>JAOTAX010000008.1:26150608-26166196 GCA_025629825.1 Erythroxylum guanchezii | reverse complement strand
TCCAACAAGTATACCATGACAAAATGGTTGGACGCAAGGAATTTTCAGTGGGTCAGAAAGTTCTTGTCTTCCAATTGCATATCAAGCTCTTTCCTGGTAAGTTATGTTCTTGATGGCATGGTCCTTTCGTTGTTACTAATGTATTTCCATATGGCGCTGTTGAGATTTGTGACATAGGTAACAACCGAAGCTTCAAAGTTAACGGCCATCGATTGAAACCTTTTTACGAAGGTTTCAAGGACATTCAAACGGAGAAAGTGGTTGTGGACATACCGAACTATAGAGAATGATGTGCACACAATGTCGAGCTAACGACTATAACCAAAAGCACTTAATAGGAGGCAACCCATTAGAGATAAATTAGATTTGGTTTCTTCTTTCTCTTCTTTTTCATTTTGATTTTTCTTACTTTTTCTAGGTTTTGAATTCTGTTTCTGTTTTTCAGATTTGGTGTGAATCTTTCTTATTGCACTTACTTTAACATTGAGGACAATGTTGTGTTTATGTGTGTGTGTGCGGGGGGGGAGAGAGACTTTAGTTTGTTCTAGGTTACAATTTTTGAATTTTAGGGTAGTCAAGATTCAGATTTGTGTTGTATTTTGAGGGGAAAATTGTTGCACCTTCTTGCTCTTGCTTGAACTTGAGAAAATTTTCATGTTAGTTGCATGTTTTGCATTAAATAAACCATAAATTTGAAAAAAAAATTCAAAAATTACAACAATATTTTCTGTTTTTCTTGCATCTTAAATGTATTAGCTTCCTTAGGATTCCCAATCATTGAATGAGTTTAAGTATTATGCGTGAGATTTGGTTAATAACAATGAATGTATAAACTTGATGAATGGGTTTTAATGTAACACTTGAGCTTTCTAGATAATAGAGTGACCTTGAAACTATGTTGTATTGACTTAATAGATGACCTATGTGAGCTCTTGTGCTTTCAGCATTATTCTTTGTTGTGTGCATTCTTTCAACGGTATAATTCTCTAGAACTTGCTTAATATCTTGACTTAGCATGCTTGCATAAACATGATAAAGGCATTTAGGTTAAACCACTTGAACTTAAATAGCCAACCTAAAGCATGATTTTCATTAGAAAGCCCCTTTGAGCTTTTATCCTTTTCTTTGCTTTCCACATTATTAACTTAGCCTTGTTCTCATTTTTGTACTCTATACCCTATGGCCAAGGTTAGTAGAGCATCTATTTGGAAAAGTTGAAGAGGTGAGTTGGTTGACATATGATGACGTGGTGGTAATCCAAATGTTTGGCTATGAACACAACACGGCAAAAAAAAAACAAAAAAAAGAGAATGAGTTTCTGTCGTGAGATGAAAAAGAAAAAAAGAAAAGTGTTTCCCAAGTGTTTCAAATTATATACTTGTCTATGGGAAATCCAAATCGAATGAAAAGAAGTGGAGTTGTTTGTGTTTAAGTTGCAGAATTATGTGAGTGGATGCATACATGTACATGAGTTCTATGATATTTTGTATAGCTCTATTGCCTTTACTTTAGCCTTCTCTTATCTTTCTTTTACCTCACCTTTAGCCAAGCCCCATTACAACCATTTTAAAGACCTTTTGATTTGTGTATAGTATATGAGCACTTTGATAGTGTTGTCAAGATTGAAAAGCAAGCATATGGTGGAATGTACTCATTGATCGAATTTTGAAAGTTACACATTTGAGCCTAAATAGTTTGAGTGTTGAAGTGTATATCAATAAGAGGACTTATTATTTCGATATGGCGTAGATTTCCTCTAACTCTATTATGCTAGATTAGTTTGACTGTTACATGTAAATTGAGTTCATTAATTCTATGTGTTGATCGTGGTAACGTAAGGTCTAGTTATCATGCTTAAATTAATTGATATGGTTGGGGATCTGATTTGAATGCTACATAATTAAGCATTTTTCTTCGCATTTCATTTTTTTTTTGTTTTTTTGCACTTCGTTTTTCAAGTTTTCTGTAGTTCTACTTTCTGTTCTTTTTCTTACATGAGGACAAACAAGAGCTAAGTGTGGGGGAATTTGATACACTCATATTTTCATATATCTTTAGGAATTAATTTAGAGTCACTTACATTCATTTTATGTTCATCTGTAGTTCGTTTATCATGTTTTAGCATTATTCGAGGTTCGTTGACATAAAATGCATAAATGAAACAAAGAGACTCGAATTGCACTATTTTCGGGTTTCTGACAGACTTGACCTTTAGTCATTATGGGATTTTTATCTCGAGATTGGTTTGGCCAAAAATTTTGAAATTTCATACTTAAATTTTTGACTCATTGACGGATATTTTGGGACTAATTGCAGATTTTTCTAAGCTGGAATTCAGGAGAAATAAATTCTCAAAAGTTGCATCAGATTTTGGATCATCAGAATTACCTTTCAACGATGTTTCAATCATAACTTTTGACTTTATTGTGAAATTCAGTGATTCAAGTCTCCTATTGAAGCTAACTCAAAGATAAAGATGCTGATAAATTTAAGCTCCTAAATCGTCACTGTTTAGTTTTTATGCACTGTCGAAATTGATTTTGAAAAATCCATTCCAACCAACAACATAACTCTACCCCATGCATCAGCCCCCACCTTTAATTATTTCAGCACATGCAGCAACTACCTGACCCACCAAAGAACTATGCAGCTGCTTTCCACCAACACAGCCTCATTTCACTCTCCATACCTGCACTCATGCCACTCACCGAAACAACCCCCACAAGCTTGCTACCTCCATTCCATTCACATGTAACAACCCCCACGCATCATTATTTCACTCCACCAAAACAGCTACTCCCATCCACAGCAGCACCCAAGCATCAGCCCCCACCAACACAACCTTCACTTCCATCAACGCAAGCTCCCATACACCCATGCATCAGCCCCCATATGAAGCACCTAGCTCCATCCTCTCATCATTCAACAAAGACAGCTCTATTTTATTCCAGCTCACTCTCCATTCACGAATACTCTTGGCTCCTTTCACAAACACCCTACCCCACTTCGTTACAACCCTCCATTTTTTACTCACCAATGCAACAACAACCCTCGCCACTTACAAGCTACAGACCACATCCATGCAGCTGCTTCCACCAAGCAACTCTTCACTCACTCCACGCCATTCACCAACAAGCCACACTTCCACGCACAGGAGCCTCTTCCAAGTTCCAACTCATGCATGCAAACCTCCATCTACTGAAAAAACACGTAGCCAATCCTCTTTCCTTGTGTGACCTCCAGCTAAAAAGTCTCTCCACTCTTCAAGCATTCACTCACCGAAACAGCATAGCCTCCACTTCGCTCCACACTCCAACCACCATTCACTCACGCACAGCCTTAATTTCACTCCCATTCAAGGATGCAACTCCAACGAAGAAGCTTATTTTTTCACTCCATCATTCACGCCACTCACCAGCAGTAGTCACGAAGCCCTGCACCAACAGCAGCCTAGACTAAGCTCCAGGCTCCTTCACTCCCAACGAAGACGTAGCCTCCACTCCAAGCACTATTACGCAGCTGCGTCCAACCATAACAACGCCACATCTTCATCCAAGCACTACCACGCAAGGAAGGGGAGGACACATTATTCAGCTGTAGTTTGGAGCTGAGATTTTTATTTTTAATTGATTCCTTCATGAGTTTATTTGGGTTGTATGCTTGTAGACTGCTTGGCATGACGATTTGTGGCTATAACTCTTAATTTCTCTTAGGGATTTGATGTTTAGGTGATGCTTTAATATTGAATTTTGCTAGAATCCATGGCTGAAAATTTATATACTTGTTGATTTTTCCTTAGGTTTATTTGTTCATCCTTTGGATTATTAGAAATTGCCTTGGTATAAATTCAGCTTTTGAAAAAGGGAGTTTTTGTTAGAAGATTGAAGGAAATTTTGATTAGGATTTTCTCGTGAGTTGGGAGACCTAAGAAACTTAGGAGGTAAAAATTGAAGGTTTGGGATTTAAGAAACTCTAGAAAGAACTTAATATATCTAGAGTGGATATATTAATTCATCTTTTGGACAAGGGGATTAATTACTCTTAAAATTCACCTATAAGGTTAGAGTATTTCATTTGTGGACGATAGCTAATTTAATATTAAAGTTGACAAAATTATCATTCCCTAAGAGAAAGTCATTCCCCATTGAAGTTAATACTTTTAATTAGTCAATTGTTGCAATCTTTTCTTAATTAGTTACTGCACAAATTTGTCATATTCATAGTTATTTTGGTTGCATTGAATTGGGTAGTTGTTTAGAAATTTATTTAAAATTTTTTAAAAAATTTCTTTACATTATTTTTAATTTCCTAAAATTTCACTCAACCCGATTTTCAAATACCGTTAGCTAGCATAGAATTGAACTTTCTCATAATCCCTATGGCACGACTCAGTTCTTACTGATTTATTACTTACTTCGACAACCGTGCACTTATGGTTTGTGAATAGAATGAATACATAGAACTTCTATATATTGATGAAATAAATAAGATGAAGCCTAATTTTTTAATGAAGGAGGATAAGATTATAGGAAATAGAAGAAAAAGATTATAATTAAAGTGATTAGTTCAATTAATCGATGACAAGAATAAAAATCATTAATTGATGACATAATTTATAAAAATGATTATCTTTTTTTTTAAATGATACAATTTACAAAAATTCAAGATAAATCATGAAATAATGTTCTAGATTGGGAGTCTGGGACTGTAAGAGACTGAGAGTGGAGACTGGAGACTAGAGAGAGTGGAGACTATAGGAGGAGTTAATTGTTGTAGTCAGGATCGTCAATAGTTTGTATCACTTCTTCTGTATGTAGAAACATTTTATTTAATATTGTAATATTAAAATTAAAGGAATATTAAACATTTGGTAATAATTAAATATATCTTCATCATCAAATATTTTATTAAAATAATAATTGATAAGTATGAGTATATGTATGACTAGTCATCTCCACATCAATACTTGTGATCGTATTAATATAAAAAATTTGAAAACAATACAAGGTAAGATAATATAAAAAGTAGATGAAATTGATATATCAAAAAGAAAAGAGTTTATCCTTAATATCTTCGTCACCTAACCAATTTCAAGCACACATAAAGGCTTCCATAGTATATGGACAAAGTCGAGCTTGATGAGGACTAACAACTCGACCACAAATGCTAAAAATAGACTCTAAAGCAACAATAGATGATGGAATTGCTAATAGATCTCTTGCAATTACTTGCATGATAAAAAATCATTTCGACAACTCTTCTACGATAATAATACATCAACTACACACTTTCCACTTCGACTATACAATCTTCTATCAAATATTTATCTAACTCTATCATATTATATGAAGTTCTAGCCTTTTCTTTTTTTTCATGAATTTTGTAAGTGAAAGTAACAAACTCCTCTTGGAAGATGGGCCTGAACCTAAAACTAAAACTGAAGCTGAACAACCTAAACTAGTGCAATCTCAATCTTACATTTTGTCCATTCTGAATTAATAATCATTAGAAAAATCATACCAAAATTGTTTAATAACATCTACATACTCTTGAAGTCAATCACCAGACAACACATTATATATAAAATTAACTGTCTTTGTCTTATATCTCAGGTCCAACATAGAGTATGTCTAACCATATACTAATAAGAATTTAGTTTTTCCATCGTCGGCTTTGTCATAACTTACATTATTTTCTTCCTCTATGATTTGATTCGTCTATTAGCTTACATTGTTTTCTTCCTCTATGATTTGAGAAGATGTGAGGAATAATCACACCGCATGTGTGAGAACCTTCGTCGACCTGTGGTTGGCGGATGTAGTCGATACGCCAACCAAACTCGTTTCTCTGTCGCATTTGGTTGCCAGCTAAATTACCATCTATATCCTTGTGTTATGATTTACGTAATCGAAGCGTAACTGACCCGGAGATATGATATTAATGACGGTCAAAGAATCAACCGTCATTTCAAGCTCAATAATAAATGACCTTGGCACAAGACGCAGGTTTACTTTGGTAAGTGCACCAAAATTGACTCGAACATTCATGTGATGCGTTTTTTTTATTCTAGGCTGACCGCCTGTCACCTGTCTGCACTTTCTTTCACAACTTTACCCCTCAACGATCTTTGGATTTTTTTACCAGTACTGGCTTATAAATTGATGGAATTGGTTCCTGTTGACAAAGCAATGGCGAAGGTAGAGTTAATCTTTGTTCCCGGCCCTGGAATTGGTCACATTGTATCCACTCTGGGCTTGGCAGAGCGCTTGCTCGACCGTGATGATCAATTATCAATCACTGTGCTTGTCATGAAACTACCAATCACTCCTTTCAGCGATACATACGCCAAATCTCTCACTGCTGCTCAACCCAGAATCAAGTTGGTTTCTGTCCCTCAGCCCAAGTTTCCTCCATTGGAGTTGTTACAGAAATGCCCCGAATATTACATCTCTACCTCCATTGATAATCATATACCTCATATCAAAACTATTCTCCAAGATATCCTGTCAACTTCTAGCTCCAACTCAGTTCAAGTCGCGGGCTTAGTTCTTGATTTCTTTTGTGTCACCATCGTCGACGTTGCAAAAGAACTGGGTCTAAATTCTTATATATTTTTTACTTCCAATGCAGGGTTCTTGAGTCTCATGCACTACATACCCAGTCGTGATGAGCAGGACGACTATGGATTTAGCAAGTCAGATCCTGACATGCTGATTCCAGGTTTCTTCAATCATATTCCTAACCGGGTTTTGCCTGCAGGTTTACTTGAGAAGGAACTTGGCTACCCTACTTATGTTAAGCTCGCCACGAGGTTTAAAGAAGCCGATGGAATAATGGTAAACACGTTTGCGGAACTCGAGCCTCGCCTGATTGAGTCCTTTCTTGGCAACCAAACACCTCCAGTTTACCCCGTTGGTCCGGTCATAAACCTCAAGGGTCAGCCTAACCCAAGTTTGGACCAAGCTCAATGGGACAATACCATGAAGTGGCTTGACGAACAACCAGAATCATCCGTCGTGTTTCTATGTTTTGGAAGTGACTGGGGATTTGGAGCAGAGCAAGTGAAGGAAATAGCAATTGGCCTGGAACAAAGTGGGCACAGATTTCTTTGGTCTATGCGCGTTCCTCGTGGCAGTTTGTGTACTAGCCCAGAGGAGATGTTGCCAAAAGGGTTCCTGGAGAAAGTAAATTGTAGAGGAATGATTTGTGGATGGTCCAACCAAGTGGAGGTTTTAGCACACAAAGCAGTAGGAGGGTTCGTATCTCACTGTGGATGGAACTCAACACTGGAGAGCTTGTGGCATGGCGTGCCCATCGCAACTTTCCCTATCTACGCCGAGCAACAGTTTAATGCATTTGAAATGGTGAAGGAATTGGGACTAGCGGTAGAGCTGAAATTGGATTACGGAACAGATTGTCATTTTGTGAGCTCTGCAGAGATTGAGAGAGGTGTCAGATCGTTGATGGAAAGTGAGAATGACGTGAGGAAAAAGGTAAAAGAAATGGAACAGGTTGCTAGAAACTCCGTGATGGAAGGTGGGTCGTCGTTCACTGCCGTAACACAATTTATCAAAGATCTGATAGAATCCATCTCAAGCAGCTAGATAGAATGTTTGCATTTATCTGCTATTATCAAACTTAATGTGTTTACATTTTAATCAACCAATATCCACCATTTTAATCTTATATAAAAATGTATGATCCAATCAGTGAATCAGAGCATTTCAAATTTTAAGAATGAGTAAAAAAATTTCTAAAAGTTTGTGATAAAAAAGGGTCAAAATATCAATGTAATGATTGGAGGTTAGACTTCTGTTCATTACACAGAAAACCTTGACACCAATGACAATCACGTTCCTTTCTTTTCTAACTTGACAATCACAGTGGAGTCTGAAACCACAAACTGATCTTTAATGCACGGGATCAACATAATACATCTAATTTAACTCAATTCAACTGATCTTTGTTTCAATATAGCATCGTGGTCACTTTTTATTTCAAGAAGTTTCGCCCCTAAACCCACCTTGAAGACAAGTGCAGGACATTCTTTCAGCACGATATCAACAATGCAACTTGAGTATAATGATATTTTGTAGTTCTAAATTTTGTAATTTATATTTTTGGTCTTTAAACTATTTTCACAGAACTTATTAAATTTTGTTGTTTACCATCAAATGAGTTGAGGATAAAGGAAAAAAGGATTTAAAAATCGGAACCTTTTCAAAATGCCAAAAAGAGACACAATATTTATTAATTTAAATTTTTATTTTATAAAAAATAGATTCACTCTCTTCATTTTATAGGAGATGATTATTTAAATGAATTCTAGTTTGTTAACTAAAAAGAATAATCTAAATTTTGATTTTATATGATCAGAGAAAGTAAGAAAACTCCAAAATTGATTTTGGTAAGATAAAGTACTCAATGACGACAATCAATTTTTTTTGGGTGAAAAATTAAAGAGAAACTTTTTATCTTTAAAGGGAACTGTTACAAGGTTTTGCATTCTCTTTTTTTTTTTATAGCATCTCTTAGGACTATTAAATATTACTCACTATTATTATTAAAGGAACAAGCACATGCAAAAGCAAGTTGAGTTACCTTTTAAAGTAAGAGCTCAACTGCCTCTTATTTTGCTTAGTATTGTGCAGATATATCTCTTAGTTGGATTATATATACATAAGCTAAACCTCCTCAATTAAACCTCAAACCCAATCTCCAAGATTGAGAAATGATACATCTACAGCGACTAGTTTCTTTTCTCATGATCATTTTTTCTCTAATTCATGAATGAACAGTTTGTTTTTTTTATAGATCTTTCTACAAAACCTTTTGAATTTAATCATTCAAATTGAATTTAATTCAATTTTTAAATTATATTGGATTAGAGCAATTCATCACCTATCACCTAGGTAAAGAGACCTAAAGTAAGAGATTAATTGAGGTATTTTTCTCATTCCTATATCATAAAATGAGAGGGATATTTTCATTCCTTGTCAATTCTTTCTTGTATTTTTGTTAATTATCACCGTAGAGCTCTTCATATTTTCATTCCTTATGGATTCTTTCTAGTATTTTTCCTTAATGATCACCGTAGAGTTCTTCACTACTTCAAAGCATCTGGTATTTTTTTCTTGCTAAAGAAAAAATATACAAGAACTGAAAGTTATCTTAAACACAGCCTGATCTCCTTTATATACGCTTTTATCCACTTACAACTAGCTCAAGAATTCAGAATAGTTGAGTCTATGACTATCAGAATAGTATAGACCGAGAAGTTATTTCCAATGCAAATTTTCCCTGAAAAATAGGCGTTCCAAATATTGTGATTCTTCCTTGCATAAGAAACAGATCTTTTTAAGATGAAGAAAGTTGAGTTTATCAAGATTTGTTACAACAACATAAAAAAGGAGACTTTAGGCACCAGGTCCTTACTCCATACCACTCTCAACCAATCTATCACCTAGCTTCTTTCTTTGAGGATTTCTCTACATGATTTATTGCCATATTTTCTAGATGATAAACAAAACTTATTCATCTTTTCTCCTTTAGCTTAGATTATAACTTGGCCATGTACCAGCTCATTTGGAACATCACACCATTGATTATAATTGATCCAAACTCTTACTTTTACATTTTTGGGTGTTTATTATCTATGATTACTATGAGCTGGGTGCTACAAAGAGATCTTAATCTACTCTAGTTGTCAAAATAAAGAAAGACAACTTCATTATTGTAAATGTTACATTTATTGTTTTACTCAATGTTCCCCTCATCTTTAATAGTTGAGTTAGAAACCAAGAAAATGTAGGTCTATTCTTAACTTTCGATACACTTTTCTTTTTCAAAAAAATAAGAATGCATCCACTTAAACCAAAAGAGTCTTTATTCTCTAGCAATCTCCAAAGTATTTTTTTCCTTGAAGACTTTGTTATGTATGTTGATTTGTGTAATTCCCAGGTCTCCTTCTTTGATTGGCTTGTATATATCTTACCATCTCACATTGGAATTATTCTTACCTTCTTTTCCTCTAACCCCAAGGCACCTTTTCATCATTTTTATATAGTATTGATTACTCCTCTTGAGAGAGAAAAAGGTGAAGACCAGTATGTATAGAGCTAGTTTAAACAACTTTAATTAATTTCTCTCTACCTATAGCTAATAAGGATTTGTTACAACAAGAGAGAGTCTAACCAAAATACTAGTGATGTTTGACAACCATTCAGCAACATAATGAGCTATGTCTGCAATGATCATATGACTTTTGCTCTTATTAAAGTCTAGCTTAGATATCTTTCTAAAGGCTTGAATGGAGGCCATTAATAAGCTCGTAGATTTACTATGTGCCTTTAAAAACATAACCAAGTTATTTGTAAAGAATAGGGAAAGAAAAACTAGGAACTAAAATTGATATTATTTTTTATCAGCCTTCTGAGAGCTTTCATATAGAATATGAAAATATAGGAAGAGATGGGATCTCCTAGTCTCAATTCCCTTCTTCCCATTGACAAAAGGGTTTGATTATACATTGATTGAAACACTAAAAGACATGGTTATTATACAAAGTCAAATCCAATTCTTAAATTTTTTAGGAAAATTAAAGATTTCCAATAGCTGGAGGATGAAATCGTAACTTATTATATCATAACCCTTTTGTAAATCAATCATTATTACATAATTTTAGGATATTCCTTATTAAGTACCCTTTATGTATTATAATATCATTATCACCAATCACTCTTCCTTATAAAAAGCATAATGAGTATTATTAATTATAGGTTTCAGGACACTTTTCATTCTTGGTGCTAAAATTTTAGAGATAATTTTGTACAAAAAGTTGTAAAAAGAAATTAGCCTAAACTCATTAAGAGACCATCGATTAGAAACTTTGTGAATTAGATATATGAAAAATTTATTATTTTCCTTAAAGATATTACCTCTATCAAAGAACCTTTTTTTTTATTATATCAATTATCAAGGTTAATCATTTTAATAGAAACATCCATTAAGACCATTAGTGCCTGAGGTTTTATTAAGTCTTATCTAAAAACTGCTTTCTATGTATTGTGCATTGAAAGGCCATTTAAAACCTATGGCTCTTCTTATAAGAAGTGGTTGTTTATATAGGAACTTAATAGTTGTACTGATGATTTACTAAATGATTTGAAGAAAGAAGTTGCCTCCTCTTTAAGATCATTTTGATATGATACCAAGATACCAGCATTGTTGATTATTGAGCTTATCTTATAATAATTCCTTCTTTCTAACACTAAGTTATACAAGCAACTAGAATTCTTGTCACTATCTTTAATTCATTCTATTTTAGATTTTTATTTAATCAAATAATTAAGATTTCCATTGCATTCATATAGTCTTTCAGAACTTCCTTCTCTTTAGTAATTAAAGAAATATCATCATATTGTTTGTACATCTCCTCTAGAATTTTAATTAGAATGTCCTTTGTAGTTGAAACATTCTATAATTTTTTGATACTTCCTTTCCTTTATT
This sequence comes from Erythroxylum guanchezii, assembly GCA_025629825.1. Classification (NCBI taxonomy): domain Eukaryota; kingdom Viridiplantae; phylum Streptophyta; class Magnoliopsida; order Malpighiales; family Erythroxylaceae; genus Erythroxylum; species Erythroxylum guanchezii. Next base: position 26,154,688 of record JAOTAX010000008.1, on the reverse strand, counting down.
TTAACACCTTGAGCTCTTCCTTAATTAGATTTAGTTTCTTTACATAAAAAATTATGTTATGTCATTGAATTCTGTGACAAAGACCCCTTTTGAATTCCTTTGGTAACCTTTCTCTTCAACTAAGTAGTTATTGAATTTGAAAGGAAATTTATTCTTCAACTTCACAAATATATTTTATGTTATGATTAAAGAGTGATCCGAGAACAATGGGTTTAAAAAGTGAGCTTTGCTCTCAGGGAATCTTGATAACCATTCTCCATTTGTAAGTGCACTATTAATCTTCTTGCCTATATTATTATCTTGAATTTTGCTTATTGCTCAAAGTAAATAAGAACCTTTCAAATTTCAAATCAATAAGATTAATCTTCTAAATATAATCATAAAGTTCTGTTGTGGAGTTCTTTGGACATACATTCCCTTTAGCTGCTAACACAAAAGGGTACTATTAAAATCCTTCCATATCAACTAAAGGTCTAGAATTTGTTTATTTAGATATTAAAGTTCACTCCATAACATATTCCTTGAGAAGAAAAACTTGAACCGTAGACTAAAGAGACTAAAACTTTTGTACTTTCTAGGACAAAAAAAAACCTTTAAATGTAATAATTAATCAGTGGATTATAGTACTTTAACATTAACTAGGATATTGTCAAAGAAACTTTAACACAACCATAATGGTGATATTGATGATTAAATAGCTAGGTCTATCTATCACCCAAAAGTTTCAAACTGGTAAATCTTTCCTGATTTAGCTTGGTCTCTAGAATACCTACTAAAGCAAGTTTATTCTTTGAAATCAATTCTTTATACATCTATTGTTTAGAGGAAAAATTAATACCCTTGCATTTTATAAGGCTATAGACATAGTAGGGAATTTTTTAGTTTAGATTCTTCATAACTATTCTTTTTTCCTAACTTTCTTCTGTTGTCTACTTTAAAGCCATCAATTTCCTATTGTTATTTTCCATCACTGTCAAGAAGGAAGAATTGTGATGTTTTTGGCTAACCTCTCCTTCCTTAGTCTTTGAAGTAGCAAACTTTTTTAAATTAGCCTCCTGTTCCCGTACTTCATTTCCTTAAATATTCTTCTTAACCTTTCTAAACATCTTTTATTTCATCAACATTTACTTCCCCAAAGTTCCCTTCCTTGCATACCATCTATGCTGGACTCAATTTGTTGTCATTGACATCTTCATCAACTTGTTTATCTAAGCTTGTTAGGTATTTGAAATCCCCATTGCAAACCTCCTTTTAGTTTCTTTTATTACTTATGTTATTCTTTTAGACTAGGCTTCCATTAATATACAACATAAACTAAATAGTCAAAGAGTGCCTTATCCTCTCTTGACTTATGATACGAATAGTTTTTGGTAGGTCTTTCTCAAATCAATACTGACATATAAACTTGTATAACCTATTCTCTTTCTTTGAGATGTTGATTCATGCATGCTAATTGGTTTCCTAATATAACTTACTAGCATGTTCAACCTTTTAGTCAACTAATACTTAAGGATACTATATGTATGTTGATACATGTTGGAACATTAGATTATTTAAAAAAACACATTAATGGCCTATTACTTAATCATCAAACTATAACCCACCTTGAAATCCTTGCTTGTTACTTGCTCAAATGTGTCCTTCCTCTTGCTCCTCTTGCGTCACTTGCGTCACTTGATTTCCTTAAACAATAACCAAAATTCCATTCAATTCTGTTCAATAATCGGAAAGTTACTATCTAAACAATTCCGGATTATCCTTATGCATGAAACAAAATTCTATGCTCAACTTCACTCACAAAATTGAAATTCTTATAGACTGAATTTAGACTTAGTTCCTTCCTAAAACTTGTAGCCCTATGTCTCTAGTTTACACAAAATCAAAAATCACTCAATTTGGACATCTACATCAAAAGTTATGCCCAAAATACCAAAATATGTATGTGTAGGAAAACTGGAGTTCGCTGCGGCGAACTTTTCCAGAAACTCATTCCGAAGACATTTTTTTCGACATTCTTCAACTTTTTACTTCCCATGTCTCACATATAACCCATCTTAACACTACAACACCTCTTCTACTTCATTTCCAAGCTCATTTCAACCCAAAATCAATAACAAACACATCAAAATCTATCTTTGATCATTAACCCTAAAAGAGAACACTTGCCTATAGCATTCACTAACAACTTCCTACACATGTTAAGCTATATTTGAGTTTCATCTAACCAAACAAGATGGAATAATGCTCATGCTTACTTGTTGATGTTTCAAATTCTTCAAATCTTCAAGAATCTCCAAACCCTAGCTTTCCTCTTCTTTTCCTCCTTTCTCCTCCTTCATTCACGATTTTTGCTCCTCTACAATACAAGACTACATTCACTTCTTTCACTTTTACCCTAAATGCATGAGCAAAGTCCATTATGCCCTTCCATGTAATCTTAGCCTTCTAACCTTAAGTGATCTTCCAATTTTTCCCTTTTACATTCTTTCAACATTAATACTTTAATTCCATCAATCCAAGCAATAAATCCTCTAATCATTAACATACTAATTAAACTCCAAACAAAAATAATTAATCACTCAAGACCTCAAAAATTAATTGAAATCATGCTTATTCAATAAGAAAAGAATTCGGGGGCCAACATTTCTCCCCCTCTTAAAAGAATTTCGTCCTCTAAATTCTTACCTGAGTCATTGAAGAGAGATACTTCTCTTTCATGGCTCCTACGTGGCCTCTTCCACTGAATGGTTTCTCCATAGGACTTTGACTAGTTGAACTGTCTTGTTCCTAAGGACCTTTTCCTTGGTGTCCAAAATCTCCACTGGAATCTCCTCATAACTTAGATCATCTCTCAACTGAACCTCAGTGGTTTGAATGATGTGGGATGGATTCGATTTATACCTCCTCAACATGGAAACATGAAAGACATCATGTATTCGTGACAATTCTGGGGGCAATGCCAACCTATAGGCTAGTGGTCCAATCCTCTCAAGAATTTCATAGGGAAGTACATATCTCGGACTTAACTTGCCTTTCTTGCCAAACCTCATTACTCCTTTCCAAGGAGACGTCCTAAGAAACACTTTCTCACCGACTTCATACTCCATCTCCTTTCGGTCTGTATCAGTATAACTCTTCATTCTATCCTGAGCTGCCTTAAGTCATTGCTTGACTAAGTTGACCCTGTCGACTGTCATCTGAATCAATTCTGGTCCTATCAGTTTCCTCTCTCCTTCCTCATCCTAACATATTGGAGTTCTACATCTCCTTTCATACAGTGCTTCATAAGGAGCCATCTGAATGCTCGAATAGTATGAATTATTGTAAGCAAATTTGACCAATGACAAATGCTCATCCCAAGCTCCTTTGAAATCCATCACACATGCCCTCGACATTCCTTCAAGTGTCCGAATGGTCCTCTCAGATTGACCATCTATTTGGGGATGAAAAGCAGTGCTAAACTTCAACTTAGTTCCCATAGCCTCTTTTAAGCTTCCTCAGAATCTCGAAGTAAACCGAGGGTCTCTATCGGAAACTATGGAATCTAAGATCCTATGTAATCTCACTATCTCATCAATATACTTCTTTGCTAGCACATGCAGAGAATCAGTCTGTTTAATTGCTAGAAAATGGGCTGACTTTGTCAAACGATCCAAAACAACAAATATGGCATCATGCTTCCTATTGGTCCTAGGCAAACCCATCAGAAAATCCATGGTTACCCTTTGCTACTTCCACTCAGGAATAGACAATGGCCTTAACTTACCTAAAGGTGCCTGGTGTTCAGCTTTGACTTGCTAACACACTAGACACTTACTTACATACTCTGCTACATCTCTCTTCATGCCTTTCCACCAGAAATGCTCTCTCAAATTCCTGTACATCCTAGTGCTATCCGGGTGCATGGCATAAGGCGCATTATGTGCCTTATCCAGTATCTCATCCTTCACCTCCTTGACATTTGGTGTAACATCCCACCCCCGACGGGAAGGGTAAAATAGTAAATTGGATAGGGGTAAGAGTGATTAGGACTGCTTTGACATTGTTATGCATACTGGTACTGGTGATCAGTGAAAATAG
>JAOTAX010000008.1:26103342-26127642 GCA_025629825.1 Erythroxylum guanchezii | reverse complement strand
TATTTGTCAATCCAAAATAAGAAGAACATTTAAAAGGACCATAATCCAAAGTAGGAGTTTTTTTAATCAAGCAAACACTATCCTCTCTAATAATAGGTAATGCAGTCAAAAATAAAATGTATTTTAAAGAAATTAAAGTGTGTTCAAAGGGGAAAATAAAGGATTTATATAATGACTCCAAAATTTCAAAATCACAGATATAAGATTAGGTTAATACTCTATATAATTCCTAGAAAGGGCGATCAATTGAGGAGTCTTTGCCTCTTCCAAGCTGAGTGATATGATAGGTATAACTTGTTTACCCATTTACCCCATTAGTCTACATTCTTATATTAGGGCTTTAGGGATTCATGAGCCTTAAAAAAAGCAAATTCCAAAGGAAAACTTGACTTATTTGTTTCTTCCAAATAAGGGAGCGATAGATAAGAAGCGTCAATTGGTGGGGAAGTCCCAATAGTAAGAGACAGACCATATTCATGATTAAATTGAGAAGAAACTTCAACAATGCTAAAAATAGGAGTTTGAATGTCAAATTTAGTGGGTTAAAAGGAAAATTAAAGTGCAAGAATTCTTTACGTGATTCTTATGATAGGAAAAAGGGGCTCAGATGGAATGGAGGCCACTTCAAGTTGAACAGCCTGTAAAAGAACTGGAATTAGAAAATTTTGGAAAAATGTTGGAATTTGAAACATATGTTAGTGACATTCAACTCAACAAAGTCTATTGAAGAGGAAAAAAAATCATGATGGGGAGAAGCCTCGTAAAAAAAAAAGGCACAAGAAAAGAGCATCTAAGTCAAAAAGGAGGATAAAATCCTATTTAAAAGCTAAGGTGAAAAGTAAAGAAGTAACGAGGAGCTTTTATGGTACAAAAATCATTGACTACTAAAGGAATAACAAAAGGTGAAAATTTAAAGAGATTTGCTATCTTTTGTAACAAATAGGGAAGTAAAGATTTCAAATTTGAAAGATCTCAATGTAATCTTTGGATCTAACATTTCTTATTTGTAAAAAATTATTTGAGATTTAAGAGACTCCTTATAAATGATGTTACTTGGCTTACAATTCAAAGTCCAATCAAGAAATTAATTTTTCATATTTTTTGTTTGCTCAACCAAACATATACGGGGACAATTGTTGATAGAACAAAATAAATTCAGCCCATTTGGTCCATAAGTGAAAAGGGTACAAATCCTAGAAGTCCTAGAATTTATTAGCTAGAGAATTCATCCATATGGGAATCAAATGAGAAGCCCAAGATTCAAGAATTCCAAATAATTAATACATAATTTACGTGTGTTTTGAAAACAGTGCAAGAAGGTAGTTAATTAGAATGTGTACAAAAGACAATTCCAAAATATGAAAGTTAAGGAGATAGTGGCCACTGGAAGTTATGAGGTTACTTAAGCATTAAGTGGAAGTTGAGAAAATAGTGGAAGATAGTTAACAAGAACACGGTTAAGTGGGATGGAAGTTAAACAATTGTAGAGTTTCATAACATGAATAATGGTAAGTAATTAGCTAAAATATAGGGAAGTGGGTAGTTATAGCACAAAACTGCTTGAGGTTGAGAATACTATAAATTCACCAGCATCATGAGCATTCAAACAACACTCTTAATCTAAACATTCATATTACAAAAGAAATCACTTTCTAGAGAGATGATTCAACCTATTTCAAATATGTTTTGTTATTTTCCAACTTTCCTTGCATCACAAATTCTCTTTTGTTATATCAAATTCCATTTTGTAGTTTGTAATTCCCTTTTGCAACAATCAACCACTTTCTTTAATTCAAATTTCATTTCATCATATCTTAGCAATTTTGTAGCTTAAAATTATATTTTCTAAGTTTTCTAAAGCCCACTTATATTATTGATAGAAAACAGGTATAAATACTAGGATAATTTCTCATTGGCATGCCAGCATTCTAGGTTAACACTGAATAGTAGTCAATGTTGTAAACTAAATAAAGAAATGTATTTGAATTAGACACGATCGTTACTACTGGATTCCAATCAAAAGCAAGGAACTTTTTGATCAAGACATGAACTTTTACCAAGTAAGGTGTCCAAGAAGATGTAAACTTTTGTTGGGTAAGTGGCTACATAGATGAGAATGAAACAAATGAAAAGACTATTCATAGAGGAAATATTTTGGATCCATTTCGAGAGAGTGATAAAACTTCTTGTTTTATAATTAAACACAATTAAGGATGTATCATTAGTAAATATAACAAAGTTATGGAAATTTTAGGAAATGTCTTACTAATTTTGGTGTCAATACTATCATGAGGGGTCACAATGGGTCAGGCCAGGTTCTGGCCGAGGCCTAAAGTTCAACCGAGCATAACCTTCTTGGTTCAAGCCCATGCACTTAAGTCAAACCCTGATTTAATATATTTTTCAATTTCAAATGAAAAAACAACTTACATTTTCTTTGAGAAGTTTAGGTGTCAGGCCATTCAGATTAAACCCAAACTAAACCAAAGGTTTATAATTTTATTTTTTAAACTCCAAGTTTGACCTAAAGTTTGGTCAATTCAAGCTAAAATCATTTCCTTCAAGTCAATCCAGAAAACTTTTTAGGCAAGTATTACTATATAGTATTAGTACTTGTGAATATCAAATATTATTTCAAATAATTTTTTAAAATTGTAAAATATCTCCTAAGATTTTATATAATTAAAATATATTTTAATTATATTTCATAATAAACATACTAAAATTTAAATCTATTTAAAATTTTATCTTTTGGAAGGTACAATTTTTTTTTTGATAAATCAGTAGAAATTTTATACAAAAAATAAAGAGTTAACTACATAACTTAAGAGACCTAAACAACATTCCTTTGCTTCCAAAAGGTTCACAGTACCTAAGATCCTAATTCCATTCCACCAACAGTCCTGCATTGTCTATTCTACCTTCCTGCCAAGTGTTTGTGCATATATATATATTGTCAATCTCAACCCATTAATACCAGTATACCCACATAACTTCCAACAGCCAACACAACCAACAATAATACAACACAGTCTAAATGAACAGCTTAACCATGAGCTAGTACATGTGCACCTCAGTGTTGAGATTAAGCTGGTCACTAGACATATGAGAAGAAAGAGTGTCGAGCTTGTCCAGTCCCTCTTACATATCCTCATTGCTTGGGACTCTTGGGTGCCATCCAAGTGAATAGTGTAATGTTGCTGTAAAAGAACTATCACTTTGTGTCCTGTCCATGCTGCTGCTGCTAATTTGACCAGGCATTTCTTTAGAGTGATTGCTTTTTGCTTAAGTGAGATTGGATGCCTATCTATAGGCAATCTGAAAAAGGAAACTGTACAAAATTGTTAGAAATTAAAATTACCCATTCTTACCTTCTCTCGATGTTTGAACAAAGATGTTCCAAAAATTGGAAGGTATAATTTTGTAAAACTCTTTTAAGATATTCAAAATTTAGTCAACTGTAATAGGTATTATATTTGATTTAGGAAAATATTTAATATCACTTATGGATTAAGACTGTAATATTAAATTTCTAACATAAAATTTAGGAATTAAAGTCTAACTTACAAATTAATTTTAACTTAAATATGATTATAATATTTTAATATAAATATCTTTAAATAAAATATAAATATTTTTAAATAAGTATGATACTTCTCGTTTTATGTATTCATTATTCAATTATTGAATTTTAAATAAAATATGAATTAAATCATTTTTTTCTTCACCTACAAAATAACAAAAGTTTTAGAAAGAAATGTTCACACATAAACTATTTATTATATAATTTATCATTATGAAGAGTGGCATGAAAACTTTCAAAATGTATATTCAATTTAACTATATTTAAAATTTCAAACTAGTTACTTACAATAAAAATATATATTTAATTTATCGAAGAAAAATAAAAAGGATAATGAATAAGAAATTTAATTATGCATAAGTTTGGACTGAATATCCAATTTATTAAAATAAGTAGAAAATATTTTATTTTTAAAAATATAACTATTAACTAAAAATAGTCATGTTAAAAATTTTCAATATTAATATTTTTTAATTTAATACTTTAACTTTTCCTAATTTTTAATAATTTACTTTTTATAATAATATTTTTGATATCTCTACCTCTATTGTACTATTACAATTAAAATTTTGTGATATATTTTAATGTAATTTTTTAGAACAATATAATTTACTTTATTATATTTTCTAATCAGTAAGATGTCTATCAATCATGACAATATGAAAAACATAAATGTGTAAACACACACTTTAAATTAATGCTAAGTGATAACATTTCCAATATCTCTAGAAAGATTGACTTTTACTAGTTTATCTTTCAATTTCAAAATTAGATGAAAATTGGAGTTCAATACTACTTTCTTTTTTAGTTGGTTAAGGTGGCTATAAATCATAATGATTAAATTTGATTTATAAAAATATTATAATTCTTAAATTTTAGTTTTATTATGTTAATTATTGAATATTATAATTGTTATTATTTTTATTACGTTAAGACAGAATAAGAAACCAAAGTAATGGACTGAAATATAACCGAGTTGGAGCTAGAAGTTGACAGGATATCTGAGTTGAATGGACCACTTCCTTATTTCTATTCATGTCCCCGTCTTGTACGGCGCATTTGGGTAGACAAACATAACCCCAGTCCAACTGTAATTGGAACATTGAATATTGAATCGCTTAAGGTCAAGGTCATATGGATTGATATAACAAAAGATATTGGGAAGACAAATAATCTTCTTAAACAGTAAACTATAATAATTTGGTTTGAACATCCGAGTGATATCAATTGTCTTCATTATAGTCCTTTCAGATCTGAACTTGGTGAGTTTAAAATTCAACACCCTTTTCCTCGTCAGCCTCCAAAGTACATCATATAGACTTCTGCTTGTTTCTCATCAAAACTGACCTAGACATTGGTGGTTATACTTACACAGCCTTTTTCAGTAGAGAAAAAAAAGGGGTAAGTTGATTAAGGAATGGCGAAGAGGAAGGTAGAGTTAATCTTTGTTCCAGCTCCTGGAATTGGTCACATAGTATCGACTCTGGGATTGGCTGAGCGCTTGCTCGACCATGATGATCAATTATCCATCACTGTGCTTGTCATGAAGCTACCAATCACTCCTTTCAGCGATACATACGCTAAATCTCTCACTGCTTCTCAACCCAGAATCAAGTTGGTTTCTGTCCCTCAGCCCAAGTTTCCTCCGTTGGATTTGTTAAAGAAATGCCCCGAATATTACATCTCTACCTCCACTGATAACCACATACCTCAAATCAAGACTATTCTCCAAGATATCCTGTCAACTTGTATCTCCAACTCAGTTCAAGTCGCCGGCTTAGTTCTTGATTTCTTTTGTGTCACCCTTGTCGACGTTGCAAAAGAACTGGGTCTAAATTCTTATATATTTTTAACTTCCAGTGCAGGGTTCTTGAGTCTCATGCACTACATATCCATTCGCGATGAGCAGGACGACTCTGGATTTAGCAAGACTGATCCTGACATTCTGATTCCAGGTTTCTTCAATCCTATTCCTAACCGGGTTTTGCCTGCAGCTTTACTTGAGAAGGAACTTGGCTACACTACTTATGTTAAGCTGGCCACGAGGTTTAAAGAAGCCAATGGTATAATGGTAAACACGTTTGCGGAACTCGAGCCTCGCCTGATTGAGTCCTTGCTTGGCAGCCAAACACCTCCAGTTTACCCCGTTGGTCCGGTCATAAACCTCAAGGGTCAGCCTAACCCAAGTTTGGACCAAGCTCAATGGGACAAGACCATGAAGTGGCTTGACGAACAACCAGAATCATCCGTCGTGTTTCTATGTTTTGGAAGTAACGTGGGCTTTGGAGCAGAGCAAGTGAAGGAAATAGCAATAGGCCTGGAGCAAAGTGGGCACAGATTCCTTTGGTCTATGCGCGTACCTCGTGACAGTTTGTGCACTAGCCCAGAGGAGATGTTGCCAAAAGGGTTCCTGGAGAAAGTAGATGGTAGAGGAATGATTTGTGGATGGTCAAACCAAGTCGAAGTTTTAGCACACAAAGCGATAGGAGGGTTCGTGTCTCATTGTGGATGGAACTCAACATTGGAGAGCTTGTGGTATGGTGTGCCAATTGCGACTTTCCCTATCTACGCAGAGCAACAGCTTAATGCTTTTGAAATGGTGAAGGAATTGGGACTAGCAGAAGAGCTGAAATTGGATTATGGGACAGATTGTCATCTTGTGAGCTCTATCGAGATTGAGAGAGCTGTCAGATTGTTGATTGAAAGTGAGAACGACAAGAGGAAGAAGTTAAAAGAAATAAAACAGGTTGCTAGAAACTCTGTGATGGAAGGTGGGTCTTCCTTCATTGCTACAATACAATTTATTAAAGAAGTGATGACAGAAAACATGTGAACTCTGATGTGTAGGTACCACGAAAAGAAACAAATACTTGTTCTGTTTCTACTTCCATGTATTTGTTCTCTTTCTACTTCCATGTATTTCTTTAGAAGCCAACACGTATTGTATGCTTTGCCTGCAAATTAACTTGCAAACACAAAGCAAGGGCTATATATGTTTCCAATTCAGTTGAGTTACAAAGCTTACGTACTGTATTTTGCATAGTTCCCCTGTGACCCAAGCAGATTGTGTTTTCTCCTATCAGTTTTATCCAGTTCAAAAGGCCACACATAGTTCCCATACATGTATTTGACTGAAAACTGTAGAACTTTAATTGTTTCCATGACTTCAACAGATGTCTTGTTTATGTATTATGTTGAATTACAATATAATAGCAGCGTGCTTTTTCATAAATTCTAAAGATGGTGCTTAGTCTCAAAGGTGCTTTGAATATATAACTAATCTTAATTGTTAAGCACTATTAATCTTGTTTGAAATAATTCTTAAAAGAAAATTTAAGGTAAATAGATCCTTGTATAAAAAAAGTGGATTTCTTTTATAATTGCATTTATTTTTTTAAAAATTCATATTATTCAAAATTATTTTTAACAATATTTTTCCTATGAATTGGTGGTTCCAACCTTGGGATTAGCTAGACAAAATGCTTTAGTGACTTCTGAGTATTCAAAAGCAATGACATTGGAGTTAGAAAATTTAAATGAAGTGCTACTTCAAACTTTGAATATTATGATTATACAAAAGTGAAAGGTGGCAAATTTCTATAATAAAAGAATTCGCTGTGAGAATTTTCGCAAGGGGAACTAATGTAAAAATTGATCCTACCCCTGGGATAAGGGTAAATGTTTACCAAATCGGGAAAGACCATTTAGAATTTATAGAGTGTTAAGTGGTAATGCCTATTGGTTTTCTTGTTTGGAAGGTGAACTTCGTAGGCATTTTATTAATGGAAAGTATCTAAAGTCTTATGCACCCACCTTGTTTGAAAAGTATGAGGATTAAGGAGTGATAGTGAATTCTTGAGATAAAATAACTTCATATCAACATTTAGAAATAAAATTTCAAACTCCCATTCAATAATAACAAAAATTAATAAAATAAAAAAAGTTCACAAGTCACAACCGGTCCACGCCAAGGGATCACATTTTACCCCATTAAGTAATGCATGACATTTGGTCCTCCTTGGTTTGTTGTATATATGCTTAATAGCTTCATTTTCTAAGGAATTGGGTTCATTTTTTAGCTCTTGAATTTTGGTCAGAAGATTCTAGCCTTTAGTTTCTTCTGCATCATAGTCCATTCTACGTAGATACGAGAGACTTAACTTTTTATAGTACATAACCTGATCATGATAACATTTTTCAAAGGAAGCAAAGACTTTTTTAGCTTTTCTTAAAAGTCCTTGAACAACTGATGAATGAGTTGTAGGTCAATATATGAAAACATATTTATAAAAGAACTAAATTGAATTGCAGTTGGGAATTGCAGCTTCTGCTACATGGTCAATCTCAAAGACTCCTTAACTCTCAGTAGTTCTTCAGAGTTGAATATTGGTGCAGCACTGGAAGGTATATCAGGAGAAAGATCTAAGGAGCTCAAGTTAAGACTTTTTCTGAGGTCATTGTCAAAGACCAAACATCCTTTGTTTGCAAGTTACAAAAGAATTTGTTAACATACTAGTTTGTCAACATAAAGAATATAGGAATTCTTGTCTCACCTCTAGTGAAGAAACAAAAGTGGCTTTTAGGTCAAGATAAGCCTTGATCTTTCCAAATTCTAGTTCTAAAGGAAAAGAGGGAGTAGGAAGGCCTAACATTGTCTCTTCTGTCAAAAACTAGATAAAATAGTGGGAATTTAAAATGAAAATAAAGTTAAAAGTAATACAAGGATATTTTATACCATCACTTGCTTCTTCAACAACCTTTACAAGAGTTAAAAAATAAAGTCCTTTTAAAGGAAGAGTGTCTTCAACTGAGGGTTTAGTGGTTACATATTCTCTGAGCAATTTGGAGGAGGAGCTAGTTGACTTCCTTATAGGAAATATTAGAGCTAGAGTTTTAGCTTTTTTGGAATTAGAAGTTGTTGGTGACTTTTCTTTAAGCTTTTTTTGGTGAGAGAATTAGGAGCTGCTTTTTCTAAGAAGAAGGCTAACTTTTCTAAGAAGAAGGCTGGCTCTCTTCTTTGTTTTTAACTTCTAAGATTCTAAAGTCCATAAGCAAATAAAATGTAGGAAATTTCTTAGGAGTTAAGAATGCTTGAATAGAGTTAAAATACCTTTGATAAGTGTTGTAGCACCCCACCCTCTCGTGACACGTACCCGACATCCTGAGTGATATCCGAGTACGTACGCAGCAAGGGCGGCACGCTAGAACAGTCAAACACTCAAATTTCAGTACTTTTTTTTTAAAAACAATATATATGCATATGCGGAAATTAGTAATCAAAATCGGGCCTATACTTTTTATTTCATAAAACTCGGAATCACAATTAACATTACACTTTGATCAATCTCATTTACAAAACATTTCCAAATTTCACCAGGTATTACATACAGAAATATTCGAATACATATTGTACAGAAATTGCGGAATATACAAATTTATGCAAAAAATAAAAAAGTGCAAATGCAGATGCAAGCTGATCCCGACCTTTACCTTTTACTTGTATGCAGTGGCTATACTCCCGTTAGCCCAACGGAGTAACTTTTCTGAGCCTAAAAAATATTGCAAATTTTGGGTGAGTTTTGCAAACTCAGTGAGTGACTATCCTCGATGGCTCACTCAATCACACAACACATACAGTACACATATTCACATAATTCACATTCATTGAAATGAAATGCATCACATTCACATCTTGTCAATCAATTGCTTTATTTCACTATACACATGTCATCGGACTTTAGTCCGACATTTAACATTTAAGTTGAGAATCACCTTTTCGTTCATATGCATATTCACATTTTTCTTTGGAACTAGGTCCGGCATTTAACAATCAATTTGTGTATCACATATTTCATCAAATTCACATACAAGGAGCACTTCTATTATTATTCATGCATTTATCAAACTACTCGAACATTCAATGTCCGGAATCAGAACAATCACATTTCATTTCAATAGCAATTCAAAGCAGAAATTTAAAACATAACAAACAGTGAATGAGACTATCTAGGTCGACTCACAGTACGCTCCAGATTAGCATTTGCTTCCAAGTTCTAGAAACGTTTGAATGCGGACGTTTATCCTGCATATCCAAATTATGCAATATACACATTGCACACACACATTAATAACCTTGCACAATTATAAGCATTTATTTATACACAAATGTGTCTATAGACTATGTACAATGCATGCTTCATGACAATCCCGGGTATATTATCAAACTTCACATCTTATCTAAATTCTCATTTTATAACTCTATTACTCTGTCATTTCATTGTTAGCATTGTTTGCTCTTATTATCAAATTCTCATTCACTTTAACTTGATACACTTTACTCCTCTTCTTTGAATCACAACCTTAATCATGTGAATATCTTTATTTCCAAACAAACTCATACCTTTGGTACTTTGATATCCACAATTCATTCACTAATGTTATTCGAACATTACAAGATTACACATTATCCAAACTCTCCTTTCTTCTTATAAATTTTCTCCAATTTTCCAAACCTTTAGGTCTATTTTCCATGAACATTTTGACAAGGCAGATGAAGTAATTTGATAACACTTTCTTCTAGAAAGATGTTTCCCATTGTCTTAAGTTTCTAATGACACCAAAATCATTCAATTTGGTTCAGTATTCTGAAAGTTATACTCCAAATAGTTTTGGACTATTCTCATTCTGTAACAGTACACTATACTCAACTTTCATCTAGAAATTGAAAGTCTTAGAGACTTAATAAAAATTCTATTCGTTTAGGAAAAACTGTAGCCCTATGTCTCTAGTTTACTCCAAATTAAAAATCATCTCATTTGGATGTCTACAGAATAAGATATAACCGAAATTCCCAATCATGTTCAGTGAAATCGTACCAGTTCATACTATTCCAACAGATTCCCTCACTTTCCTTCAATCAATCTTCTTCAAATCAATTCAAAATGCTACCAATTTTTATGGAGAAATATAAAAATGTGTTAGGAATCTAATGGCTCAAGAATCACTTCATTTTGAGGTCAGATGACTAAGTTATGGACAAAACAATCAAACATGTTCAGATTTGGAAAACCCTTCGGGTGGCAGAACATGGGTGAAGTAACGAGGTACGATCGCGCCTCTCCTTGTCGCGATCGCACCGGAGGCTGGGTGTGATCGCACCTTTCTTTTTCGTGAGTGTGACCAAAGTTGTCCTGTATATACATCATCTGCGACATCCTAACTTGTAATGATCATATCTCTCAACTCCGATATCCAAAATTTTCATAATTTATACCGTTGGAAAGCTAAAAGAAAGATCTACAACTTTCATGAAGACAATTTTGTCAAAATCTTCCTAAATAAATATAGTTTTTTTCCCTTGAAGTCAGACCTCACATTTTTCCTCACCCCTTTTTCTCTTTCCTTTCTTTTATTCTAAGCCAACATCTCTCACTTATCTTCTTTCACTAAATCCAACACTTCAAATTCATTTCTACTCTTTCTACTCCATTTAATCTTCATTCTCAACTCCATTTCAACTTAGTATCATTCACAAACCAATCCATGATCTATTTTTGATCATTAACCAAAACAGAACATATATACTTACCCATTCATAAACAATTTTCCGCACTCATCTAATCACCACTTTGATAATCATTCAACCTCAACATCATCTCTATAATAATATATGAATTATTACCCATTACACATATACAAGATTAAGACATTTACATAGACTTTTCATCATCCACGACATACACATAAAAACTCATTTAATCAAGTCATCAATCTTACATTTCTCATTGTTCTAGTTCATTTAACAATACCCATGGAAATTAACAATCTACTTACTTGATTTAGCTCCAAATCTTCAAAATCTCACTCAACCCTAACTTCACACACAACCCATGGTCATCATCTTAAAGGTTGGAAGGCTTGGATTTTCTTATGGAAATGAAGAAGATAACATAAAGGAAGTAGCAAGTGAAAGATGGAAGCAAGGTTCAACATTAAAGCTTGGGAGAAGAGAGTGTCGTAGATGGAGAGAGAGCAAATGAAGAAAAAAAATGAAGAAGTTGAAGAAATTTAGCATATGTCGTGAATGGTCAAGTGAAAGACCCAAAATATGGTCTTTCATTTAACAAATTCATGACTTAAACATATGGTGTGGCAAGTGACATCAAGGTCTCTTCTTGGTCTTTTATTAACTAGTTCATTTGTCTCCAATTTCTACTCCAATTGTCTCTCAATTTTCAATGACATAAGTTATTAAATCTTAATGTCACATATTAAAATTTCCATTGCCATTCGACTCTTATTTTTATAGCCATTCATTAATTGTTCTGCTGCTTGACATTTTTTCTAGTCCAAAAATACCCTTAAATTTCAGAAAATTTCCAATTTTTTTCAAAAATTATAATTTACTACTTATACACTCCAACTCAATTGTTAACACATATAATTCACAAATCCCAATATAATCACATTTATAGATCAATTATACCCGAAAAATGTCAAGGAATGCATGTACAATCATTTTAGTATGCAAAAATTCAGATTCACGTGCGTATATGCTAACAATATGCATGAGCTTGAAAATGCAATTTTTTAATCTCTCATTGATCTTACATGTACCGTATTTTTGGATTCTAACTCTTAATATGAGAACGGAATGTTACAAGTGTAGAATTACGTTGAGGGACTAAAATCTAAAAGCTTTTAAGCCACTAAAATTGGTAAACTTCAGTTTCAACCACATTAGCAACAATAATCTTGCAGTTTAAAATGCAATAGTGATTAAAAAATTTCAAAGGAATTTGTCATTGATAGAGCTTTCTACGAAGGTACACCCAATGGATAGCCCAAAAAATATCCAATAAGAGGAATTCCTAGAGATAGGCCAAATTTCCTACTTCAAAGGTAAGGGAGTTACATTTCAAAACCTAAGGTCTTAATAGAAATGTTTAGGTTTAGGGCTTTCTCACCACCAATAATGAAAACTCTAGGGTTAGTATGAACAAAGAAAAACTTTTAATAGACAACCAAATAAGAGTATTCAGAGGTTTTGAAGATTCTTAACCAGTAAGGCCTTTTAAAGAAGTCTCCAAAAGGATTCAACTGATCTATAAACCAGAACTTTAGAGAAAGAAAAATACCAAAGATGCCATTGGGAGACTTACTACAAAAGTTGGTAGATAATTAAAGGCTAAGCAAATAAGGAAATCTAAGGTCAAAAGAAGGTAGATTTTCTCAGTCCCTAAGTTCAGGGAAATAAAAAAAAGTCCAAAGTTGGACAAACCTTGAACACAAGTTTAGACGCTACAAAGGAAGCTTGGAGAGGCATCCCCTTAAATTTCTATATAGAAATCCTATGAAAACAGAGCCTAAAGCAAAGAACTTACCAGAAACTACTACATTGCAAAAAGAAAGGAATTCCAAGCTAGGTTTATTATTAATAGGGCAAAAGATAAATCAATTTAGAAGAATCCAAAAATATTCAAATGTTCTTCTTCAAGTACAGGTGTAATAGCCTGTTTTTACACTTAAGGATTTAACTGTTAGAATAAGTCATATTATTGGCCCCCGAATTTTTTTTTTCTTTAGTTAAGCATGACTTAAATAATTATGACGTCTGGATACGTGAATTTTTGGGAGTTTATTTTTTTTTATGTCTATGTTAATAGGATTTATTTCATGAGTTAGTTGAATTAAAAGTGGTAAGAATGCATAAAGGGGTATTTTTGGTAGTTCACTTAAGTTTAAAAAGACATAAGGTATAAAGTAAGGGTAAAGTGGACTTTTAGCATTCATTAAGGGTAAAATAGGAAGAGGAAAATGTTGTCTTGCTTTGGAGAGGAGGAAAAACGTGACTTGAAGATAGAAAGAAGAAGAGAACACCAAAAATGAGAAAGGAGAGTTAAGTGTTTCAGTTTTTGTAAGAAAGGAAGGAAGTTGAATTACGATTTCTTCATTTCGTAGTTTTCAAGAGAGAATTTGAGGTTGTTCAAGAAGAGAAAAGGAAAGAGGAAGAGAAGAGCTTCTATTTGAGCTAACAATCTTGTTATTTAGTGAAGATTCAAGGTAAGTTCGAATTTTCATCATTTCGATTTTTAAAAGGGTTTTGGTTTATGAAGCTTAGGAGATGCATGGGTTTAAGTATTCTAGGATCAATTTTATTGAATATGTTTTGTGGGTTTTCAATTTAGCAACCCTATTGAATTTGGGATTTTTGCTTATGAAAAGGAAATCAAGACAAGAGGAGCAAGAGGAGAGGCATATTTGAGCAAGTTATAAGCAAGGAAACTCAAGGTGGGTTACATTTTTATAATTGAGTAATAAGCCATTAATGTTTCTTCCAAATCAAGAAAGTTAAATGTTTTCAATTGTGTTGTAAATGTGTATTTATTGCTCTTTGAATGCTTTGAAAAAGTGCTATGAGTTTGGTATGTGGATATTGTGTTGATGAATTATAAAAAGAATGTGAAAATGATTTTTGAAAAGATACTATGGTTATCAATTCACTTTTCAAAAATGTGACATTTTGGGTGGGCAATATGTTTACAAGATGTGAAATGCATGATTATATGGGTTTGTGGTGGTCCTCTAAGTTAAGTCAAGTGCACTTTGACAAAAAGGCTTCTCCCACCTGCCCACTAGTGGTATGGAGCTCCTTCACGGACTCCCCTAAGTACACGGCTGCACAAGACCATTAAGTGGGACTGCGATAGTACGTTCTGTTCACGGCTACACAAGACCATTATGTGGAAATGTGTAGTTCGTTCTATTTATGGATCCACCCAAACCATTCCGATGTGCTTATATGTTTATAATTTGTGATAAGTTTGATGAGTTCATTATTCTTGATGTTATGAATTGCTTGATAAGTTGTGAATTTGAGAAATATGTGTCGTATGGAGCTAAATGTGAATTTTACTATGGAAATGAATATTTCAAGGGTTTTTGCTTGTTTCTCGTTATAAAATTGTTACCAACGAGCTTTTAAGCTCACCCCCTTTCCTTCCCATCTCCAAGTGAGGAGCATGAGATCGAGTAACCAAAGGATAAGGCATCACTCCGATTATGCATCTTTTTGTACTTTAAGATAGATTTGAAAACACGAGGCTTTAGTTGCATTTTGAGCAAATTACTGTTCATGTATCTTTTTGTATTTTGAGATATTGATGTATTGTGGCTTGAAATGCTAATTAAAGCTTTGTAAAAACTTTTATCTTTTGATGTTGATGACATACGATTGTGTTTTGCCAATGACATTTCCAAATTGTACATTACATTTTCAAGTTCTCCATAAGGGTAAAAATATGTGTTCTGACTTCAAGGGAAAAATCTACGATGAATTAGACAAAGTTGTCTTCTTGGAAGTTGTAGTTTATCTTTCTATCTTTCCAACGCTATATAGTATGAAATTTTTGGATATCAGAATTGAGAGATATGATCATCAGAAGTTTGTGATGCTATATAGGATGGACAATCAGGACAGTTACATTAATTGGAAATTTTGACCCTTTTGGAGGCAAAATATCTTTTTGGAGCTTTCATGGAAGTTGTAGGTCTAGAAATCTTCTTCAAAGTGGTTTTTGAATGACCTTAATTCGATATCTCTAGTGAAAGTTATGTCCTTTTCACCAAAACAGGTCACAGGAAGAAGAAAAGGGAAGTCGCGATCGTGACTCTGTAGATTTCATGCAAGTCACGATCTTGCGATCGTGACATCGCGACTACACATACAAGGCGCGATCGCGACAATCGTGACCTGTAAGTCTCCTCAAACCAGAGCATGTTCCACTCTTTTGGTCATAACTTTGTCATCCGACCTCTAAATGACTTGATTTTTGAACCAATGGAATCCTGACAAATTTTTTTATCTCTCCAAAAAAATTATAGCTTTTGGTATTGATTTAAAAAAGATTGATTGGATCAAAGTACGGGTATTAGTTGGAAGAATATGAATTGGATATTTTACTGAACATACTTCGGTATTTTGAAGATATCTCAACTGTAGAGCTCCAAATGAGATGATTCTTATTTTTAAATACACTAGAGATGGAGATTTACAAATTATCTGAATAAATTGAATTTTAATTCGGTCTTTAAGACTATCAATTTTTGGATGGAAGTTGAGTATAGTGTACTATTTCAGTTTAATAACAGTCCAAAAATTTTTAGGCTATAACTTTCAGATTTCTGAACCAAATTGAATGATTTTAGTGTCAATAGACAATGGGGAAAATGTTCTGAAGAAGTCAAATTATAATTCCGATTTGAGGTTTCCCAAAATCTATTCTAAAATGGGAGAAATGAGTTTGTTTTTTATGTTTGACTAGTGTGGGCATACCACCCTTGTAGGATGCGCGTTTGGATGTCCCTTAAGACCTCGGGTACATGACTCGCGAGGGTGGGGTCCCAACACATATCATATGAGAATACATGAAGTACATTTCATTTGCATGCATCATATTCAAATACATACATGAATCATAGTTTAGAGACATTTTAAAGACAGTATATGCACTCAATTGACATATTCTAGGATATGAAAGGTTTTAACTGATTATGATGTACTTATGTGTTGATTATGTCTTGAATTTTGTTTTGATGAATTATAATTAGTAATTTGGAAATTTGATGTTGCAATTGAGTGATTGATGGAATGATGTGTGCATCTAGTCTAGGAAAAATGTCAAAGGGCAAGATAAATTGATACATAGGAATTTAGGTTGATTAGACCTATGAAATGGTGACATGTGGCATTCGGAATAAGTGACAAATGGCTTGAATACATGAGTGACAAGTGGCCTAGGAAACTATGTGACAAATAGACCAAACATTATGTGATGATTGGAAGTATAAGAAGAAGACACCTGATATAGCTCTCCACTTGACAAGTGTCACACCATGTGTCTCACCCCTTACCAGACACTTGTACCCCACGATTCCCACATTTGAAAGACCATCTTCTTTCATGTTTTTGGTCACATGCTCTCTTCCTCTTCCTCGTCACTATCAACACACCCACACAATCTCCATAACCTTGAATTTTGCCAAAATTCTACAGCCTCCATCTTGTGATTGAAACATTTTTATTTCCATTTTGTTCTTGGTGTATGCTGGAATGCTTGGAAGGCTTGGTTAGCTTGTTAATTGAGGGAAATTTGAGCTAAACAAGTAAGCGATTGATTGCCTTATTGTGACATATGTGATCATAACATTCATGATGATTGATTAGGGATGAATTGAGATGAATTGCATAGAGGGTTGATGATGAAATGTGCTTGAAATTTAATGGATGAATTGTTTTTGTTTTTGACACATGGAAACCCTAGGTTATAGGTTGTTTTAAGGATGAATTAGATTGAGATTTGAAGTATGTTGAAGGTGAATTTAGCATAAAGAAAGGTGCTATTGTAGTGTTCTTGAAATGGGAAAGAGTTACAGTTACATTTATCAAAATGAATGAAAGCTTCTATTTGGTTTTTGATGCATAAAAGATAAATTGTGTATAAGTTACCAATTGAATGATTTTGAATTAGAATTAGGAATGAATTGATGAGGAATTGAATTATCTTTAAGGAATAAATGAGGTATAATTGATGGACTATCATGAAGGTGTTAAAATTTGGAAGAAAATCTGAAGGAAAATGAAGGTGAACTTTCGGTTCACCTATCCCATGATCGTGGGAATTGTATTAGTTCCTTCTTATGATCACGGTAATGCTTTGAAGTGAAAAAATTGTGTTTTGTGTGATGGTTAAACCATATAAGGGTAAGTTGCTTTACTTTGGTGCATTAGGACATGATTGGGGCTTGAAATGTACCTAGAAAGTTGCTTAATTAAGTGATTAAGTGTTTGATAAGTTTAAGTTGTTAATTGAGGTTATAAATTAAGGAATGAATTGTTTGATATCAATGTATATGAATTTGGGAAGTATGAGTTGTTAATGGAATAAAGATGTTCTTATGAATACAATTGTGATCCAAAGGATATAAGCAATGAAATAGGTATGATTGAATAAGAATTGGGAAAATTATGTGAATATATAATGCTAGAAAAGGATTGATGAATGCATGATTGATGAATTGAGAATAATCAAACTTACTTAAGGCATAAACCTAATTGAAAACTAGATGTATATAGGCTATAATGAATGAATGATCAAGACTTGTGATTAAGGATACATACCTGGGAAAGTTAATTGAGCATACATTGGACATATAATATATACATGTGTATGATTGAGTACTCATTCGATTAACAAGTTAGTAATGTGTAAATATAGGTGTATTACATGATATAGAGGCACAAATTGATCATCAACGTCTAGACATTATCGGGTCATTAAGGCAATAGCTATTCTAGAGCATACTATGAGTTGACCTAGATGTGTAATCTCAATTATAGATGTGCTTTTGTTTGAATTATGTGAGTTAACCTAGATGTTTTCTCACTATGTTTGAAGTTTTTGATTAACTTTCAAATATTTAACTATTATGGATATGATTGTGATATTGATAATTCCGAACATTGATGGTCTGAGGAGTTTGATATTTGGGACTGTATTGGAAGTTTTTCAAATTTGTATGTGTAAAGTGAAATGAGTACTCAACTAAGTGCTGAATGCCAAACTTAGATCCGATGAATATGATAAATGATTGTGCACATTGAATAAAAGGTACTTATAGCATAATATGTAATTTGTTGCATTCCATTACTCTATTATGCATGATCAGATAAAGGAGATGTGACTAGAGTGACCCATGTGAAAAAGAGCTTAATGCTCAAGAAATGTGCATAAGAGCCACAGGCTCAGTTGTTAATAAGCCCGGTATTCACAATGGGTACGGGACAGTTATGAAATGAGCCCGGTATAACCAAATGATATAGGATAGTTATGAAATGAGCTCGATATTCACAATGAGTACGGGACAGTTAAATAGGTGCCTGGTCACAACAAAATTAAAATAAGAGTAGAGTCGCATAAGCATTTACATATACATACATACATACATACATACATATATATGTACATGTTGATGATATGAATGATTGAATTGAATGATTAGATTTTTCTGAAATGATTATATGAAATGTTTGTATTTATAATGTTTTGTTGAAATATGGTGTATATTGTGATTTGGTACACAAAACTGAATGACGTGAGATCTGGGATTTGATTTTGAATAATGTGATACATTTGTGAATTTGGATATATACTTGTGATGTTTGTGTTCTGACTTGAGTGAGCACATCGATGATGATTCACTCACTGAGTTCGCAAACTCATCAAAATTGCAACGTTGATTTTCAAATACTGAGGGACCTAGCTTCTAAGGCAATCTAGTAGCAGTCTAGTATTTTTAATTTTTGGAAACAAAAATGACTCAAAGGTCTGGTCAGCTTGATTCTGAAGAGTCTAGTTAGAACATTTTAGGTCCAACATCCCGTTTCATGTTGTACATTTTGAATAGAGTAATGAACCCTCACATGTTGTGTATTAGATATTTATATGAAATATGAGTGTAATAACAGAATGAATGTTTATGTTTGTGAATGAAGTGGGAAAAATGATCTTTTGAATACTTGTATTTTGTCTGATGCCACCTTAAGTGAACGTGATTGTTCTAACATGTCATTCTCATAAGGTATGTCCTCGAATATCTTGTGGATGTTTGGGTATATGTTTTATGGTAGTGGTGTGTTACAACATGAGTTCTTGAAGAAGCATAATTGTTTATTGATACTGATTAATAACATTTAAAAGTGTCAGAATCCAAAGGAGTTTTTTCAATTAAGCAAACAAACTCCTCTTCGATAACAAGCAATTCAAATAAAAATAAAATGTCTTTTAAAGAAATAAAAACATGTTTAAAAGGGAAGGTAAAGGAGTTATATAAACGAATCCAGAATTTTAAAATCGTAGACATAAGATTAGGTTGATACTCTATAGAATTCTTGGCAAGGGCTACCAGTTGCAAGAGGCTTCGTCTATTCCAGATCGAGTGATATGATAGCTATAACTTGTCCACCCATTTACCCCTTTGGTCTACATTCCTATAGTAGGGCTTTAGGGATTTAGGGGTCTAAGAAAAGTGAATTCTAAAGGGAAATTTAACACACTTATCCTAAATAAGGGAGCGATGGATGAGAAGCATTAATAGGTGGGGAAGTCCCAATAGGAAGAGGCAGGCCGTTTTGTGGTTGAACTGAGAAAAGTCTTTTATAATGCTGAAAAAAAGAGTTTGAATGTTAGAGTTAATAGGTTGAAAGGAAAATTAAACTGTGAGAATTCTTTATATGATTCTTATAAAAGGAAAAAAGGGCTTAGATGGAATGAAGACCACTTCAAGTTTAATAGCCTAAAAAAGAAATGGAATTAGAAAAATCATAGGGATTTCTGGAAAATGTTAGAATTAGAAACATATGTTATTGACAAAATTTTTTGAAGAGGAAGAAAAAACATGGTTGGGAGAAGTCATGGTGACAGAAGTCATAAGATGAGAGTGTACAAGTTAGAAAAGAGGATAAAAGACTATTTAAAAACAAAGGTAAAAAGTGAAGAAGTAATGAGGAGTTTTTATAGAGTAGAAACGGTCAAATACTAAAAGAACAACAAAAGGTGAAAATTTAAAAAGATTTATTATCTTTTTTAACGAATAGGAAAGTAAAGATGTCAAAATTGAAAGATCTTAATGTAATCTTTAGATCTGATTATTCTTATTTATAAAAAATTGTTTGAGATTTGACAGACTCCCTATAAATGATGTCACTTGGCTTAACTCACAAATTTAGTCAAGAACCCTACAAGCCTTTAGGATGGAATTCGAAGTCAAATCAAGAAATCAATGGAATTTCTATATCATAATTTTTGTTTGCTCAAAGAAGCATATACAAGGAAAATTTGTTGATAGCATAAAAAAATTCAACTCATTTGGTCCGTAAGTGAAAGGGTTCCAAATACTAAAAGTTATTTTACACTATAAGAGAAAGTAGTAGCTCATTAGCGATGGAATGTTATTTTCTGTCGGTAATGTACTGACGGAAGTTATAGTCCCATCGCTAATTAACGATGAAAAATTGTAATTCTGTTAGGAAATTTAACTTTGATAAATTTCTGCTTCAATTTCTCACTTCCTACCAGTGTTTTCTGTTCACAATCTTATGATTTTTTTTTATATTTAATTTTTGTAAATAATATAACGTTGATTGATAGATATAAAGTAAACATTATCCTTACTATTGATATAATAAAAAATTAAAATGTAAGTAATCATTATAATTAACTGTAAATTAAGAATTTGTACAAAAACTTAAGTGTAAAAAAACATCAAATGCATTCACTTATACAAGTGGTGAAGGCAGATGCTCTGACTGCTACGATATGGTATTGTCCCTCCCCTTCAATTGATCTATCTCATTACAGAGTTGGGCTATGTATTCCATCAACTGTTGCAACCGAGTTGTAAGCCTCTCTACCGTGCTCTCAAGTTGGAGGACTCTTTTATTTGATGTGGACCGCCTATTAGATCCAGTTGTAGTGGATGTGGAGGATTACAAATAACATGTTTTTGCAAATGAACTAAAGCCAAAAATCCTTCCGCGATGATCCCTACCATCCACTGCATCAAGATATGCCTAACTCGTATCAACAATTTCAAAGTTTTGAGACTGTTGTTCAATGCTTTCTTGTATTTGGTCCTATCATTATAATTTTTTATATTAATAAATGATACTTTTCAAGAATTAATATTAAAAGTATAGATTTTACATATATGAACTTGTCTGCATCGGGTGTTAACGAAGGTCACACCATCATGCTTCTTGGTGTGAGTGTGCAAAAAGAGCTGGCGTGGTATAGGCTTCCTGCCCATAGACTTTCCTACATCAGTATAAATTATTATAAGTGAACTACAATTTACAAAAATTTCGGCAGAATTTCTTCTATTTTTATGATATATATCCCCTGTTAGACAAACAAGTTAATAACAACACAACCATTAATGACATCAAACATTTATAACATTATTATTCCCCATAATGCATATATATTTTCATTTTAAATTTCATACATCAAAGTACAAAAATCAGAATATAAGTGTAAAGTTTTGATACTTATAAGTTGAAGTGCATGCTCCCGGTGGGTCAAAGATCCCCTAGGTCTATAGGTAGGCTCCCTCCGTCTGGTCCTCCATGTTTATTGGTAGAATTGCACTCTAAAATGGATATTGTCTTGGGTGATACCTAATACTACTGCCAACGACTCCATATTTCTTCAGATATATCTTCAGATATATAAGGTGGTCATATACCATTCTTATGTATCAAAGCGAGAAAGTCTTTATAACATGTATGAGCTTACCTCTCCCATACATTATAAATTACTGCATCAAATTTTGTATCCCAAAAATTCTTTTTGAAGAAAAAGGAAATCATATAATAAGTACTTATAAATGACAATATTTAGCTAATTAATGTATAAAATTAGATAAAATAAAAAAGATTAAAGAATATACTTTGTGTACCTCAAACTCCTGATAATAAAAATCCTTTGTCGGTTGAGAGACATTCTTCCATATATAACCCTCAAGATCTATCTTGTTGGATCCCGTCTCCGGAACCCAACCTCTTGTCAAAATCATGTAACGTGAGCGTGTTACCTTGAAGGGTTATTCCATGGAACCCTAATTAGGCATCATTTTTTTTTCATATAACATCCCAAAAATAACCTCACAATTTGTTCAAAGGTGTGCCCGCACCAAACAGTCACATGCTTAAACTCAATTCGCCTGCTTGTGAACAGAATTTGGAAATCTTCAAATTTGAATTTCAATTTGACTTCTTCATATATATCATAGCACTATGTCTTTTTTTATATTGAAACAACATTCACCTCAATCGGAGCTCTACAACTCAAGATATCATCAAAATACCATAATGTGTTCATATCTCAAACATTCTCTCCTATCCGACCTCTCACTTACTTTAATGCAAACTCTTTTAATTTAACTCCAAATGATACAAATTTTCATGGAGAGATACATACGTGTCTTAAAAATCTATTTCCTCAAGAATCACTTCATTCGGAGGTCGGATGAGGGAGTTATGATCAAAAGAATAAATCATGTTTTCACCCTAAATCAATTTGAACCTCTCTTGGCGCGATTGCCATAACTTTCACCACAAATGTCGGATTGACTTCATTATTAGACCATTAGAAAGTAGACTTCAAGAGCGACAACTTTCATGAAGACCACAAAGTCTGATTCGGCCTCTAACAGTGTCAAAAATCACAATTTTCCCATGCATGTCCGTTTAACGGAAATGAATCGACCAAAATGCACCATTTCACCCGAGAAGGTCCGTTAAACGGACATCCATGTCCGTTGGGCAATACAAAAGGTCCTTTTTGACCCGAGAAGGTCCGTTAAACGGACTCCCATGCCCGTTTAACAGACATGGGGCTTCCCCAACCCCTCCAAACCTTCCAAAATGCTTCCTACATCAAACCTAACATCATAAACACTTATAATCTTGCAAAATTTAACTCTTCTAATGCAAATTCAATTCATAACAACTCAAACATCAAACTTATCTCATCAAACTCTCAATTCTTGATCCATTTGGTCCATCAAAACCACAAATTCTTATCAATTACCAAAGCTGTCTTCATACACAAAACCTAAGCAACATCCCAACTTGTAACTATCATATTTCTTCATTCCTATGTCCAAAAATTACAAACTTTATAGCGTTGGAAAGCTAAAGGGATCATCTACAACTTATATAAAGACAATTCTTGCTAATTCTTTCTAAGTTGTTCCAGATTTTCCCTTAAATCAGTTCACAAAATCTTATCCTTATTCAAACTTAGAATTCATCTCAACTTCATTTCCTTTGATAATACACCATCATTCTTATTCATTTATAATTCCTATCCTTCTTTTTCCATAACATTTTACTCATATATATATATATCAATTCAAATTCAAAGTTCATCAATTCAATTGGATTACATCTTCAATTATATCTGTTTCAACTGAACATCATTCATACACCAATTCACATTCCAAAATCACAATCATCTATTCTTAAGTCTCATCTCATTTGAATTGTCACATTTAGCTACATTTCACCATCCAAAATTCCGATGTAGCTTTTCCATAATATCTCACTGGTGTAGCTCAACATTCATCATAGCCATCCATAGACAAATTCATAATTCAAACCATACACAATTCCATATTGCATTAACATCATAAATATTAGTTTACAAACTTCAATGGCATTTCCAAGCCATAATACAATCTTAATATTAAAACCCTATACACTAAACATGCAAAACCCAATATTTCTCAAAATACACTTGAAGCCTTGATTCACACCAATAATTCCAAAACAATGCAAAATACGTAAATCTAGAATAATGTCTGGATACTTTCACTTGATGTCTTGTTCAATACCTGGAGATGGGGGAAAGAGTGGGGGTGAGCTTACCAAGCTCGTGGGTAACATGCTTATAACAAAATAACAAGCAAAAACCTTTCCAAAAAGTTCATTGTTATAGACATGCTTCTTAAATTGTAAAACTCATTTTTCTCAAAATTCTTGTCAAGCAATCAAAATCATAAACAACACAATTCATGCACTTTTCAACTTGTTCATAGATCATGAATGCATCAAAACTTGTCACAATTCATAAACATATAAACACATCATAATGGTT
>JAOTAX010000008.1:26088419-26103242 GCA_025629825.1 Erythroxylum guanchezii | reverse complement strand
TGAAAACATTTTATTTTCTTGATTTTGAAAGCACATCAAGGGCTCATTACTTGAATTATAAACATGCAACCCACCTTGAAATTTCTTGCTTGTAATTTGACTCAACATGCTTCCCCTCTTGTTCCTCTTGATTCCTCTTTCCTCTATTAATATCCTTCATCAATATTCACAAATTCCCAAATCAAAGATATTTCAATTGAGAAACCCTAATCACAATATCATCAAATTGACCTTAGAATTCACAAACCCAAACATTTCTTAAGATATCTAACCCACAACCCTTTCAAAAACTCAATAAAACACAAATCATCTTACCTTGGTCTTCACCCAATCAAGGGGTCTCTTGGCTCATCTTGAAGCTCTCATGCTCCTCCACGTTTTTCCCTTCTTGAGCAACACGAAAATCCCTCTTGGAGACCATGGAAATCGAAACCTAGCATTTTTTTCTTTTTCTCCTCTTCTCCTTCTCCATGACACTTTCTCTCTCTTCTCTCATTTTCCTTGTTTTTCCCTCTCATTTTCGTGCATCTCCTTGTTCTTATATGTAACCCACTTGTTTAAATTACACAATTTTCATTAATG
Organism: Erythroxylum guanchezii; assembly: GCA_025629825.1. Classification (NCBI taxonomy): domain Eukaryota; kingdom Viridiplantae; phylum Streptophyta; class Magnoliopsida; order Malpighiales; family Erythroxylaceae; genus Erythroxylum; species Erythroxylum guanchezii. The sequence goes on along the minus strand of JAOTAX010000008.1, from coordinate 26,102,660 downwards.
AGGCAACAAAGTCCAAAATGCCCTCACATGATAGCCTTGTAACTTAAATGGATTAGTGGCTTGACAAATTTGCCCCTCATGCAAGTTTCCACCTTGCTTCCATTTAATCCATGCCATAAGATCTTAATTTAATTAACATGTTAATTAAATTCCACTAACATGCTAATTAATTCCACAAAATACTCCATTAAGATCTCAAAATTCATTTCAATCATGTTTAATTCTTTCCAAAGATCAAGACATTTTCTAACCATGTAATTGAAGGAATTTGATAAAACTTCCTTCTAGACAAATGTTCCTCATTGTCTTAATTTTCTAATGACACCAAAATCATTCAATTTGGTTCTATAGTCTAAGAGTTATACTCCAAACATTTCGGACTGTTCTTATACTGAAACATTATCCTGCGCTTGACTTCCATCCGAAAATTGGCTTTCTTAGCGACTGAATCAAAGCTCAATTTCATCATACAATTTGTAGCCTTATCTCTCTAATTTACTTCAAATTAAAAATCATCTCATTGGATGACTATAGATCAAGTTGTGATTAAAACATCGAAGCATACTCACTGAACATATACATTTTCCAGCTTTTGACTTCCAACATTTCCTATATAATCCATCTTATATCTAAACCATCTTTTCCATTTCATTTCAAATTCATGAATTCTCCTTTCTTTATACATGAATAATCATGAACAACTTCTCATTTAATAGTCCTAACTTTCAAGAAAGGTTCGGGGCCCAACATATCCTCTACTTAAACTTGGATGAGATATTTCTTGAGCACGTTCCAGACCGAACCAACCTAATATATAAGTTATTTTAGATTATTTTCAAATTAAAACCTATAACTTTAGTATAAACCTATGATGTTATTATTTATTACAAAATTGTGGGGATTTTACTTACAAATTGTTGACAATTATGATGTACGTTCTTCTATCAACTCCCTTAGCCCCAAGTTGGAGGTCACCTCCTTCGTCCACAACGTTAACCCCTGATATCTCTGTCGATATAAGGGTGGTGGTTGGTGTAGGGCTACTAGATGGCATAGCAGGGTTACTGGACCCTTGATATCTCTATCAATATAGGGGTAGTGCATGGTGTAGGGCTACTAGATGGTGTAGCAGGGCTGCTGGATGGTATAGCAATAGGTACAGAAGGTGATGCCTCATCTGGATGTGCAGTAGCATCTGCAGTATGTGATGCTTCACTTGGAAATGCACTGGCTTCCCTAAATGGTTATAACCTAAACCTTGGCTGCATCATATCCTATTTTCTTTTTGGTGGCATTTTTTAACCTGAAATTCACATTTTATTGAATTTTACAATAATAGAACAATATAAAATCAATATATAACAATATATTGTTGATGCAATAATAGATTTATTCATATAATATTCTATTACAAGCACAAATTAATCGCTATCAGCATTTAAATGCAAATCAAAATCATCATCATCTTCTTTTTCCAAAAAAATTATAATCAAACTCAAGCTTCTCTTCAGATCTCTCACCCTCCTCATCCTCTCTAGATGAAATGTCAACATATTCATTATTTGGATCATTCAAAGGTTCATTCTAATCATATATTATACATGCATTTACCTAAAATGCTTCACTTTCAATTCTCTTATTTTCTCCTTTTCTATGTAATTCAAAAACACCTCTAGACTTTACTTTACAAATGGTCAACTAATCTGATTTATCTCATCGTAAGCTGGGAAAAGGGACATAATAAACCTAGATCGATTGCATCGCTAACACAAAAAGTTCAAATTGTCTAAATCTTCTTCGCTAATTGATTTCTACTAAATTGTTCCAACATTAGGAGTTAGATCAAACCATTCACACTTAAATATCACACTCCATTTTATTGGCAATGTCGGGTACTCAATTTTAAGTATCTCAATAATTTTACTATAGTAATCCATCAATTCTGCCTATATATAAACCCCACTATTTACTGTTGCCATGCTATGACCATGAAATTCTGTATGAAATTTGTATCCATTAACAAAATACACGGGATATGATTTAACAGTTCGCAAAGGTCCTTTCACAAGATGACATATGAACTTGTTCTCTATTGGATTTTCTGAGGCCTACATAAAAAACAATTTATCATATTAAATAGTATAATTTCATCCAATCACTCTGACCTGATAATTCAATCATTTAAATTATTACGAGTGAAACTTACATATTTCTCAAACCATCAAGGAAAGAGTCTTTCAACTTCGTTATTCATATCATCCTGTATTGTTTCGAGCATTAGCTCGCGTAACCATTGCTCGTATAATCTAAAAGCATTATTATGTATTTTATTTGTGAATAATAGTAACTTCGGAAACTCAAATAATCTATTTCAAAATCAACTTAAACTAACTACACAAAAGGTTAAACCTCTTGATAATTCAGTCAAATGTAACCATAGGCAGCCTCTATTTTTTCTACTGTTAACATTCTTCTTGTTGAATGTCTATATGTTCATCCTAGATATGTGAAAATGGATAAGTTACCATCAATATCACCTGTTTCTCCCCCATCGTCATTACGAGGAATTTTTCTTTCTCTTGTGTGCATACGACTCAAAATAATGTGAACAAAATGTACTTGCTTCCTCCACTAAATAAGCATTACATATCAAACCTTCAACTCTAACCTTGCTTTTTACTTTTTCCTTCAAGTGATGTAAATACCTATACATTACAAATAAGGTTATGTAAATTCTATAAATAAAACATACTATAAGTTTTATTTAAATATTAACTATAATCACCTCTCAAATGGATACATCCATCGATATTGAACCGGACCAGCAAGTTTAGCCTCATGTGCTAAATGTACGAGTAGATGCTCTATATAGTCAAAGAAGCTTGGAGGGAAAATCCCTTTGAATTTGCACAAGATAACTGGAATTTCCCTTTCTAGTTTTTCCATTTCAGCGAACTTTATTTCAAATAATGTTAAGCCTTTGGAAAACAAACTTAATTATGTTATAGCTTCCCAAACCTTATTCGGTAACAACTCAGTGAAATGCAATTGGAATTAGCCTTTTCATAAACACATGACAATCATGACTTTTTCATCCTAAATAATTTGTACTTCCTCATGTCCACACACCTTGCCAAGTTCAAAACATAACCATTGGGAAACTTTAGACTTTTCAACCATTCACACAAAATTTCCTTTTGTTTTTTTATCCAAAGTGTAACATGATTTTGGATATGTAACTGTGCAAAGATCTTTATCTAGCTCATTCCTTCTACAAAAAAGTTTCAAACCAACTCGTAATTTTGCATTGTCTTTTATCCTCCCTTCAATGTTCATTATGGTGTTGAACAAATTGTCAAAAATATTTTTTTCAATATGCATCACATTTAGATTATGACATATCAAATTACTTTTCTAATATCGCAAATCCCAAAAGATACTTCATTTTCTCCAACTAAAGTTTTTACTAATGCTTCTATTAACTTCTTCAGCTTGAAGTTCTGTAACTTTTAGCAACCATAATTCATCAATCTCCTACAATATCTCTTCACCACCTCTGTGAGGGGGAGGAGGTGCTTATACCATCCTATTCTTAATGAACTTTTATTTATTGCATCTAAATGGATGATCTGAAGGAAGAAATTTTCTCTTATTATCAAACCAAGATGTTTTAGCCCCGTTAGGAAGATAAAACTCATTAGAATCATTGCTATAATAAGGACAAGCCAATTTCCCTACTATGCTCCATCTAGACAACATAGCATACACAAGGAAATCACTAATATTTAACATCAAAGATGCTCTTAACAAAAAATTTTGTTTAAGAGACACATCATAAGTCTCCACACCAAATTCCTAAAGATGATACAATTCAGAGACTAATGGTTGTAAGAATACATCAAATTTCTGCTTTGGATTCATAAGCCCTAGTATAATCGCCGTCAAGAACATATATGCCTCATTCATAAACATCAACGGAGGCAAATTATAAGGATTAATTATGATTGGCCATGATGAATATTATTGGTCAGATTGACCAAAAGGTTGGAATTCGTCTGTCGACAATCCCAACCTAACATTTCAATTTTCAGCTGCAAACTCAAAATGGGTGTTATTCAAATGTTTCCATGTGAGTTCATCTGATGGATGGCTCATTATTTCGTCTTCCTATTCATGTTCATTATGCCATCTCATGTGAGATGTAGTAACATCAAAGGCATATAGTCTTTGAAGTCCCGGAGTTAACTGGAAATAATACATTCACTTCTAGGGTACTAATTTCTATTTCATAGAAAGCTTTCTAGGTCTGAACCTAGATTGACAATAAAATTTATACTCCTGTAATTCCACATCATCTCCCCAAAACAACATACATTCAAAATTGCAACAATCAATTTTTTCAACTAGCAAACCAATACCCTTAATAAATTTCTCCATATTTTAGAAATTATCAACCATTATATGATCAGGAGGCAATGATTTTTTATACCAAGCAAGAATTTTATCCAAACTTTGATTAGAAATATACCCTTTAGACTTATGTTCAATATTCAAGCAATTGAAGATAATTGAGTTATATTCTCACAATTTAGCCATAATTCTTGGCCAGCTAATTTTAGTAAGTCAAAAAACTATTTTGCATGTGGGTTTGGTTCTTCTTCAATATTTTCTATATTTTCCTGAAAGGTATAATCGGCTGTATCATAAACCATTTAGGTGTAAGGATTTTCAATTACACCCATATTATTTGTTATAAATCCAGTCCCCCTTTCAAACCCATCCACATTTATTGACGAGTTTACTTTATTACCCTTTGAGGTGCTACAAATTAATTGGTCCCTATGTCGTGTCCACTCAAAATAATTTGGAACAAACCCTTTTCTTAACAAAATAATTTGGATCAAACCCTTTGCTTAACAAATGGAAATTCACTTCATCAATAGGAAGAAAACAAATATGTTTGCACTTTTTGCATAGACATATGATCATTAAACCATCCATATATGCAGGTTGACAACATATATAGTGAATAAAAGCCTCAACTCCCTCAACAAACTCAGGATTAATGAAACCATTGGGTGTTAATCGTCTATACATCCAAGAGCTATCAAAATTAATCATTTCTGTAAAACTATTATTTAAAAAAGTGATTTCATAGTTAGTATCCTTTATTTTCCCTAATTTTACAGAACATTTAATCTTTACTTTACAGAACATCATTTAAGTTTTTACAAGTCTCTGACCATTTCCCCTCTAAATTAAAACCAACTCCTCCCATGATATGAGTTCACAATTATACAAACTAAACATATGTGAGTATCGGTCAAATAAAACAATATGCCAACCAAGCACTATGGTACGTGAAATTATTTATACCTGTGAATCGAGAAAGCAAGTTCTTGTTATGACTCCTAGGCTCGTGAAATTTTTCACCGATGAGCCTTATGGGAGCTGCATCACAGGTTTCCAACCTATATACCATCCTAGCTGTTTATTATACCAATAATCATCCATAATTATACAAACTCATTCAACATGCAGTAAATACCTATGTAATTCATACATCTATCCATCAATCATTCTAACAATATTCCAAACAACAACATACAAAACCAAGATAACTATGTTTGCATTAATCACCTACAAGTTCATTTCCAAAGTTTGTTTTTAAACAAGCACTATGGTACGTGGGATTGTTACACTGTATGAATCGCGAAAGCAAGTTCTCACTGTGATTCCTAGGCTCATGGAATTTTTTACCGATAAGTCTCATGGGAGCTGCATCATAGGTTTCCAGCCTATATACCATCCTAGGAGTTTATTATGCCAATAATCATCACTCAACATGCAGTAAATACCTATGTAATTCATACATCTAACCATCAATCATTCTAACAATATTCCAAACAACAACATACAAAAACAAGATAACTATGTTTGCTTTAATCACTTACAAGTTGATTTCCAAATTTTGTTTCTAAATAAGCACTATGGTACGTGGCATTGTTACACCGTATGAATCGAGAAAGCAAGTTCTTGTTGTGACTCCTAAGCTCATGAAATTTTTCACCGATAAGCCTCATAGGAGCTACATCACAGATTTCCAGCCTATATACTGTCCTAGGGGTTTATTATGCCAATAATCATCCATAATTATACAAACTCATTCGACATGCAGTAAATACTTATGTAATTCATACATCTAGCCATCAATCATTCTAACAATATTCCAAACAACATCATACAAAAACAAGATAACTATGTTTGCATTAATCACCTATAAGTTGATTTCCAAAGTTTGTTTTTAAACAAGCACTATGGTACGTGGCATTGTTAAACCATATGAATTAAGAAAGGAAGTTCTCGTTGTGACTCCTAAGCTCGTAAAATTTTTCACCAATAAGCCTTATCAGTGCTGCATCACTGGTTTCATGCCTATATACCATCTTAAGGGTTTATTATCCCTCAATGTTTCAAACAATACTCATACTAAATGCACTACTTAGACTATTAAATTAGAACATAAAAACTTTTCAATGATACTCAAAATATTGCTAACAATAACACAAAAAAGACCTCATTTGCAATCACAAAAAATTCTCACAAATACTCCAACTAGTAAAGCAAAACATATTGGAAACATTAGTTGAACGACTTACCTGGATGGACGAACAACTGCAAACTATAAAGAAGAAGGAAAATGTCAAACGATTATCGACGCTCTTCAACACAAAACAGAGCCTATAAAATAAGGAAATTTTGTATTTAATATAATACAGTTGTTCTTTATCTTTTCAATCTTAAAAGAAATTATTATTGCCTATTGGTATAGTTGTAAATAACAATATAGTTCATCTTGTATTCAATTGCTGGTAAATAAAATGAACTAGATATCCACAACAACTCCAAAATGGCAATTTCAAAACTAAACCAACTGTTAAATGCCATAAGTACCATATATGACAACTCCCACATGAATTTTATCCTGTATATAAGTGACATCGTGATTTTAGGAGATCAATAATTAAGATCTTGTATTACGTGGTATAACCATAATAAATGGTGTGCTAAGTGTATTACGTGGTATAACCATAATAAATGGTATGATAGTTTTTTAAAAGTAGGGACTAAAGTGAAAAAGTTCCAAACCATAGAGGGATTCAATGTAATTAACTAGAATTTATTTAGTGTTAATCTTCAGATGACATATAAAAGGAGAGTGAATTATGCATTTATGTATTTTATGTCTTTTTAGAACTTAATGAATAAATTACATGTACTAACTTATCTTTATAACAAATTCATATAAGATAATCATAAAGAAACAACAACAATAATAAAAGAAAGTAAGGAAATGAGAGACAAAATCAATTTATAATAGTTTAGCTTAACAATCCTTAAACATATATTTGCTTCATAAACTCTATTTTATAATTCATTATCCTCTTCCTTTTAAGAGTTGGAGAGGAACTAGATGTAACATCTTTTGTTAGGAGAAAAGAGGAACCATTTATAACTCATGTGCTTATAAGCGGTAAATTTATCGCAATTATCATCTGAACTCCTCAGAATTTTATAAACATAACAAGTTAACTGATTACATTATAATAAATTCAGCAATAAAAATTAAAAGAACATAAAATAAAATGAACACCAGATTCATTCATGATTTTCATGACGCTAAAATTACATTTATACCTAGGTTTGAGAAAAAAATCAAAAAGTAGAAACATCTTTATCACTTCAGGCCAAGTCTCAAACACTTGGGTCTAGACCTAGACAATAAATGCTTAGACCTACCAAATTTACAACATACCAATTAAACATGTAAACCTTTGATTTCATCAATCTTTTGCTTAATTATAACTTTTTTTCCTTGAAATTGTTTTGCCTAATTCAAAGAAATATTGAGTTTCTTAAACTCCATTCTATAACAATATAGAATATACGTTAACTTATTGAGTATAAAATAATAATGTTAAACTTGAGTTAAAAAGGAATAATAATAATAATACATATAAAAAATTTGATTCTAAACCTAAGACATAAAACATTTTGAGGTTCTAAGTATGCGTTCTAAACCATCTTCCAAATAGAAGAATTTTAGATTTGATATTTAGACTATACTACCCTAAAAACCTCTCTTAAAAGCCTCAGTTGATGAATGAATCTAAACAAGTCTATGACTGGATTTACGTTTCAAAACTGACCAATTAATAAAAAGCCTCCTATCAAACATAAAAAAGAAGGATGCAGTTGACCTAAGTTCATAGATGTCTCTCTTAACAATTCAATATAAAAACTATTAACTAACAACTTTGGGCCACACTTAAAACTGTCATGATAAACAATTATCCCCCAAGTATACCAAAACATAATCTCATATGGCCTTGTGATTTTATAATACTTATTAACACAGGGATGTTATATTCTAATATAATATTGTTTAGGTCCATCAAAAACTAAACTTGTATTTTTCAGTCTCAAAGCCTTCCATATGGTAAGGGATAGACTTAACAGCTACTGACCCCACCGTTAGTTTCAAGTTCCTTATAATCTACAATTATAGGCCTGCATCTTACTAACCTTGACTTAGTGCTAGATTCACTCCTAGATCTAGTACTTGTGCTATCTCCATTTGACAAACCAATATATTCAAATACTATCTTAAAAGAAAGAAACTAAGAGATCTTTACCATAAGAAGATGACATTCTTGAACTGAACAATAACTAATTTGACTCGATTGTTTGAAATCACAAATACGTATTAAAGAAGAAATAAGGGAAGAAAACAAATAAAAAGGCAGGGGTTATTTATAGAAAATGGAAATACAACAAATATTCCTTAAAGATATGATATTAAATACTATGACAACTTATGATCTTATTTTTATTAAAAAAAAGGCTCTTAATCTAAGAAAATATTTCTTTTGTCAAACATAAGGTAAATGATGAATAACATATAAATTAGTTGACCATCCTGAAGTATTTATTCCTTTATTACAGATCTTATATGAATATAATCACCTTCCATGGTCCATTTAAAATCCATAATAGTGAATCACATGACAATTGACTGCAAACCTATTATTAAAGCCTCAATTTCAACTCAATAACTTGATCCAGGGATTCAAATTCGCAAAAGCATATTTAGATAGTCATTATTCATTCAAATTAGTCATTATAATGACTAGGTTTTAACTTCTCTGGTAAACTACTATCTTCATTCAACAGAAAGTCTAGGGTTTTACCCAAGGTGAAGAGACACCTAAAAGGATATTTAGATATTTTAAACAAGGAGAAAACCATTAAAGAGACCACTCTGAACTTTCGTCGAATACTTCAAAGGCATGACATATTCATCCCAAATAACCTAAGGAAATAATGTCTTTTTCCTTCCTCAATGTATCGTAACACATTGCAAAGCCAAATGCACCACAGATAATCGAAACAAACGCAAAAAACACCCCAAAAAATTCATTAAACACATGCAACATTTTCTCTTAAAATACCAATACTATGTATACAAAAAATCCCAGAGAACAAATGCCAAATGACTTACTCCACTGAAGGACACAAGGGTAGTGACTGGAGAAGACAGAGGCATACAAACGCAAACGCCAACAAGGAGAAGAGAAATCAATGACAAATGGTCACAGGAGAGAGGAAAACAATAAAAAACGAAAACGCAAGAGAGAGGGAGGGGGGTAAGTTAAAGGTGAAGGAAAACAACATTGTTTGGTGCTAAACCAAACGATGTCGTTTTCCTTTTATTAAAAACGTTGAAGTTGAAGACCTAACGATGACGTTTAACTTTAAATTTTACCAACGGAATCATTGTTCCGTCAGTTTCGTCAGTACTCCCCAACACTTATTTTGCCACCAACCATTGCCGCCAATTTTTACAACGGCCTTCTCTATCCTGTCGCTATATTCCGTCAGAAAAATTGCAGGGATAAATTTCCTCCATTTTTACTGATGTATCCATCGCAAAATACGACAATTTTACCGACGGAAAATCAATTTCTATCGTTAATTTTACTATGGAATCTTTTCCGTTGATAAGTTTTGTCAGTAATTTTTAATTTTCTTGTAGTGTTAGCTAAAGAATTCATGCGAACGAGAATCAGTTAAGAAGCTAAAGAATTCATGCATACGAGAATCAGTTAAGAAGCCCAAGATTGAAGAATGTTAGATAGTTAATACATAATTGACATGTGTTTTAAAAATAGTGCAAGGAGGCAGTTAGTTAGAATGCATACAGGAGGCAAAATTCCAGAACGTGAAAGTTAATAGTGGCAAGCAGTTAGCTAAAATATAAGGGAGTGAACTAGGAGTTAAGAAGTTACTTAACCATGATATGGAATTTAAGAAAATAGTGGAAGATAGTTAATAAGAACATGGTTAAGTGGGTTGGAAATTAAGTAGTTACAAAATTCGAGAATGTGAATAATGGTAAGTAGTAAGCTAAAATATAGCACAAAACTATTTGAGGCTAAGAATTAATAAAAGTATTTTAAATGTAATAAAGTAATTTTCAATAATATAATATTTCAGAAAATGAGAGAAATTGTAAAAGGGATTTGCATCTTTGACCTTAATTCTTGAACATCACATTTATTTCCTCGTTTGAATAATGTAGACAATTTATGCATCCAACATATTTTATTTCTCAATTTTGATCAGTCTTCCGACGTGCTATTTACAAGTCATCCTCGCTCCTTATTTTTAAGAGGAAAGGCACCGACTAGATGAATGGTTACGTAATCAAGGAGATAAGCATACAATTGAACAAAAGTTGAAAATCAAAGGTAGGTGGAGTTATACGTATGCCATAGTATCCTCTAATATTGAACGACGTAATTAGAAAGTAGAAACGATTAAAAATAGTTCTTAAAATGCATATTTTAAGTATTCAATGTCCAATTCAGCTACGAATTTTTAATTAAGAATCTCCCACAAAACCATAGCATGGGCCGTTGGTTCCCATATAACCAAATGGCAATTCTCTCTTTATGCAGCCCAAATCCAAGCTCAAGCTCAAGCTCAAGCTCAAGCTCAAGCCGAGCACAATTCTAAATCTTTTTACGAACTTTGACTACGTTCAAAAGTTGTTGGATGAAATTTTACAGTCAAATCTCTACTCTCAGAACACTTGATCTGCATTTGAAGCCGTTTATATGTGTATCCAAATGCTTTATGAGAATCTTTACTCGACTAATCCTTACATCACCAAAATTGAATATGGAAAATATGATGCTTTATAACGTGATAATGGTCAGATTTTTATGTGTGCTTCTACAAAGAAGATAAATTTAGAGTTTGGAAGATGACGGTGTTGATGTTATTTGACTTCGTGTAATGATATGCTTAACATGTACATGAAAGGTGAAAATATTGAAGATACTAGAGTAATTTGGAAAAGGATGTTCCAAGTACTAGAACGATTGATGGCGTCTGCCATAATCATGGAGCTTGTATATGTTCTTCTGCAAAAACAAATGTAAAATAGGAAATCTGGCCAATGTTTATTGCAACATAAGAAAGTTGTACGAATTCATGAGCGTAGTGGAAAAATAAAATTTTAAGGTTTCTAATCGGATCATAATAATTGAATAACTTAAATAATAAAACACAAATTGTGAAATAAGAAATCATACCTGATTCGATTTTTCTATTGAGATTTCAATGTGTCAATTACGAGTTGTTCACTTATCTACCCTCTAACAGTATCCACAGATTAACTTCTCAACTTTTGAAAAGAATTAAGTAGGAGTGCTAGCTCCCTGATACTTAATCCTATTTATAGAAAAAAGCAATAGTTTTTTATTAATTTTTATTAAAATTAAATACCTTAATTATAATTAAAGTCAAACTCTAATGATAATTAATTTAATTTTAATAAAATCAAATATATCATATTTGATCCCTAAAGTTTCTTAAACTTTATAATTAAGTCCAACTTAATTAAAATTGATTGTTCCTTCACAAACTGTTGTTTAATGTGTGACTTGTTAGATTTCTAATATATTGGCAATGATTATAAATTATAATTCTAATTCATAATTAGAATCAGACAAATTAAAATTCCTTTTAGTTAATCTTTAATTCTTCAATTAAATAATTTACAGTCATATATTAAGATTGATGTCTAATATGTCATGACATCCCAAATATTAGGAATGTCAAAGTGGTTTGACGTAATATATCTATGCATAGTTATGATGTATAATTTAATCATTTCGTCATCCAATGTTCTAATTGGACATAATATGGATTTACTGTTTACTCTTTTGTATCTAATAATGTTCATTCTTGCTAATTAATAATAGATTTATAATTGATATTTGAAAATACCTTTTCAAATGTCAATTCACTCTGGTTAAAGAATTTCATAAATCATTATTAATCAAGAACAGTAGAACATTCTCTCTAATTACTTTAGAGTGACAAATCCTTTATTGACTTACTCAACTATTTCCATATGGTTCATACTACATCCAAGTACGACCAACTGAATTATCCTATGACAGTTCATAAGTAACATCAAAACACAGTAATTCGCACATGAGATACCTTGCTATTATAACATCTCACTACCATAGAATATATACCCAAACATCTAGAGGACATTTAATAACATATCCTATGACAATAGTATGGTAGAGCAAACATAACCTCTTAAATGGCATCATAAAGAATACACAATACTTGAAACCTCAACACTTCATCTCATTCATTCACAAAAGTTTACATTGTAGTCATTAAAACAAATATTTACATTACCAAACATGAGAAAGTTTACAATCCTTTATACAAAAGTTCTATAAGTCAAAGAAACTACAAAATACAATCTATAACTCCTCTGTTGCCAACTGACAGACCTTTGAGTCATATCTTAATCTAAAATGTTCCTATAGAAAATCTTAGGAACTAGGTCTCCTAACTGGTACCTGAAAAGCCACGTTGCAATTTTTTATAAATTTTCCGAACTCAATGAGTGAACCATCATTGATGATCTTACTCAAGTCAAATACACAAATATCACTCAACCAACCAATTTCACAAGCATTTTCCATCTCAATAAGACATAATGAATGTCACACATCTCACATACATTCTTTCAGAACATGTATAACCCAATCAATCACGTTATCATGGCATATCACTTTATCATCACAATTTCAGAAAATGTTTCATAATCATATATTTCATAATCATAAATATACAAACGTAAATGCATATGAGACTCCAGATTCATTATTATTTGTTGTAATCGAGTAGCTTTTAGATACAGATACAAATACTAGCCCATTGGGCACAGTCAGATACAAAAATCACAAAGTAAAGCTCTACGTGCAGAATTCTAAGCTTAAAGCTCTTTCAGACTAGCTACTCTGATCACAATGTCTTTATTTGAACATGCACTTTATGAAATACATCAAATAACAAAATATGCCGTCAAAACATTTACTTATGATGCACAGACAGAATCTCAAATTCGTCGAACCTCAGTCCGACATTCAACTTTCATTGAGTATTTAGAAATCAGTCAGAACTCAAATGTTTTCAATATATTCCCAAATATCAAACTCATTGAACTATTAATGTCCGGAATCATCATAATCAAGTCATTATCTGTAACATCCCGTTCCTATACTAAGGGTTAGAACCCTAAAATCTAGTACATGTGAGATCAATGAGAGATTAAGAAAATTACATTTTTATGCTCATGAATATTGTTAGCATACACACATGTGAATTTGAATTTTTACATACATTAAAATGACTGTAAATGCGTTCATTGACATTTTGGGTAGAATTGAATTACAATGAAATATTATTGAGAATTGTGATTTGTTTGTATTGAAAATTGATTTGGAGAGTGTAATTATTGATTTAGAATTTCAGGTGAAATTTTAGAGTGTAATTATTGATTTAGAATTTCAGGTGAAATTTTAGTAAAATTTTGAAATTTTGGAGAAATTTTGGACTACGCAAAATGCCATTTGGTGAGACAAATGATAAATGGCAGTAAAATTAACTGTTAAAGGGAAATGGAAATTTTGATAAATGATTTTGGGAATTTATTGACAAGTGTCAATTAAAATTGGGAGATAATTCGACTAGGAATTGGATTTGATTAGACTAGTAATAAGAAAAACTAGTTTAAAGCTATAAGAATTGGACATGTTGCAAGTGACACTTGTTTTAAAGCCCACTATTCTTTTAATTTTGAAG
>JAOTAX010000008.1:26071899-26083499 GCA_025629825.1 Erythroxylum guanchezii | reverse complement strand
GATGAAAGAGTAGCATGAAAGATGAGAGGGTTGGGTTTAACATGAATGGAGATTTGAAGAATCAAGAATCAAGAAGAGGAGAGGAAGAGAAGCTCCGAAAATGGAGAGAACAAAAATAAACTCCAATAGCTCTTTAAGAGAGAGCATCGTGAATGACAAAACTAAAAGGGGGGTGCTTTTAATTAAAAGAGTAGTGTCCTTAAGGCATTGTTTGGCAAGTGATATTTGTCACTTGCCACATGTCCCATTTTTAAAGCATTTTATTGGTTCTTTCATTTAACTAGCCCCATCAACTTCAATTTCTACTATAATTGTTCCCCAATTTTCAATGGCACTTGTCAATAAATCCTAAAGTCATTTATCAAAATTTCCATTGCCATTGAACAGTAATTTCTACTAACATTTAACAAATGTTTTGCCACTTGGTAATTTTCCTAGTTTAAAAATGCCCAACAATTTCCAGAAATTTCTCTAAAAATTTCAAAAATTCTAAATCAACAAATACACTTTCCAAATCAATTTTTCAACACATAAAATCACATTTCTCAATATACTCACATCTATAAACAATTATACCCGAAAATTGTCAATGAATGCATGTACAATTATTTTGATGTGTGCAAAAATTCAAATTCATGTGCATATATGCTAAAATTATGCATGAGCATGAAGTACATTTTCTTAATCTCTCTTTGAGCTCACAGTTATCAAATTTTAGGGTTCTAACTCTTAGTATGAGAATGGGATGTTACACTTGTAGGCTATTCAGTTGTCTTTTTAAGTTATTAATCTCAGCTATCATTACTGTTATTGAATCAACAGCAGTGACACCCTTATGATCTCAAAAAGTTGACTGTTGTCTAGTTCTATCTGACGACTAAAGAAAGCTATTGTTTTCCATCTCTTTTAGCAAATCCTATACTTCCTTAACTGTTTTTCTCATTATAGATCCTCAAGATGTCATAACTATTGTGCCCCTCGTTGGTGGATTAACTCTATGATAGAATGTTTGCAAGAGAAATTCCTTTGGTTGATTAGGGTGAGGACCTCCTTTGCAAGTCTTGCAATGCTCCCACACTTTGTATAGTGACTCTTCATCATTTTGTTGGAAATTTGTAATCTCTTTTATCAACCTCGCTGTCTTTTTCAGAGGGAAGTACTTGTCTAAAAAAACACGCATCAGCTACTCCCATATTGTGATGTTTGTTGAGCTTAAAGAATGATACCATGCCTTGGCTCTATCCCTTAATGTAAAGGGAAAGAGCCTCATCCTAACAACATTTCATTATATCGAAAAGTATCACCTATTTCAAGAAAATTCGCCAAATGGGAGTTAGGATCCTCATTATCTAACCCATAAAACTACACATTGGTTTGCAGCATGTTTAACAAAATTGGCTTGATGTCTAATGATCTCCTTGATTGAATTCTTCTTCCATTGTTCGATTAATCTCCTATTGACGTCTCACTCTTCGAATTGCTCATTCTTGTCTCATGATATCAAGTGCTGGAGTTTCTTTGACCTTGCTTGAACTCCAATTAACTCTTATGTTCATACAGTAGCAAAGACACAAGAAAGGCAAAAAATTCCTTATAACAAAGGAATTCAAATAGTCCTAAATCAATTTTCCAGCAATGACACCAAAAACTTGTTAAGCAAATTTTACCTATAATAAAACCCTCAATATCTGCAAGTACACGGATCATAAACTTGTAGTATCAAAGGTGTCGATCTTAAGAGGAAATAGTTAAAACTAAGTGAATATAACTTTGTTTAAGGTATTATAATATGAATTGAATGAAAGTAGATAACAGAAATTAAAACAATTTAATAAAAATAAGTAAATAACCAATTAACAATTGAGCTGCCACAATTATGTAAGGATGATTAAAGATGAAGCTTAGGATTTATTCCTCTATTATTTTGCTTCCCCAATGATTATCGATTCAATTATGTATTGATTATAGATTTTCAAAGGGTTTAATTACTCTCTCTTAAGACCTAACCAATTAACCCTAATTGAATTTGAAAATTCTAGAATTGCAATCTCTTAATTCACAACTCTTTACCTAAAGTTTTCAATTTGTTCAGAAGATATCTATTGAATAACCTAATTCTCACACAAGATCTCTCTTTGAATGATAATTGATTTGTTAATCATGTGAAATATTAATTCTTTGAATCTCGTTGTGCAAATTGAGCAGATAACTTTTGACTCATTCTCTCGATTTAGTTCCAAAGTATATGCATGTGCCATTAACACAACATAGAAATTGTGTTGAATCAGTAATATTAAAGTCACAAAACATCTTAAGAACAAATCCTAATATGGAAATTTAGAACATCATAAATGTAAACAACAACTTCAAATCCAATTTACACATTATGTTTAATGAAAATAACAAAAGGGAAGGAAGAAAAACATAATTTGGAATTGAATATGGAAATCTAGAATTCTCCAATATTCTTCCTGCTTCTCCTTGTATGATCCAATTTAGTAAGATGGTTACTTCCTTTTTTGGAGTGCTTTATGTACTTTTATAGTAGCTAAGGGTCTTAGGGTTAATTATAGGTTTTACCCCATCCTTTGGTTCCAAAAACACCCCCAACTTCAAAACAGGCGAAAAATCTCATGTCTGGCAAATGTTTGTCACGATCATGACACTGAAGAAAAACCTTCTGTCACAATCGTGACATTGCATGCATGATCGTGACTATGGAGAAATACCTTTTGTCACGATCATGACCTTACCATGTAACCTATGCATGTTCCAACTTCCTTCATTCTTCACTTATCTGGTTTCCATCATTAACAAACACACTAAACACCTCAAGAAACATAAGATTAAGATCCAAAATCATGCTCTAAACTACATAACACTTAAAACATAAACAAACAATCACATTAACGTAATTCTAAGCTTATGCATGCAATAATCATCTAATAGACTGTAACACTCTAGTTCGATTATCGTACTGTATAATGTGTTGTACATGCATTTTATAGAGTATGCTTTATTTATGGTGTACTAGAGTAATTTAAGCATTTAAATATATTAGTGAGCTTATAACAGAGGTCACGGATAGATCAAAGACAGTTTTGGATTGGACCGAAAATTTCTCAAAAGATTTCTAAAAACTTTGAAATGCTACAGAGCGAGTCCAAACAAGCTTTAAAAGTCCCGAAATGTGCTTTGGAGATTTAGATGACACTTTTGAATAAAATCCAGACGATTTTGGTGACATTCAGTGATTTCTAGATTCAATCCAAAAAAAAATTTCAGGAAATCGAAA
The DNA here is from genome assembly GCA_025629825.1 of Erythroxylum guanchezii. Classification (NCBI taxonomy): domain Eukaryota; kingdom Viridiplantae; phylum Streptophyta; class Magnoliopsida; order Malpighiales; family Erythroxylaceae; genus Erythroxylum; species Erythroxylum guanchezii. Next base: position 26,080,204 of record JAOTAX010000008.1, on the reverse strand, counting down.
AGTTACCGGTCAATTTCAAAATAAGATGAAAAGCTCCAAAATTAGGTTTAGAGTCCATAGGAATTGAAATAGGTCAAAACAGAGGTTGTTTGAATAGAATTCGAGTAATCCAAAATTATTGGACTAAAATGTCCTTTTTGGAAAATAATGGGTATTGATGATTTAAACCCATTTGAAATTTTTAAAAGCATCCAATCAACAAGTATTGACCCTAATTAGAGTATTTTACGATCAATTTGATGATAAGAAGATTGTGGAATAATTTCGAGATTTAATTCGGTTAATTGGTGAATGAAATGCATTAAAGGGCCATTTGGTCTTTTTACATGATATTTGTGTGTTGATGAGTCATTAGAGATGACCAACGAGAAAATGACATGTGTATGATGAGTCATTAGTGATGACAAATAAGAAGGTGACATGTGTAATCTACTAAATGAGTATAAAAGCAATATTTTGCTTCAATTTTTAACATAGCAGTGAGAATGAGTGGAGAGTGTCATGAGAGCCCAAAAACTGAAAGAAAGCACCCTTTTGTTATAAGATTAAGATTTTATTACATTGGAAGCAATTAGGAGAAGAAAATCAAGAAAGCCTAATGTGTGAACCTTGGTCAAACTTGGTCAAAGGTAAGATCTATTGCCTAATGTGTTTTATTTTGTCATTTGATGATTTAAGGTTAAAGAATGACATTAGGAAGTTAGTTTAATGATGAAAAAATGAAAGAAAAATCATGGAAATGATTAGATGAGTTTTTGGCCAAAGATAGGGTTTTTAATGTGTTATGATCAAAAAATTTTACTTTGATGTTTTTTTTATGTTTATAGTATGACTTTGATGCTAATGAAGTAAAGAAATGGAATTGGTTTTGGTTAAAATTTGGCCTATAGTGCTTAATTTTGTCAAAAAAAAAATTGTTGATGAAATTTATGGCTTAAATGTATGTATTAAAATGTCATGGAAGTAAATTTGGATTGGTTTTAATTGTTAGAAATCAAATGTAATTGAATTGGAAAAGTTTAATTTTAAATATGTTAAGTTCAACCTTAAAGGCATTTTTGGTATAAAAATATGATTATGATATAATGACCATGTGAATGTGGTTAAGGATGGTCATTAAGTGTATTTGCTATATTGGAATGATTAAATAAAGTGTTATGCTATTATTTAGAGAAAAATTAGTAAATGAAGTGTATATGGAAAGTAATGAAGTTGACATGGTTTAGGGTATATTTGATTGGAAAATGTGTTAAGAAGTTGAATGTATTCGTATTAGGTTTTCAGATCAAAAAAATGAAACCAACTGAAGAATTTCAAAGTAGTGAAAAGGAAACTAACAAGTTCTTAGTGTATTTAATTGTTTTATATGACTAAATTCTTTGTAAAAGAGTTGATGACATGTGAGTGTATTTAATTGTTTTATATGACTAAATTCTTTGCAAAAGAACTAATTACATGTGAGTGTATTTTAATTGTTTTATATGACACAATTTTTTGCAAAAAAATTGATGATATTTGAATGTACTTTAATCGATTTTATGCAAATGGTTTTCATTTGATCATAAAATGAATAGTTGTGTTGAGTTTTATGCAAATGATATTTGACAAGTGAAAATTGCTAGTATAAGTGTATGTTTTGGCAATATATGAGTTTTAATTTGAAAGTTAAATTTTATATGAATGGGAGTTACATTGAAATAATTCAATTATGAATCATCCTATACTTGATTTATAAAATAAGATGAGTCATAAATGTAAGAGTTGTTTTTGCCTATGGTACACCGCTAGGCTTTATACATGTTATTATACCGGTATATTTATAGCGGTTAACTTATTACGGGTAAGCGATGTAAAATCAATTCTGCAAATAGTGGTTAACCAACCATAGGTAAGCAATGTAAAACCAGCTCCTAACTTATTACAAGTAATCGATATAGAACTAGGTCTATAACTACCAGTTTATAGCGGTTAACCTGTTCTGGGTAAGCGATGTAGAATCAGCTTTGTAACCAATGGTTAACCAGTCGCGGGTAAGCGATACAAGGCCAGCTCCGTGACTTTATGCCTAATGTATTGTATGGTAAAGGAACTAATGGTGGGCTATGTTGAGTAAGAAAAGTCATGTAATAATAATGTCGTCACTATTTATTTTTAAAGCGATTTGAAAGGTACAGTATGATACCAATTCTATTGACTGGCTTATTTTGAGTATAAAATTTTTCAGAAAACTTATTGTCACCACTATTTATTGTTTAAGGAAAAAGGAAAATTTAAACTTGTATATTATGAGTTTAATGTCGAAAAGCATTTTCAAATAATATTTTAGAAATTTTGAAATTGTGTTTTACAAAATGTTATGTTATTACCAAATTTCATGATGCACGAATAAATTATTATGGCAAATGCTTAGCCATAAGCTTTATGATTGTATGGAATATTACAGTTATGTTATTATGAAAATTTTGATTTTCTTATAAATTGATTACACTTACTGGGCTCGTTTAGCTCACCCTTATTTTTATATTGCTAAACAAACTACCCCAAGTATGTGTACAGGTGCTGCAATAATTGGGACTTCGTCATAGGATTAGTTGTATCGTTGGGTATTGTTGTGCTTGTGTCATTTTGATATGTACATTTTTGTAAAGAATGGATGTTTATAAAGGCTTTTAAATGAAATGTATGCATATGTGTTAGCTTTTAAAAGTTTATTGTAGTGATTGTTGAGAATTATTTGTTTAGAGTTGCTTGTGAGTGAACTTAAAGTCTAAAATTTATAATTGAGAAATTGATGTGAGTATAGAAGTGTTTTGAAATTTTACAAAGCTTTTGAAAATTTTGGGATGTCAAAATCCAGTCGTTGTGCTACCAAAATTTTTAATAAAATAATTTGAAAAAAAATCCACTATTTTCCACGCTTTTAAAATATAAAATGTTTTTAACAGTTAAATAGCTTGGCTTTATGAGAACCCTTCGATTGAGTTAGATATCGATTGAAGGGCTATCATGGTGTAACTAGGAGGGCTTCAGTCAGGTTCTGGAAAGGGAACTCTAAGATGTGTCCTTTCATAGACACCTATAAACACACTAAAACACCTATTAAAATATAGTATAAATTACACCATCACTAGTTTCCCCTGCATCATAATCCATTCGACATTGATTCGAGAGGCTTAATTTCTTGGATTACATGACCTAATCATGACAAGACTTCTCAAAGGAAGCAAAGACTTTTTTATTTTTGCTAGGAAGTCCAACAGTAGACGATTGAGTTAGGGAGACAACATATGACAGAATGCTCAGAAAAGAACTATGTTGAACCTTAATCAAGAACTGCAATTTTTGTTGCATAATGAGTCTCAATGACTCCTTGACTCTTAATAATTCCTCATAATTGATTGTTGGTGCAATACTGGAGGGAAGGTCGGAAGAGAGATCTAGGAAATTAGTCATAGGCTTTATGTTCTCAGTTTTTTCAAGTAATTTAGTGGAAGAGGAGTGGAATTCCTCGCAAAACTCTTTGAGATTGGAGTTTTAGCTTTTTTACAACTAAAAGTCATTGGGGACTTAATGTCAAAAACAAAACAAAAAAAGTCATTGGGGACTTACCTTTGAGCTTTCGTTTTAGCAGAGGATTATAAGCCGCTTCTTTTTTAGGGGAAGGCTCGCTTTCTTCTCTACTTTCAACATAAAAGATTCTAAAATGTCATAATAAATGTTAGGAATGAATTTAAAAGAGCCAAGAAAGTTCAAATTAGAGGGTATACATTTAGGAAGGGCAAAATCCAAACAACGTACTAAACTTCGTAGCTTTTTAACCACCAGGAGTGGTAAGCCTTCATGTTAGCAACAGTAGCAGCAAAAATCTTGCGCTTGAGAATATGATAGTGATAAAAAAAATTTCAAAATAATTTTTCATTAACAGTGGTTGCCTTAAAAGAAACTCCTACTGGGTAGTCCAAAAATGTATAACAGGAAGATTTGTTAAAGAAAGGACAAGTTGCGTACTCCAAAGGTAAGGAAGGTACATTTCAAAACCTAAAATCATAATGGAAGGATCAAGTTTTGGGATTTCATCACTATCAACAATGAAAACTTTAGGATTGATATAGATGAGAAAAAGTTTCTGATAAATGCCTAAGCAAGAAGATTCAAAAGTCTTGGAAATTCTAAGCTAATAAGGCCTTTCAAAGAAGTCTTTAAAAGGATTAAGTTGATCCATAGACCTAGACTTCAGAGATAGTAGAGTGATGATGAATTCCTTAGGAGATTTACTATAAAAACTAACGGATACACGAAGACTGAGAAAATTAAAAAAAAAGATCTAGGGTTTGAAGAAGGCAAGCCTTCTCTTTCCCTAAGTTCAAGGAAATAACCAAATGTCCAATTTTGGATAAACCACACATATAGGTAAAGATATTACAAGGGAAGGTCAGAGGCATCTCTTTAAGTTCTTGTAGAAGAACCCCAAATAACAAAGCCTAATGCAAAGAACTTATCAGAAGCCACAATTTTACAAAAGGGAAGAAATTTTGAATTGGGTTTGTTATTAACATAATAAAAGATAAATTGATTTATTAAAACCCAAATAAACTTGATATGTTCTTCTTTAAGAATTTTTTGAAGAAGCATAGCTATTTATCAACCTAGAATAAGAGGAACATTTAAAATCACTAGACTCTAAACTAGGGGACTCTTCAATTAAGAAAACAAAATCTTCCCAATTATAGGTAGTCCATTTAGAAAGAAAATGTCTTTCAATAAAATTGAAGCATGCATAAGAGGAAATATAAAGCAGATGCAGGAAGGACTCCATAGTTTCAAAAATGCAGATACAAGGTTGGGTTAATATTGTATAGAATTCCTAGAAAGGGCTATTAGTTGTAGAAGGCCTTATCTTTTCTAAACTGAATGATATGACGCGATAGCCTAAAACAAAACGGATTATAGAGGGAAGTTTGACTTACTTTCCCTAAATAGGGAAGTAATAAGTGAGAAGAATCAATAGGTGAAGGAATCTTGATATTGAGAGGTAGATCGTGTTTGTGATCAAAATGGATAAATCCTTCTATGATGCTAAAAACAGGAATTCAAATGTCAAACTTAGCATATTTCTCTCTCTTTTTGGAGAAAATATAGTATATTCTCATTCATCCAATTAGATGCTCGAAACAAAGATTCAAGTTGCCTGGTGACCGTCGTTCTGTGGGAAAAGTAAGAGGGCAGTGAGTCTTGGCCTCAAAATTGGCGGATGACATCAAGTAGATCAACAGCATATTACCGAAGTAAACTGAATAAGAAAGAAAAGCAACACCTCGATGTAAATTAGAATAGGAAAAAAAAAAAAAAAAAAGGCGCAATCATCTTAGCCATACCAAACCATAGACTTCTATTTTACCAACAACGTGCTATCAATTACTCTCAACATTTCAACTGCTTTGACAAAGCAAGTATATGACCAACATTCTGCCCGTGAAGGTTTTGAAAGTGTAACTGTTGCATGGCAAAGATTACGACCGACGCTACTGGATGATACATTAAAACAGTCTGATCATTGGGATTCTATCTTTCTGATTTATGCATGCGATCCTCTCTTTCTCTGTGACGATGGGAAGACGAAACCCTATCATGTCCAGACCATCTGTCTCTCCTTTTCTTCTCTTGATCCTCTTCAAGATAGGATTTTGATTCATGCCTTTTTGATCTTTTCTCTTCCCCTCTATGGTCATCTCTTCGTTCAAATTCATCACCTTCACGTCTCTTCAATCTCTGGTCCATTTTATAATCATTTTGCAATGACTTTGGCTCAAATTTATCATCTTCATACTTCCTCGATCTCTGGTTATTTCGATCATATCCATCTTCTCTCAACTTCAGCTCCAACGTGTTATCTTCAGAGCTTCTTAACTGTCTCTGTTCCCTCATATTATAAACTCCTGATTTTCGCTCAAGTTCGTTATCTTTCTGTCCTCTTGATCTTTTTTCCTCCCTTCTCCCACCCTGTGTAGGGTGGTTTTCCAAAGACTTGTCATTTCCAGATAACTTGTCCCGCTTTTCTGGATGCTCAAACTTGTCATGTCCCCACCTGGACCGGTTATCCTCATGACCCCAACCTGTGTTTGCAGCTCTCTGTGTCAAGAAAGAAAGTAAAGCATCGTCACACAGGCTACCAAAATTAAGAAGCATAATGGAATTGAAATTGCCTGCTTCATGGCAAATTCCCAAATCCAGAAGGTGCCTTAAATTGACATGAGGATTCTAATAGAACGCATGTTGAAGCACTATACAACAGTTAAGCAGCTAGAAAGAAGAAAAAATTACACAAACAATTCCCCAGCCAACCTTGTATAGTTAATTGCAAAAAAGTTATCAGATGTTCAAAAAACAAAACTTTAAGGCAGAAGACTTTCAGCCCTACCAATGTCATTTATTATCTAAACTGAGATAGAACAATGCAGTGGCAATGCTCACATGCTTGATCCATAAGAACCAATCAACATGTCACTATCTGGATCGGAAATTGCATTAGTTCAATTTCTAGTCATCAACAGATGGTCCTACTTTTAGCAGTTAAACAACAAAAAGTTTATATTTATAGGAAATTTATATGGCATCAAAATGAGCGTTGAAACGAAAAATTCTCCATATAAAATCTACCATATAGCTACCTGCTCGTCATGGGAAAATTTACAACCAGCTCCACGAGTACATTCACCTCTCTGAAAAGCACGACATATCCCTCGAGCCTCTCTCTTCTGTCGCTCTGTCTCTTCATCATCTTCTTCTTTCTTTTTGTACTTGGTTACGTGATCAACCCTCACAACTCGACCAAGAATCTGAGCTCCATTCAGATTATCTGAAAAGCCAAAAACATAAAACAGCCAATCAATTATGAAAAACGTAAATTAATTATCAAAGCGTTATGGCCCACGTGAGAAAGAAAGAAAAAGCACCAACCTACAGCAAGATTAGTACTTCTTTGATCCTCGTAAGCAATAAAAGCAAAGCCTTTGGATTTACCAGTCCCCTTGTCTCTAACAAGATTCACATCTACAATCTCGCCGTATCTGGGGAAAAATCAAGTTAGAATCATCAAACCTCTAAAACCCTATTGACCAAATACTGAAATAAAATGAATAAATAGATTATGTATACTGACTGAGCAAAGACAGCGAGGAGATCCCCTTCAGTGAGGTCAAACGGGATGCCGCCCACGAAGACATAGGCGGACTCCTTGTACTTCGCGTGCCATGATGCTGCCTCAGATATACCCAAAGCTGCTTCTTTCGAATTCAAGTTCTGTATTCTCTTCACCAACGTTAATGGGTTCATATCTGATTTGTCTTCTTTTTCTAAATTGTGTGCCCCCTCTTAGTCTGGCTTTTCTCGATCTCGGAGGTGGATCTTGGGATACACCCTCCACCGTGGTCGGGTTAACCCAAATTAAAAGTGAGCTCTCTCTGTCGTAAAACGCTGCGTGTCCATTCTCATTTCAGAGTTCGACCCCGCTGACGGGGCTCTCAAAGGGTTGTAAAGAGAGGCAGAATATACTGATTTAGTTTCACCTTTTTATTAAGTTTTTGGTTTCTATTTTCTATTTGTATCTTTAAATTAAAAATAAAACATATTTAATTACATATAGTTTATTTTTATTATTAATTAAAATCTAACGATAAATTAATTGTAAAATTAATCTTATTTTAATATTTATAAAAATTTATTATTAAATAATAACAATATTATAGTACACTTTATTTAAATAAATAATTGAATAAATAAAATATATAAAGTTTTATTTTTTCATTATATTTTATTTAATGATATAATTTATAAATTATTTTAGATTTTAGAATATATGTACTTTAAAGATACTATAGATTTAAAATATATTTATTGAATATTTATAAATTTTTAAAATATTTTTATTTTTAAAATAAAATAAAATAATTAAAATAATTATCAGTTTTTATTAGTTTTATAAATTATTAAAAATTGAAAGAAACTAAAATAAATCAAAAAACATAATCAATTAAAAAAATTTCAATAAATTTAAGAATGAAAATTTAAAAAAAAAATAGAATCACACATCACTTTAACTTTCATGGAGTTAACATATTGGTAGCAATGTTATGAATACCGTACCGGACTTGGTACCGGATTGGGTTCTGGAATGGAACTGTACTAGTATCGGTCGGTACCGGGTACCGTTTCGGGATATTTTTTTAATATATAAAATAGTCCCTAAACTTTTTAAAAATTGCAAAATAGTCTATATTGATATATTATACAGCTGTACTGTATACTT
>JAOTAX010000008.1:26050557-26062930 GCA_025629825.1 Erythroxylum guanchezii | reverse complement strand
CAATGGTTCAAGAATCAAGTCATTTGGAGGTCTAGAGAAGAAGTTATGGCCAAAGGAAGCAACCATGTTTATGACCTTAATCAAAACGAACCTATTTTAGTGCAATTTCCATAACTTTCACAAGCAATGTCGGATTGATTTCGTTTTTAGACCATTGGAAAGAAGACTTTGAGATCTACATCTTTCATGAAGACATCGAAGGCAAATGCTTTCATCTGAGGGGACCAAAATGGAACAGACGATATAATGTCACTTTTGAGACGAAGATGATGTCATCAGACAATATAAGGTTGGGAAAATTGTCATACCTTTCCCTACAGATATTGGATTATAGTGTTATTTATATGGTTGGAAAGAAGACTTCAAGAGCTACAACTCTTATGAAGAAGTTAAAGTCAAATTCTTTCATTTGAGGGGTCAAAAATGAATCAGATGATGCATGATGTCATGAGACGAATTGCTGATGTCATACTAAGACGAATCGGAAAACTGGGTATAACGTTCGGTACATAACTCAGATTCAGGTGTTCTTTAGATGACTAGAAAGAGGACTTCAAGATCTACAATTCTGTTATCTAGACCTTAAAGACCAATTCTGTTATCTAGGGGATCAAATTCGGGCAAGAATATGTTCTGGCCAAAGTGAGACGATGCTGACGTCATGAGACGAATTGGATGAACAGTGATCAGACGAAGTGATGAACAGTAATTAGACGATGAACAGTGATCTGACGAAGTGATGAACAATAATGAGACGATGAATAGTGATCAGACGAAGTGATGAACAGTAATGAGATGATGAACAGTGATCAGACGAAGTGATGAACAGTAATGAGACGATGAACAGTGATCAGACGAAGTGATGAACAATAATGAGACGATGAACAGTAACTTCGTCTTACTTTGCATCTAGAACATCTCCACTTATAAAGATCATAACTTTCAGCTCTGATGTCCAAAATTTTTGTTCTATATACCGCTGGAAAAATAAAAGAAAGATCTACAACTTTTCAGAAGGCAACTTTGCCAAAATATATTCATATAAGTTCCAAATTTGCCCTTAAGTGTCTGAATATGAATTTTTCCACTCATACACACTGTACTGCACTCAAATCTTAACTTCATGACAACTTTTGAGACTCTTAAAGACAGAATTGAAATTTGATGTCTTCATACGAAATGTAGCCATATATCTCTAATTTAATCTAAATCAAGAATCATCTCGTTTAGATGACTAGAGAAAACGTTGTGGCTAAAAGACTGAAGCATACTCAGTCAACATTTTCCATATCACTACCAATCTGGTTTCTAAATCTTTCCTTATCACCACTCATACCAAGATCACTCTTTCTATTCCTTCTACTCCGCCTTTTCAATAAAATCACATTTAATATCAATTATACCCGGAAGTTGTCAATGAATACATGTGTTACTTTTTATGCGAAAACATTCAATATTTATATGTATGCTAACATGATGCATGAGCAAGAAAATGCATTGTCTTAATTTCTATTTGAGTTCACATGTACTGAAAGTTCGGGCCCTCACCCTTAATATGGGGACGGGATGTTACATGTGTACTGTTCACACCACCTAAACTTGGGCTATGTTATAACATCTTATCACTTGAATTAAGATTAAAATGGGGATTATTAGAGATTAATGAGAAATTAGGAAGCATAATTCATGTTTATGCATAATGTGAGATACACATACACGACACTATTGATCTTGCACATTACAATTATTTGTACATGCATTTATTGACATTTTTCGGGTATGATTAGATGTTAAAAATGAAATTAAAATGTGAATTGTGAACTTTTTGAGCTGAAAATTTATTTGGAGAATAATCTGATTATTTTAGATTTTTAATGAATTTCTGGAAATTTCTGAAAATTTGAGGTATTTTTAGATTAAGAAAAATAAATAAACCAGTTATATTGTGACAAGTGGCAACATTATATAGCGATACGTATTAACCATGCAAAATGCCATGTACTGTATGAATTCGATGAAGCTTTCCTCTATTGGTGTTTCTTCACACTGAAGATTTTGGCAAAAACAGAAATTCCCTTTGCTTATACATCACTGAAACCAGTCAATATTTATTGTTTTATCACTAATTATTGCTATTTGCTTGACCCACCAAAAGCTTTTCTACTCTTACTGTTGGATTTACTCTTACTGTTGGAGTTTTTGCTGGAAATAAGTAAGTTGTGCTTTCATTTTCATAGTTATAATAAGGATAAATAACAAAGAGATGATGTTTTCATGCTTGTGGATGGGTGCATATGTGAACGTTTTTGGACTGTAAATCAATGTTTAAAAAATACAAAAAAGATGTAGAAAGTGATGAAAAATCGTAAGTAATGTTCTGTTTTTGGGTATTGTATTTGGTCTTGCATTTGAGATGAAAAGAATGAAACTATATGATGAAATGAGGTTGTTGTTAGATATTAAAAGACATGCAGAAACATATATGTAGAAAAATTTGGAAGTGCAGAGAAATTAAAAAAAACAGTAGAGAGAGAGAGAGAGAGAGCAGAAAAATGGTGTTGCCTACATATGAGCTTTATTTTGATGTTTGTGTTTTCTTTTGAATTTTGAGTTATTTGAGAGTAGGCAACTACAGAAACTAGACTTTCTATGTTTTTGAACTGTAAATTGATGCTAAAAAAAGTAGAAAATGAAACAAGTGCAGAAATGTTGCAGGAAAACTGTATGTGATATTTGATTGTGATGTTGTGTGTGATCTTGAATTTTGCCAGGTTTTGATAGTAAGTTATATTGTAATGGGAGCTGAAATGAAGAGATAATGTGAGAGTATAAATTAGAGATAATGAGGTTAGTAGAAGAGAGGAAGAAGAGTGATGAAAATTTCCAGTTTTCGTTGAAGAAGAAGAAAGAAAATCTGTAATTTTTGGAATTGGAGTGCATGGCTGTACACTATGGTAGTATGGCTAGCAGTGCCTCTAAAACTGAACAACTTGGATTCGTTTGACTATAACTTTGTCTCCTGACCTTCAAATGACTTGATTATTGAACCAATACACTCCTAATACATTGCTTTTCCTCACCATAAAAATTTAGAGTCATCTGAATTGATTTGAAAAACATTGATTGGATGAAAGTGAGAAAATGTGCTAAAATGTTATGAACTAAAGAGTTTTCATTGAATATGCTTCGATATTTTGATTATATTTTAATCTGTAGATTTCCAAATGAGTTGATTCCTAATTTAGATTAAACTTGAGACATATGTCTACAACTTTCTTGAAGAAGTCACATTTTAATTCTATCTCTAAAACTTTTAAAATTGGCATGAAATTAAGTATTGACTTTGGCTGTAGCACTATTAGGGACAGAAATCGTGTTCTGTTGTTATTGAATAAACTGTATTGATGTAGACCATATTAGGCTAAGGTTTCTACACCAAAGTTGTAGGTTATCCTCTTAGATTTAAATTGGTATAAAGTTTGTAATTTTTGGATATTGGAATTGAGAGATATGGGTTATACAACTTGAGTGCATGATCATGCATTAGCCAAAATTTCAAATGTACACAGTTTGTAGTATTTTGAGCATAACTAATAGAATAATGAACCAAATTGAATGATCTTGGTATCAATAGAAACTTAAGACATAAGAGAATAATTTGTTAGAAGGAAGTGTTACCAAATTCCTTCACTTTCCTAATGAAATTAATTGTGCAAAATGGACCCGATAGTGTATCTTTAGACAAATTTTAGTTAATCAATTGGAAGTGGGTATCCAAATGATTATTATGATAAAATTAATGATTAGAAACCCGAAATTGTCATGAACATACATTGTACATATTTAGTATACATGAATGTGCATTAATGAATACATAATTGTGCAATATTGTGATATGTGAATGTATTATATATATAGAGGAGCACATTGAGCAACAACATACAGACATTGCCGGGACTTCAAGGCAATTGTTGTTTCGAGCATACTGTGAGTAACCTAAGATGGTCTCACCTTCTTGATTTGTATAATACTGAACTTTACTGAACTGTATTGCTATCTTATTGAACTGTACTGAAATGTGTTGTTTGTGTACTAGATTCTGGACAGTATTTGTCTGAGACGTTTGGATACATGGAAATGATATTGGAAGTGCTGATTGAATGTGAATACGTTTGCCTAAATAATTTTCTGATTCTCAACTGAAAAGTTAAATGTCAGACGTAGTCCGATGTCTACTGTTATTGTGATTGATACTGTGACTGTTGAACGGTAATAATACTTGCAAATGAAAATGATCGAATTTGATTACTGAATTGTGGCATGCATTTCATTCCAATGCATGTAATATAAAGGAATTATGAATGATGTTACTATGGCTCATTGTGATTAATAAGTCACAGACAGACTGACTGAGCCCGATGCTTTGGGATACTGTTAAAAGCACACAGTCACAACAAGATAAAAATGAATGTAATTCTCATACATATAGCATTTACATATGATTTGAATTCATTGAATGATTTGCAAAGTTATGTGAATGTTGTTATATGATTGAACTGTTTAACTGAGAAATGATTTATATGTGATACTGCTTGATACTTGTCAAGTGGATTTGAATTGTATGATTACATGTTATAATTGATCTTGTGTTATGACGTGAGTGAACCATCGAGGGTGGTTACTCTATTGAGTTTGTAAAACTCATCAAAATTGCACCGTTACTTTTCATGTTCGAGAGCAAGACGACCTAGTTTCTAAGACTCCGTAGAAGTATAATTTGTGCAGCTGTTACAGTCAGTTTTGGGTCAAAGGTCAGTCAGCTAGGATTGAGGACATAATTGTTTCTTTTACATTTATTGTATTCGGTGTGTACTGAGTTGTTTATGCTCATAGGATAATGTTGTAAAACATGGATGGCATTGTATTTTATGAAACAATGTAAATTATGGTTTTTGATATAATATGATAACATTTTGAGTTTTAGAAAATGTGCGATTGATGGTTTAGTTAATGATGCCATGTTATGTACAGTAAATGTGAGATAGTTAACATGTCATTTCTGTTAGGCATGTACACGTGTATCCGATGGACGCACATGCATATGTCAGATGTGAATGGGGGTGTTACATTTTTGATATTAGAGCATGATTTGGCATCCATATGGATATATGGTGATATTAAGTGTGAAATGTTGCGGAAATGTCGAATGGTAATTGAAGTTATTGTGTATTATAGGTTACCCGAAGTAGGTGATCCAATGGAACACTCAGCTGACCTGAGATCGGAAGGAGCCAGTAGGGAGTCATCGGTATCTTGACCTGAGCGAGTGCCTCCAAGAATTCCTGAGAGAAGGGAAAGGAGGTACGACAAACTCCAAAAGCAGGGAGCTATAGATTTCTATGGTAGTACAGACCTTGCCAAAGCAAAGGGATGGTTTAAGTGGATAAAACGAGTATTTGATCAAATGGACTGCGAGTCGGACGAGAGGTTTGACTCTGCCATTTCCTTGCTGCAAGGCTCGGCTTATCAATGGTAGAAGACTGTTCCCGACAATACCACCAGGCCTTGCACTTTGACTTGGGGAGACTTTCTAAGTGCTGTCAGAGAAAATTATATGCCCCAGGTATACATGGATAGGAAGATGAAGGAGTTCATGGATCTGAAATAGGGTGGAATGTCTGTAGCAGATTATGAGATCAGATTCAATGAATTGATGAGGTATGCTTCTGTCTTAATTCCTACTAAAGCAGATAAATGCAGGAGATTTGAAGACGGCCTGAACATGGAGATTCGGACAAGGCTAGCTCTTACTAACCTGAGCAGTCTCACTGAGCTTAGAGCAACTTCGATCCGAATGGAGCAATTGTTGAGGGACAGTCAGCTTGAGCTGAGAATAGAGACTGGTCAGAAGAGGCCCGGTGAGTCTCAGGGTGGTTCTAGCATAAGGTTTAGTAAATATTAGACCCGAGCATTCAGACCACCAATTGGATCTAGACAATAGTGATTCAAATAGAGGGGTGGTTTCACTCAGACTGGGAATAATAGAGGAGCAACATCGAGTCAGTTGCCAGCTTGTCAGTATTGTGGGAATAAGCATAGTGATGTATGCTGGAGATTGACAGGAGCCTGCCTTCGGTGTGGCTCACATGATCATCAGATCAGAGATTGTACATTGGTATCCGAAGTACAGTTTGGTGGGAGAGGGAATAGAATAACATAACCTACTATTCAGCAGAGCCGAGCCAGTGGGGTTGGACAGAGAGGTCGTGGCAAACGCAGGATGAGTTCTGGAAGTGTTACTAGGAGGACTGAGGTGCAGAGCAATCAGTCGCAGTCTCAAGCCAGAGTCTATGCCTTGACGAGATAGGAGGCTCAAGATTCTCCAAATGTCGTCGTACGTGTGTTATCATTATTTACTTTTGAGATTTATGCATTGTTAGATCCTGAATCTACGCATTCATTTATCACACCGCACATGGCATCTAGATTGCATTGTGATAGAGAGTTCCTAAGATGTGGATTAGAGGTGAGTACACCAATTGGTAGTACTACCGTGATTGGAAAGGTCTGTAAGAAATGTCTGATTCAAATTGACCAGGCAGAGTTGGCAGCAGATTTGATTGTTTTACAGTTGAAGGAGATAGATGCTATCTTAGGCATGGATTGTTTTATAGTTGAAGGAGATAGATGCTATCTTAGGCATGGATTGTTTTATAGTTGAAAGTTTTTCCTTTAACATTAGAAAATAATTTTTTAATTAAAGAAAATTTATTTCTAATTAAGAAAATTAATTTCTATTTCGATTAGAAATAGTCTTCTAATCTAACTACAATGTCTTACTTATAAAATTTTGAAAAAGGAGTTTTTAAAAATATATTAGGTAAGAAGCATAATTTATTGAAAAATATTTTCAATTAAATTTTATTTAAAATAGTTAAGATTGGAAATTGTTTTCAATCATATTTGAAAATTATTTTCAAACCAAATTAAATTTCTAGTTTGAACATGAATTTAATCTATTTATGAATCAATGGATTTAATATACTTTAATTATCCAAAGAGTTGAAAATATTATTTTAGATTATGAAAGATCAATAATTAGAATAAAAAAGTTTTATGTTTTATGCATATGATTGGATCATATGTGCATAAGTTGCATGAATTGTTTATATGTTTAATATATATATATATATACATATATATATTGATTGGATGTATGTTAAATTAAATGTTTTTTATGTATGATATTTTATGAGACTATTTAAAATTAAACCCCTTACTAGAAGATGAAGTACACATTGAGAACATGATTGCTGCCTTCCATGATTTAAGCATAAAACCATAATTATGTTTTTTGTAAGGTTTATTGAGTGACTCAAGGCCTTTTTAATCAGAATATATTTTATATCAAATTAATAGTCAAACATAACTAAACTTGTATAATTTGAATGAGTGAATTATGATCATATAAATTTATAGTCAGGGTTAACAATAATATATAAGATATGTTTTGACAAGAGTTATTACCTAGCAAATCTAGATGTCACAAGAGATGTGATCAATAAGGATGTTACCTACCTAATTTAAGTTTAATTAGCTTGTTAAATGTCTTAAGGTCAATTAAATTAATTTAAATGGGATCCTAACCCGCTAGAGAGATTATATTAATCTTTTGAAATTGTAGCAAGGGCTATTATATTAACTAAAATAATGGGATTAACCAAACAAATGATTGAAATCTTGATCTTATTTGGTTGTCATGACATATAATCAATTGCTTACTTTTCTTACACTTATATTTTGTTCACAGTAAAAATTATCTTTGTCTAGTATAGTTAATACTAAGTTATTAGTGAATCAAATTTCTTGGACATAATTTAGGTTAGACGAGTTCTCAAGATTAGATAGAAAATTGTATATCATTATGCAATTTTGTTATTAATCCCTATTAAGGATTTAGTGGCAAAGTTTTAGAGGTATGTCAATGTCATATATATGAAAAAATGTGATAACATTTTGAGTTGACTAATATCTTATAAACTTCAACGACATCATATAATATGCATGTCAACACCATGATAATACGTTGCAAGAGGTTACATTAAGTAGAATTGAAAGGTATAGTACCTTAACGAAAATTGTTTCACTCAATTTAGCCTACTAGAAGTGTAAACATAGACTACATTTGAGGGCATTTGATATAGAATGATAATAGTTATCATTAGGAAAAAATGATTGTATAAATTTTCTTGCCTATGTGAAATATGATAGAGATTATATATGTTTCTATTTCATGCTTATTAGTATTTGACATTGTTCTTAGACAATTATATTTTTAACAATTGAAAATATGACTATTATTCTCTATGAGCAATATGTCTATATATACTCCCATTAAAGAGGACAACTATACTCTTATTAACCTTCTTATAGACATGATAAATCAATAGTCATCCTAGAAGCAAACTCCTTGGTGAAATGAATTCATCAGGAAAGTGAATCTTTCAATGTCTCCGAGCCTTTCAATTATACATCAACTGTACCAACAATGACACTAGTTCCAAATGGAGGTATTGTTATGAGATTTAAACTTTTCAAAGTCAATCTTACTCCTACAACTTATCTTGAGAACCACTCTCCTATAAGTTCCTATTGAGATAAGTAATTCATTCAATAGGTTTGAAAGATTACACCTAACCTTTTAAATCTCTTATAATTTTCTATTATCCAATTTGGTTCTAAACTTAATGGATAATATATGCTTCAACTAAGCATCAAATTGTTAAATTATTAACTTTGGCTCTTAACATTTCATATCTAATACGAAATCTTGCTAATAGATTTAATCATCACTATTAAAGGTAAGTTATTCTAATAGACTTGGCTATAAAAGAAATAAATATTACATCCTACAATATCTCATATTGTAGTTTCCTTCTTACGTAAACCCATACTATTATAGAATTCAGTTGTGAAGTAACTCAACATTCTCTATGCTTAAGTTATACTTAGATTTAAATAATTTAAAAATTTTAAAAATTTTAAATCAATATTTCATTTATTATATATGGCTACATCATAATAAGTCATCAGTAATCTAATGAAATACATGTATCATCTTTTTATGAATTATTACGTCTAAAATTACACATGTATAAAAAATTTTAATCAATATTTCATTTAATATATATGGCTACACCACATTAAGTCATCAGTAATCTAATGAAATACAAGTATCATCTTTTTATGAATTGTGATTACATCTAAAATGACACATGTATAAGATTTAATAAATACCATGACAATCCTTTCCCTAAAGGTCAATTTGGTTATCTTTCAACCCAACAAATTCCATAAGTTTAATATGATTCATAATTAAAATGATACATATGTCCTATTATGAAATTTATGATTCTCATTATATTGATTTAACCAAAATGACATAAAGGATACTCCAACTTATCTAGCTTTATATTCTTACAATTTATATTAAACATAAGTCCCTTTTGATCTAATACATATAAATTATTTGAATAAAGTTGGATCAACTACTTTTAACCAACAACTTATTTATTGCCATGCCTTGAACTTTATAAAATGTTGAATCTAAATTTTGTATTCACATTAGATATGAAAAAGAGAACAACTTAATAATGAGAATTAAATCCATAGAGATATATAAGGAATTTGTTTTCCTATTCTAAGTTCAAATATGTAGATAATATACTAAAGGTGTTTAATGTTTGAGATATCTGATACTTATGAAGTATTAAAGATAACTATTATTTTATGTTATCATCATCACACCCAGTCCGAAGTTCCGCAATAAAACGGGATCTGGGGAGGTCTGATAGTACGCAGCCTTACCCCTACATAGTAGAGAGGCTGTTTCCGGAACTATTATTCTATGTATTAGTTGATATTTAAATTTAAAGTTATATAATTATTAACTTTACAAGTAAATCCTAATTAAGGTATAATTTACTTAGAAAAATGTTACTTTAAGATTGGAAATGTTCTAATATATCATTAATTGCTAATTAGACAATAATACATTTTATTTAGTAAAAATAAATAAATGGATTATTAAGTTCTTTAATGAACTTGGTATAGTTCCTTTCGTTGAAACGAGTTAAGACCTTATAAAAGATCCAAGCATATATTTAAGCAATTTATGTCAGTTATAATGATAATTGATCAAAAATGTGTGAGATTTAAGTAAGTACCCATTTAGGAGAATCTTGTAAAACTTTTTCACTAAACCATTGGATCAATAATAGCGTAATCATCATATAGAGATATGCTCTAAGATATTTAAAACAATTGACTTAGCGCAAGTGAAAAATTGTTGGTTTATGCCTATAACCATTTAATTAATTGGTTATAGTTTAATGACATAATTATTTGACATATTTCTTTATCATGTACATATTCAGATATATATAATTATGAAATTCAAATTACATATATATATATATATATATATATATATAATTAATCTATAAACTGTTCTTATTTATTATTCTATTGAAACTAAATATTAATAGAATGTTAAAATATTAGTACACATTATTTTTTTTTTCTTATATAGGAATTAGTCTATTTCATAAACTAAAATATGAAAACATTTCCTTAAGTAATCTTAGCCCTAAAAGACCGAATTTGTTATTCTGTTATATGCGGGATCAAACATTTCCCGACTTCCTAACATTAAAATCTTATACGTCAAATAAGAAAAAAGCAAAAAGGTTGGAGAGGGGTGGACAATCTAAATAACTTATTCATGTTATGATACGATCTAATGATGTTGAGATTCACGACAACGAGGAAAAAACAAAAAGAACAAAGCACGAGAAAGTTATTCATTGTTCAGTCTCAATTATGACTTCTTTTTCGTATGTTCCAGTGGAAGGCCGGATTATGCACATACCGTATTCCCTTAATTATAAACTCAATCCCAATTAGGGATGAGCATTCGGATAATTTGAGCCTAATTTTTACTGTTTAGGTCCGGCTCGAATTATCCAAATTTTTTTTCCCTTACCCGGCTCGAACCCGAACTTTCAATTACCCGAACTTACCCGGTCCGATTTATCCGAATTATCTATTTATCCTGCCTAATTTACCCGAATTATCCGAATTATCCCGGCTCGATTTATCCGAATTACTCTAATTACTCTATTTCATAATTCTTTTAAACTTAATTCGGATAATCGAACCGGCCCGAATTTTTTTAAAATTACCCATCCCGACCTGAAAATAATTTAGGTAATACCCGAACTGACTCAAATTACCCAAAATTTAACATTTTGGGCCGACTTAAATAATGCTCAGCCGTAATCCCAACTATACAGCATGCAAGATTCATCAAGTAATTGCAGTTTAGAACAACGATGTGAAAACCGGACCGGACCGGCCGGTCCGACCGGAAATCGTTCAGACCGGCCATGTGTCCGGTTCGGTCGGAGGTAATAACCCTTTAATATAAAAACCGGCCGGTTTATCAGAGAACCGGCCGGTTTATCCAAGAACCGGTTATTTGATAACCGGTTGCAAACTTAAACATAATATCGTCTTCTCTCCTCAGTCCTCTCTTCTCTCTTCTCCGAATGAATCCATCGCACCTTTCTCTCTTCTCAGATGCCGGGTGCTTGCCGGAGGAGCTCGGTTTGCTTCCAGATCTGGCCTTGTTTCGCATCAACTCCAACAGATCTGGCCATGTGAGGTTACTGGCAAAGGAAGATTCTGGAGCTAGGGCAACAGATCTATGCTTTACTCAATTGAATCATGTCTTGGCACTCCTCCACAGTCCGGCCTCCGGAGGACGCCGTAGCCGCCGGCCCCTCCGCCATTTCTTGTAAGTGGGTAAGAGTCGCTTTTCTCTGTTTTGTTAGTTTACCAATTTTGTGTCCTAAAGATACCGACTTTTCTGGTTTCTTGATTATGATTTCGTCTTTAAAGGCCAAGGCTTTTCTGGGTTTTGTTTTTAGTTCGATTATTTTTCTTGGAAGATGACTGGAAAATGACGAGTTTTGTTTGCTTTTAGATCGAGAATGTAGAGTCTTGAAGGTAGCGTTCCCAACAACAACTTGAAGGTAGCGTTCCCAACAAAGAATTTGAAGGTAGCGATCTAACAAAGAATTTGAAGGTAGCGTTCCCAACAAAGAATTCTAGTATTATCGAATTCTAACATCAAACCTTTTCTCTGACAAACAGAGAGACTTGTTTCTTGCATTTACGTGAAATTCTAGTATTATCGAATTCTAACATCAAACCTTTTCCCTGACCAACAGACGCCTGAAATAAATGTGTTAACAGAGTATATAATTGGGTATTTGTACCCAGGATTTCCTGTTGCCAGTGTATGTTTCAA
>JAOTAX010000008.1:26039135-26050457 GCA_025629825.1 Erythroxylum guanchezii | reverse complement strand
ATAATAATACATATTGGTGTATTTTTCATTTCAATAAAATATTTTATTTTCATTTATTCTTATAAAATTTTCATCTATTTTATTATATTCCGGTTTGATAGCGGTTCACTACCAGTTGAACCTCTAAACCTTAAACCTTTCCTTCAACCGGTTCGATATCCGGTCCGATTTTTAAAACATTGGTTTAGAAGACTATCTGAGCGAGTTCCATCGCTAGTGGCAAGTGAGAAGTAGTAATGAGCGGGAACTCAAAAAGAGGATGATTGTGGGCCCTCGTGATTAGCTGCCTTCAACATTAAGAAAATATAATTCAAGTTAATAAGTTAGTTCTAATATCTGTCTCCCAAACTTCACTTTGGTGCAGTTTCTTCCTCTTTCTTCTTCGTCTTCTCCATCATTAACTTTAGCGACCAAACTCCTGCTTTGCAATTATCTACGTTACTTCACCATCTCACCCGCAAATTTCTTCAGATCTCAACTCCAGCTACGACTAACGGAGCTTGATTGTTCTCTGCTTTGCTTCTTAAAACTAAATGTCTCACTTCTATAACGAGGTTGACTCGGCTTTTCATGGTTCAGGGACCAAACCGTATCCTTTGTCTTTTCATTTTCTTTAATGTTTTAATTAAAAAAAGAAGGAGAAAAGAGCTTTGTTTTTGGCTCCTTATCTTATATTCTTACGCTTAGTGGTGTTGAGATTTGGTGCGCCGAGAATCTCCAATTGGTTCGCGTCCCGAAATCTATGCACGGCAAGTTCTACGCGGGAAATGCGTATTTAGTTCTTAAAGTAAGTTGTTGTTGGACAAAAATGTTGTCGTGTTGAGTTCAATTAGTTGTGTTGTGTTAAATGTCACCAACTGGGTTAAGTAATCTTTTAAATAATTTTTGTTGGGATTTAATATACTGTTTTTAATTTCTGGAGACAGACAATTATCCCGAAAAGCGGGCCTCCTCGATATGATGTGCATTATTGGCTGGGAAAGTATGCGAACGAGGTCTATATCCCCTTCCAATTCCATGTTGTCTATTTCACACATATCAGCTTTAAATTGTTGTATATCAATTAACTTAATGCATGCTCAATAGTAATACTGAATACGATTAACCAATTTAATTGAAGTTTCAATTGATGATAATTCAACAGAACCGAATATTCAATGTGTAGGGTGCGTAGGATTGAGAATCAGATTCCTCTCAGACAGATTGTAATTTGGTTTTGTTCCCGTTACAATAAGACAGATGGAAAATTGTCAAGAGAATAGTGGTCTTATCAAGTGTTAAAATTGCAGATGGCTTACTACACACTTTATGATTGATAGAATGCATTTCTATAGGAGTTTCTAAGGTGACTCTTTACCATATATGCAGGTGGAATCTGTGTTGGCATCAGATAAAGCTCTTGAATTGGATTCAGCTTTAGGGTCCTGTGCAGTGCAGTATAGGGAGGTTCAGGGGCAAGAAACAGAAAAGTTCTTGTCATACTTCAAGCCTTGTATTATACCTATTGAAGGCGTATTCTCTTCTTTGCCTGGAAATGTGCATAGTAAAGCTTATAAAGTCAGCTTGTATACATGCAAGGGAGACCATGCTGTCTATGTGAAAGAGGTAAGATCTCATAATTTGTAAGTTTCTGAATGATAGTTGTCTACGATTACATGTAAGTCAACGCATACCTTTTGGTGATGTGCATGCTGACAGGTGCCTTTTGCTCGGTCATCTTTGAACCATGATGAAGTATTTATACTTGATACTGCATCAAACATTTTTATCTTTAGTGGCTGCAACTCCAAGATACAGGAAAGAGCTAAAGCTTTAGAGGTTGTTCAGTATATCAAGGAGCACAAACATGGAGGCAACTGTGAGGTGACAACAATAGGTGAGGATCTCTTTTTCTCACTCTTCAATTCTTCATTTCTCGTGTAAGAAGGATGTCATCATAACAATTGTTTTGATGCTGCAGAGGATGGGAAATTGGTTGGTGATGCAGATGTTGGTGAATTCTGGAGTATGTTTGGTGGTTATGCTCCCATCCCACGGGATTTGAGTTCCAGTGTTCAGAAACAACATGAAAATCCATCCGTCCACCTATTCTGGTCAGTTTAGTTTTACTTTTGTATCAGTATCTTCAATAACTTATTGCCCTTCTGGAAATTACCAAGACTTTGTAATGGCATCTAAATACCAAACTTTCTTAATGCTTGTCAACAATCTATCTGCACCCAGCAACTTTTCCCCTCCAAGATCATCGGTTTAAATTTTGATAGAATGTGAAATGTGTGTTCTTGTATGTGTGCACGTAGTCATCCTATTTGCGTTCAACTTTTCAGTTTTCTATCACCTCAACTTACCTTATTGATATGGCAAAGTGATGATGAGAACTGCCTAATACCATGTGAGTATAAGTAAAGAAGTTTGTATATTGTTTGTTATCCCTAGTATATACAACTAAAGTATGTACATGAGGAAAGGAAAGAATCGTTTTCAATTAGTTTTACAATATTCTGCATAACATTCTGTCAATATTATGCAACCTATCCTGTTTAGGCAACAAATATTTTAGTTGACTAACAGCTTTCTTGTTAGCAGGATTACAACCCAGGGAAAACTAGTTCCATGTGAAAGTAAGCTGTTGGGCAGAGAAATTCTCAAGTCAAACAAGTGCTATATGCTGGATGCTGGATCTGACATTTTTGTGTGGATGGGGGGAAATTCCTCAATTAGTGAACGAAAATCATCAATTTCAGTAGTTGAAGTGAGGAAATCTTCTTCTTCTTCTTCTTCTTTTTGCCTCATGTCGCATGTTCACTGACAGAAACTGATATGAAATCTTTGGGAACTGAATGCCTGGTGCCAAAATTTTTTTAGGAAGGACGCACACCAATGTATTCTAGAAAACAATAATATAACTTTACCACTCTCAAACCTGAAATTGAACTTCAAGAAGGTAACTGCATTAAGAATAGGATCCATGCAAAGATGCATGAAGGCTAAATATACTTATGATCTTAATGCTTCCTAATAGATTTCTTGGCTGCTGTTCCTAAGATGGCTACCCAATACTTTTTTGCAGAATTTTGTGAGAGAGCAGGGCAGGTCTACTACAAGCCATTTAACTTTTCTGGCTGAACGGTTGGAAACTTCCACTTTTAGGTCTTACTTTGAGAGTTGGCCACAAGTGGTGGAGACCAAGTTGTATGAGGAAGGTCGGGGGAAAGTAGCAGGTTTGTTACTTATTCAAACCAAACTGAAAAGAAAGATGAGAAACTAGTGGCCTTGTAATAAACTATTTTGGAATCTCTGCTGATGATAATTCTATCCATTTTCAGCAATGTTTAAGCAACAAGGTTATGATGTGAAGGAACTTCCTGATGAAAAAGATTCTCAACCACATATAAATTGCCGAGGAAAACTAAAAGTATATTCTTACAGAAAGCATCTGATTTCATAGAGTTGTGAATACCAACTGATATTATCCTAGATTTACAATTGATGTAAACTCACTATGCAGGTTTGGCAAGTTAATGGTGATGAGGCCACTCTTATTCCAGTTGCTGATCAAACAAAGCTTTTCACTGGAGATTGCTATGTTGTTCAATACACATACCCTGGAGACGGAAGGGATGACAATTTATTTTATGCATGGTTGGGTCATGAGAGTGTAATGGTGAAGAAAACAATTTATTCAAAATTTAAACTTGATACATATATTACTTTCCTCATTTCCTTTGGTCTAGAAATATAAAACATACTCTTTTGTTTGTTCTGAAATTGAGTAAAGTGTTACTTTTCATCTCCATATAGTTCAATGATGGGAACTATACCATTTTCCATCTTTTTGAAAATTAAGAGAACACATATAAATAGTGCATCTCTTATCTAATTCATTGTTTATACTTTTCTGCTTGCAGGAGGACAGAGTTGGTGCTATATCCCATATGTGTGCTATGGCAGAATCAATCAAGGGGAATGCAGTTGTGGTAAAATTATGCTTTTTATATTTAATTGTACCTGTATCTTCGAAATCATTGTACCTGTAAGATATTAGATGGTTAAGTTGAATTACCAGAAGCAACAATCAACCTCAGCAGTATTGATATCTTCTTTTTGGCGTTAGCTAGCTACATCTAAAATCTTTTACAGCTGTACCCAATGTTTGATCTGAAATGATGCGATAAGACTACCACAATCATCTGCTTCATGTTTTTACCTAATCTTTAGCTTTTCTTTTCATCTTAAATGGCATTCCTTGCTTGTAATTACCTAATTACTTATGCTCTTGGTTGCATCAAATTGAATTTATCATTTAACCAAAAAATAAATTTGACTTCAATTTACATGTTCTTCATTCAGGCTCAAGTTATTCAGGATAAGGAGCCACGACTGTTTTTCTTGATTTTCCAGACAGCTATGATTTTCAAGGTCTCTCTTGAAAGAGCTTTTGGCTTTCTCCTACTTTTCTTTCCTACTAAACTCAATTACATTTGGTATATCATGAATATCCTGTTGAAATTATTAGAACTTTGTGTTGTATTGTCCATCAGGGAGGTTTGAGCAAAGGATATAAGAAGTACATTTCAGAAAAAGGAATTGAGGATGAAACCTATAATGAAGAAAAGATGGCACTTTTTCGGGTCCAGGGGACAAGTTCAGAGAATATGCAAGCCATCCAAGTTGATCATGTAAGTTCATGGCCTGAATTTGATATAAGGTCGTTATAATATCTTTTGGATGATGTTTTCCAAGACAATTGCTTGCCACATTCAAGGTGATGTGTTGTTATCAACGTAATTGTATTAAGTCATTTGTGTCAGCCTTTGCTACCAAAATTTGTGTCAGCCTTTGCTACCAAAATTTGTGTCATTGACTGCTTCACTTAACCTTGAAAGCAGCAGAGATGTCTCTGATATCTTTAAGTGTCACAAGAAGCATGCCTTTGTCTCTGATATTTTTAAGTGTCACAAGAAGCATGCCTATGTCTCTGATATCTTTAAGTGTCACAAGAAGCATGCCCTACTTTATAACAGGAATGATTTGCTTTGCTAATACTTCAAAGAAGGCGTGCTATGGTTCTACGTAACCTTGAATTTCTTTGGTGAAATGCGTCAAGTTTTAATCTTATTTTCTTTTTAATTTCAAATATTCTATTACATGCAGTTTCAATATTGTAACAATCTTCTTTTTGGTAATGGATTGCATATCCTTTCCCTTCTTACTTCGCAGCTGAATCACTTGACCCTTCAACAGTAATTATATAGTACCTTTGAAATAATTGAACATCACATCATTCATTGAAACTACTGAACTCCATGTACCACACCACTCCCACCAATCTTTATAATCAATGTATCAGTTGATAACTGTTGACCAGCGATATTCCAAGAATAATTGCATACTACCCTCAACTGTTCTATTTTCTCCACCAAACAACCTCTTTTGCTCCACATGCCCACAAAGTTGTTTTTACTCCCTCCGTCAATTAAAATCTGCAAAGGTCTATTCTTGAAGTGTCTCATTATCTTCATTTGTTGGAAATTCTCACTAAACACACCAGTCATTATTTGTAAAAGTATAGAAGGTTGACCTGAATCACCTTTATCAATTACTTACTCCCCAGCCCCATCATTCTCATTCACTTCATTCACTTCCTCCAAAATAAACCTATGAAATTGTCTATCCTTGCACTTGTGTTCAGGTACAAATTTCTTTTTGGAAATTCCTGGTACAAATTCTTTATCACACCAAAAGAAAAAGATCTTGTTTCTTTCATTCAAGTATTTGGTACTAGCTGTCTTAGCAATCTTGCAACTACCAACATTAATTTCACCTTTAATCCCTCACCAATTTTAAAAGGGTTTGGTAACAAGCCATTAGCTGGTTCAATCCCCTCAGCAGGAATGAAAGGCTTATTGTTATCTCATTCCCCATGATTTGTCTTATTCTGATTTTTCATAGAACTAAAATGACACTAAGAAAACAATTCTTGCTTCATTGGGTACTTGATTTCTTTGTTAAGACACTTATGAAATGATACGACTCTCACTAATAACATTAATGGGATTTGATATTAATATGATAGGATTTATTACCGTTTTATCAGAAATAAGTTTAATCCAAGAAATAATCACCACACATTATAAAAAGAAGGAATTGAGAGTGATAACATTCTAGGGTTGATCACCACTATCAAGATAGATATGATAAATAGTTAATCAAGAACCTAAATTAAAGCTTTTTCTAAGGACAAGGATGAATAAAATCCCTTCAAAGGTTTTTGTTTCAACAATAATAATGATAAGTTCTCAATTACGATGATAGCAATGCCTTTATGGAAATATGAGCAAGATTAGTGGGACTGCTATCCCATGTTTTTAGGAATGAGCAAGATCTATAGAAGTCCATAATTTAAGGAATTAGTCAAATTAGAATAAAAGTTGTGATTGATTCATGACTAGTTGTTAAGATTGTTTCCTTAATTTAGGTAATTTGTTTTAATTCTATGATTAGGGCTGCTGTTTATTTAGGCTATACATATGCCTTTGCTGGTTGTAATTGTAAGTTAAGAAGTCATGGAATAAATCAGAAAGCATTCCAAATTCTTCATGGTATCAGAGCACTCGATCTGAACCATTTTCTTTCCCAAATCAAATCAAATTCATGATGAAATACCCCAGGGTCACCATGGCTGGAAACACCGAGAGCCCATCTGAAACCATTATAGACCTTCAGAATTCTACAACCAAACTGATTAGCCAACCCGAACATTCTAACATTCCCATAATAGTCATAAATTGAATGGAAACAATTTCATCCAATGGTTTCAATCAGTGATGATGTTTGTGTGTGGGAAAGGCAAAGAAGATTATCTAACCGGAGCAACAATGGCATTAAAGGAGAATAAACCAACATATCGAGTATGGAAAGTGGAGAATAGCATGGTAATGTCCTGGCTATTAAACTTGATGACAAATGAAACTGGGAAGAATTTTATGTACTATAAAACAGCGGCAGAAATCTGGGAAGCTGTGTTGGGTCTAGAGTGCCCACTTTTATGGGAGATCTACATCATGGACCTAGTGAGGGAACATACTCTTGGCCCTTGACACCACACTGCAACTTAAAACCTTAAAGCATTAGCTTTATGCATTCTTTCCTCTTATGTGTTCCTCACTAATTCCATCTATTTCCAATGTGAGATTCTCACTCACACTTGAAATCCTAATAATCTCCCCCTTAAGTGTGAACTTTTACGTTGGACTTGGGCTCTTCCTTGATCGAAAGTCTTTTTCTTAGTAGCTCGAGTATATGGCGTCACTAAGAGCTCTTCTACTCCACTGGTTCGGGCCCACCAGGAGTCTCCTTGCTCTTCCACGTGGGGAGGCAACCATGGGATTTGACTACCGCCTCTATATTTGTCCCTTGCCGAACCATTAGCTCTAATACTACTTGTTGGGTCCGGGAAGCCGGAGATTTACATCATGGCCCTAATGGGGGAACATACTTGTGGGCTTTGACACCATATTTCAACCCAAAACCTTAAGTCGTTAGGTTTATGAGTCCTTTTTACTTATATGTCCCTTACTAATTCCATCTCTTTCCAATGTGGGATTCCCACTCACACTTGAAATCCCAACAAGCTGTTTGTGAAACCTACTCTAACAAAGACAACATGTCAGTAGTGTTTGAAAGAAAGGGCTTTCTCCAAGATCTTAAACAAGGAGAAATGTCAACAATAAAGTACTACAACACTATCACTAAATTTTGGCAGCAACTGGATATTCTGGAAGAGACCGAATGGGACTGTCCAAATGATGCGAAAAGGTACAAAGGTATACTCGAGAAGGAACGCATTTGCAAATTCTTGTTGGGTTTAAATAAAGATTTGGATGAAGTAAGGGGGAGAGTTCCAAGCACCAAGCTATTGCCAAGCATTCGAGAAGTTTTCTCAGAAATTTGATGGGAAGAAAGTAGGCGGAAAGTTATGTTAGGAGTAGCAAACAACAATCAAACTAGTGAGAGATTGGCTCTTACAGTGCGGAATTAGCCATATGGCTCCGCATGCCCAGCAAAGGAAACACACCTGTCCATTGTGCGATCACTGCCAAAAACCAGGGCATACAAAGAAGACCTTTTGGAAGATCCATGGCAAGCCTGCAGATTGGCAACCATGTTCCTTTCAAGATAGGGCGCCAAAGGCCACGTAGCAACCTTGGAACAAGGGACATTGCATGAATCTAGCCCCTTCAGCAAAGATCAAATGGAGACACTCTAAAAACTCCTACAAGAAATGTTGCAAAAATATTTTGTCTTCAGTTAATATTGCACCTAGTATAGCTACTGCCTCTATAGCACAACAAGGTAATGATACTTTGGCTTTCCATGTTAAGAAAACTGACTCTCAGTCATCGATTATAGACTCTGGAGCATGACAAGAGATCCCATAGTCTTTGAAACCTACTCTCCATGTAATGGTAATAATACAGTGAGAATTGCAGATGGCACCCTAACCAAAATTGGTGGTACCGGATCTGTTTGTTTGACCAAAGATATCATCTTGAAAAATGTCTTATTTGTGCCAAAGCCTAATTGTAATCTACTTTCCATCAACCAAATCACAAAGGATCTCAATTGGGTTGCTAAATTCTTGCCTAATTTGTATGTTTTTTCAGGTTTTAGGTTCAAAGAAGATGATTGGTAGTTCTGAATTATATGCAGGCCTATATCTCCTACAGGCTGACACCTCCAGGGAAGGGAGTTAGAAAAGTTCATTTGCTGCGTTTGTCCTTGTTAAAAATAAGTGTAGTGTCGAAATGTTGTGGCATTACAGTCTAGGTCATCCAAATTTCTTGTACTTGAGGAAACTTTTTCCTAATCTTATGAATAAAAATAAAAAAATTCCAAACTGCAAGATTTGTCAGTATGCGAAGCACACCCAAAATTCTTATCCTCTCCATACTCATATAAACCAACCCATCCTTTTTCCATGATACGTAGTGATGTTTGGGGTCCATCCAGAATCAAGGAAGTTACTGGCCACAGGTAGTCTGTTACCTTTATTGATAACCACACCAGAATCACATGGCTATTCCTGACAAAGGAGAAATCAGAAGTTCAGCAGATCTTCCAAAACTTCTACAAGATGGTGGCAACACAATTCCAAACACGGATTTAGGCACTAAAGACAGACAATGGGAGAGAATACTTTGAGGCACAATTGGGTTCTATCCTAAGTGAAAAGGGGATCCTACATCTAAATTCCTGTATAAACACCCCACAACAAAATCGAGTTGTTGAAAGGAAGAACAAGTTCATACTGGAAGTGGTTCGCTCCTTAATGATGACCATGAACGTGCCAAAACTCTTTTGGGGGGAAGCAATGTTGACCGCTATCTTCCTTATCAATCGAATGCCATCTCGAGTATTTCAATTTCAGACCCCACATAACAAACTCCCTTGAGTTATACCCTTACTTTAAAATCCTCATAGATATACCTTTAAAGATCTTTGGTTGCACCTCATTTGTCCATATTTCTCCTCACATACTTAGCAAACTTGACCCTCGAGCCACCAAGTGCATTTTCCTTGGATATTCCTCTACACAAAAGGGGTATCGATGCTACTCTCCGATCACCAAAAAATTCTATCACTACATAAATGTCACATTTTTTGAAGATCAAAGCTATTATTCCATCTTGGACATTTAGGGGGGAATCCAATACCTAAGGAATGGGATAATGATCTTACAGTTATTTTTGCACCATCTCAAATCTCACTGGGACCTTTATCACAACCTTTACCAGTGTCTAATACCACCACATAACCCAATCTTTCTGATACAATTACCATAGGGAAAAAGCCACGTGTTTACTCTAGGAGATAGAAGCCTTAAGAGATAGAGACCCACACACATTCTGCAAGGCCATGACTCTAAATTGAATACTGAAACTCTGGATAATAACACATGCATGCACTCGAATTCCCTTATTGTACATACTGATGATCTTCCTATTGCTTTAAGGAAGGGTACTCGATCCTACACACAACACCCAATCAGTCAGTATGTTTTAGCAAAGGGACTAGCCCCACTCTACAGGACATTTCAAGCCACTCTTGATGATACCTAGAGTCCCAAAGATGTTTATGAGGCACTTACACAACCAAAATGGAAGAGTGTTGTCCTTGATGAGGTGCCCGCACTAGAGAAGAATCCAACGTGGGAATTGACACATCTCCCTGTAGGAAAAAGAACAGTTGGAGGCAAGTGGGTGTTTTTAGTCAAGCATAATTTAGATGGGAGTATAAGCAGATTTAAAGAACGACTTGTGGTTAAAGGTTTCACACAATCCTATGGTGTTGATTATGAGGAGACATTTGCTCCAGTTGCAAAGCTTAGTTCAATCAAAGTTGTGTTATCTCTTGTAGCAAACCTAGAGTGGCCTCTCTACCAACTTGATGTAAAAAATGCCTTCCTTAATGGAGATCTTGAGGAGGAAGTACTTATGGATATTCCACAGGGACTAGAGACAGAGGAGAATTTCGGATAGGTATGTAGACTTAAGAAGTCCTTGTATGGACTTAAAACAATCTTCACGTGCATGTTTTGAGAGATTTACTTGAGTTGTTAAGAGTCACGAATTTATGCAATGTTAGATAGATCATACTATGTTCATCAAAAGAAACCTTGGAGGTAAGAGAGCCATACTAATAGTTTATGTTGATGACATTGTCTTGACGAGTGATCACTTGGAGGAGATTGCTGGAATTAAGAAGTTCTTGACAAGGGGGTTTGAAATCAATGACTTGGGTCAACTTAGATATTTCCTAGGCATGGAAATTGCTCGTTCAAAACAAGGAATCTCAGTCTCTCAGAGAAAATATACCCTATATCTCTTACAAGAAATAGGAATGTTAGGGTGTAGGCCTGCTGACACACCTCTTGATGTGGCTAGTAAAGTAGAATTGGAGGAAGACAGTCCTTTGATAGACAAAGGAAGATACCAAGACTAGTGGGTAAGTTAATTTACCTAGCTTGTACATGCCTTGATATCAGCTTTGCAGTTGGGCTTATTAGTAGATCTATGAATAAGCCAACTGAGAGACATCTAGAAGCTATTCTACGTATCCTACATTATCTCAAGAAGAGTTCAGGATGTGGATTGTTCTTCGGGAAGACAACCAACCGAGGATTAGAGGTAATGACATATGCTGATTGGGTTGGATCTTTGGAAGATTGAAGGTCTACTACTAGTTGTGGTCAAACATCACCTAAAGTCAGTAATGGCAGAATTGTCTGACTAAGTATAGCTGCTATGGTTGACATAATTA
>JAOTAX010000008.1:26024907-26039035 GCA_025629825.1 Erythroxylum guanchezii | reverse complement strand
AAATATGTATGCACAGCTAGTGTATTAAATATATAACACAGAATCAATAAAACACAACTCATTTTCAAATCTCCACACTAGTTATTGCACATTCCTCTCGGGGAATCTAATCACATGACGCAGCAAAAAGCAACAGGTTGTAGCAAGAAGCAGTGTAGAGGCTGAGTTTAGAGCAATGTGCCATGGTATATGCAAGGGAATATGGCTGGAAAGAATGGTAAAAGAACTAGGGGTCAACATGGAAGCACCTATTATCTTGTATTGTGATAACAAGGCAGCAATCAATATTGCAAAAAATCTCGTTCATCATGATTGAACTAAGCATGTGGAGATCGATCATCATTTCATCAAGGAGAAACTAGAGGAAGGAAGATTCAAGCTTGGGTATACACCCTCGAGTCAGCAGACTGTAGACATTCTCACTAAAGCTCTACCTAAAGCAAGCTTTGAGAGTTTGAAATCCAAGTTGGGTATGCTTGACATACATAACCCAGCTTGAGGGGGACTGTGGAAATATGAGCAAGATTAGTTGGATTGCTATCCCATGATTTTAGGAATGAGCAAGATCTGTGGAAGTCCATAATTTAAGGAATCAGTCAAATTAGAATAAAAGTTGTGGTTGATTCATGGCCAGCTGTTAAGATTGTTTCCTTGATTTAGGTAATCGGTTTTAATTATGTGATTATGGATGCTGTTTATTTAGGCTATATATATGCCTTTGCTGGTTGTAATTGTAAGTTAAGAAGTCATGGAATAAATCAGAAAGCGTTCCAAATTCTTCAGCCTCTTATAGGTATAAAATGATCAAACTAGAGCTTTAAAAGGAAATAACAAGTTGAAATGTCAAAAACTTTAACTAATTAAGTAAGAGTCCAACGCCTATCTTGGCCAATACTAGTGTCGGTTTTGTTTTGGAACTTTTAGTTTGCGAATCAAACATGAAGCTGATGTCGGCTACAAGTTGAGCTTTGACGTCAGCTTGCTTCAATTTCTCTAGTTTGCAAAGTTCAGCAAAAGATTGATGTTGACTTGCTTTTAAGTTCAATGTCATTTACGTTTTGGAGTTGCTGTCTCTAGCTTCTTTTTTGTGTTTGGTTCAAACCTCGTGCAAGCTATCTAAGCCCCTCTTCATACCTGAGTGAAAATTTGTGTAACTCGAGTAACTGCTTGAGTGTGAGCAAAAAATGTGGAATCTGCTTAGAGAAGAAATAACAAAGAAATTGATTTTGAATGAAGAGAAGTTTTTATTGACTTTGATTTCTTCTCCACAATGAAAAAATGAAAGAAATGAACTACTTAAAGAGACCTCAGCTACTTAAATATTCTCATACGTGGCAATTCTTCTGTAACTTGCTAACGAACTCTTTGACACATAATCATAAATAGTTGGTAGGCATACTTATTCAACCTAATTTCTAGAACAAAAAGATCAATAGAAAAATCCTAAATCTTAACTGCAATAGATAATCAAAACAATTGAAAAAAGCTTGAATTAATTTTTAACATTCGCCCCCGTAATTCAAGGAGGCTTCAATTCCCATCAGTGAGCAATATTCCTTGAACTTAACTTCAGCGATTGCTTTTGTAAGCATATCTGCATGTTGATTTTCAGTGTTGATATATTGTAGCTCCACAATTCCCTTTGCAGCCAAATCCTGAACGAAATAATGCTTTATCTCTACATGTTTCATTCTTCTTTGATGAATTGGTTTCTTAGACGTAGCAGTGGTGGACTTGTTGTCACAAAAAATCACAGTTGCTTCATCTTGCATTTGCTTCAAGTCTTCAAGTATTCTTCTCACCCAAACAACTTGACAAGTTGTTGTTGTGGCTGTTGAAGGTTCTGCTTCAGTACTTGACAAAGCTATACTATGTTGCTTCTTTGATGACCATGAAATTGCTCCTGAGTCGAGTGTAAGAACATAGCTTCTTGTGCTTTTT
Organism: Erythroxylum guanchezii; assembly: GCA_025629825.1. NCBI lineage: Eukaryota > Viridiplantae > Streptophyta > Magnoliopsida > Malpighiales > Erythroxylaceae > Erythroxylum > Erythroxylum guanchezii. Next base: position 26,037,094 of record JAOTAX010000008.1, on the reverse strand, counting down.
CTATCATCTACATAAGAGGCCCAATCATTATTAGTAAAAGCAACAAGTTTATTCTATTTGCCTCTTGAATACCTAGTGCCAAAATTTGTAGTGCCTTGTACATAGTGAAGAATTCTCTTGGTTGCCCCCAAATTATTCTTGCATGGGTTGTGCATAAATCTGGAAATAGGACTTTCATGAAAAACAATATTAGGTCTTGTGTGAGTGAGTGAGATACATAAAGCACCTAACAATGCTTCTAAAAGACTTCTCATCAACCTTCTTAGCTCCATCATTCAAAGACAACTTCTCATGAGAATTTAATGGTGTTATGGCAACCTTGTAACTTCCCATCCCAACTCTCTTCAAAAGATCAGTTGCATACTTTCTTTGACAGACGAAAATTTCGTATGAATCCTGCACAACTTCAGTTCCTAGAAAATAACACAAAGCAACCAAGTCGGACATTTCAAATGTTTGCATCATGGATTTTTTAAACATTTCAACTATTCAGAAGAATTCCCTGCATAAACCATGTCATCAACAAGTATACATATAGCGAAGAAAACATCATCGTGAATTTTCACAAAGGGTAGGCTTATTAGCACTCTTTTGGAAATTATTTTGAGCAAAATAACAATCAACTTTTCTATATCAGGCCCTTGGTACTTGCTTGAGTCCATAGACTGCCTAGTGTAATTTGTACACCTTATGTTCTTGCCCTTTTCAATACAAATCCTTGAGGTTGTTCAACATACACATCTTCCAACCATTCACCATTAAGAAAAGCAGATTTAATGTCTAGTTGAAATGCTGCCATGGATTTGCTATAGACAACAGTGTTCTAATAGTGTCAAAACGAGGAAAGTTAGAGTACACACAAGCTCAAATGAGGTTCCATCCTAAAATCAATTTGCAATAGGTGGAGTAACCCATTAGGCTTATATGTTAGCCTTCTTTCCCCTCTTTCTGCAATGTGGGACACTTACATGTGGGTATTCTCAAGAAATAGCATTGAGGAGAGTTGTTATATTGCACATGTTTTGGTTTATACCAACAATCTGTATCTTCATGATTTAACCTTCCACAATGTAAGCAAGAATTAGAATGATTACCTCCACTTGAATTGTTTCTATGTTGTCCATAATGTCTTACTCTACCTCTACCTCTTCCACAGAATGATCTACCATGACTATGGCCTCAGCCTTTGCTGCATCTACGACCCATTTCATCTGAGATCTTTCTTGACTCAACCTTTGAATGAACGGTTTGTTGCAGAGGTGTCTCAATTGTCCTATTTATCCGCTACTCATTAGAAAAAAGAGAGCCCATCAACTCATGGAGAGAGTATCTTTTTAGATCCTTTGATTCTTCTATTGCAAGAACAACATGATCAAATTTGGGTGAAAGGCTTTGCAAAACCTTCTCAATAGCTTTCTGGTCAATCAATTCTTCTCCAAATGATCTGATTTGGTTTACCACTAAGTGAAATCTTGAGTAAAAGTCTTGCACAAATTCAGAGGGCTTAATTTCAAAGTTTTCAAATTCTCGGCGTAGGGTCTGCAACTTCACTGAAACAACTTTGTTTGTTCAACGATACTCTTCTTCAAGCAGGTCCCATGCTTCCTTTGATGTTGAAGCCTCCATGATTAATGGAAAAATGACATCATCTAGTGCTTGTTGAATCAGCACTAGTGCTCTTGAGTCCTTCCTTTGCCTTTCTCTCATCTCATTGCGTTGAGCTGCTGTAAGCCTTTGCCTTCTTCTGTTTCCATAAGCTCACCCAGACCATTTGCAACAATGTCCCATAACTCGTAAAATTGGTAATTAACACCATTGAAGACAGGTGTATTCTCAGATGAGCTTGCCAAGGCACCAGTAGAAGCCATACCATAAACTTGCTTTGATACCACACTTGTTAGCAAAAAATGTGGAATTTGCTTAAAGAAGAAATAACAAAGAAATTGATTTTGAATGAAGAGAAGTTTGTATTGACTTTGATTTCTTCTCCACAATGAAAAAAATGACGGAAATGAGCTACTTAAATAGACCTCAACCACCTCAATATTCTCATACATGGCAATTCCTCCCTAACTTGCTAATAGACTTTTTGACACATAATCACAAACAGTGGTAGGCATACTTATTCAACCTGATTTCTATAATAGAAAAATCAACTGAAAAATCCTAAATCTTAATTGCAACAGGTATTCAAAACAATTGCAAGAGCTTGAATTAATTTCTAACATTGAGTCCTATCATTTTCCCTTTCCTTAAAATGATTTGTCCTCAAATTAGTACCCTCATCTACAAAATTAGACAACACTTGATGCTTGGCTAAGTATGTATCCCTCATTTTTACTTTCCTTAGAGGACTTGAATTATACCCAAGTATTTTCCTTCATTTTTTTTCCTGTTAAACTCTCCTGCTCACTCTTATAAATTTGAAGTTGAACTTTATAAACCTGCTTAGGTAACAAAGAACCAATAATAATAGAGTTGCCAGTCATAGAAAAGGAATATTTGTTCTTATATCCATAACGTATGACACTCTTATCAAATTGCCATGGACAACCCAAAAGAATGTGTCCCACTTGCATGAGCAGCACATGACACAACACTTCAGCCTTATGCCTTCGAAAGGAAAGAAATCAATATATGTTTTGTTACCTTATCCTTCTCTCTGTAGGTTGTATGGTTTAGGGTGTTTCATAGTTAACAATCTCAACTTTCCCCCTAACTCATATTAGCCATATTAGTATAACTATCTCTATCCCCGCAAAATTTGATACGACCCTTGTTAATGGGACCAGTGAAATTCGATATTAATAAGATAGGACCTAGGAATATTCTATTAGAAACATGTTTGATTTAAGAAATTAAACGCACAAATACACAAAAGAAAGATATGAATTGCTACACTCCGAAAAAGAAAGGAATTGAAAGTGATAAAATTTTAGAGTTGATCGCTACGAGCAAGATAAATGAGATTGATAGTTAATAGGGAACCTAAATCAGGGGTTTTTCCAAAAACAAGGATGAAGAAAATCCCTCCAAAAGTTCTTGATTCAACAATATTAATGATAAGCTCTCAATTAATCATAGGAAAGCCTCTATATAGGCATAAAACTTTAGAACTAGAGTTCTAAAAGAAAATAATAGATTGAAATAACAACACTCTAGCTAATTAAAATATGAGTTTGGCGCCTGTCTTGGCCAATACTGGCACCAATTTTGTTCAGGGGCTTTCAGTGGGTGAATCAAACATGAATTCGGCGTTGGTTACATGATGAACTTTAACATCAGTTTGTTTCTGTTTTTCCAGTCAGCAAAACTCTTCTAATGAGGATAAACTTTTCTGACTTCTGATTCGTGCTAGCTGTTACATGCTTACAGAACTACTAGAAATTGACACCTGTGCCTCTATATTGACTTACTACTACATTAAATGACGACACGACACAACTATTAGTAATACTATCTTCTTTAAACGACAGTACATCATCCTTGCTTAAGTTCTCAGCTGACTTCCCTTAATTGAGCTAACTTCAGCTCCTCTAACTCCACCTTTGTTTCAGTTGAACTCTTTTTCACAATTTTCCTTGTGGAATCAATTATGAAGCTGTTTGTTGGATATGCTGCTGTTTCTATTGCATGAATATTCTTTTGAATTGATTAGTAAGCATGCAGTTGTGGTTTATTAGCTTGTTTGTTGCTAATAGGCTTTGTGCAATTGAACAGTTCCTTACAAGTAGGACACTATATGTAATTACACCGAAAGAAGAGCGTTTCTGAATTTTTTCATTATAACTGACTATGACTGATTCTCTAAAGAGAGCTTATGTTTTTGGGATCTTGTATAGTGAAGCTGGGAGGACATTTGAAGTGCGGACAAACTTGACCTTAAACTGAACTTGGTGCAGGTGTCGGGCTCGCTTAACTCATCGTATTGTTACATACTGCGAACTGGAGCATCCACCTTCACTTGGATGGGAAGTCTATCTTCTTCAATAGACCATGACCTTCTTGACAGGATGCTGGAATTAATAAATGTATATAACCTTGTTCTCTTAACATGAATTTGTCTTACAAAGAAATTTGTGAAAAGGGTATGTGGACCGCTGATTCGCTGATTATAGATGGACATTTTGTTTACTAATTATCAATAGGGAAAAAATTAAACTTAGTAATAAGGGACAGTCGGCACAGATTGCATGGACAACTTTCCTGCGACTACAGGCCATTTGTTGGAAATTATGATGTCTTATTTCAACATTGTAGGGCTATACATTTGTTATTTGGCTGTCCCTTATTAGGAAAAGTATCCCTCTTTAATAATTAGTAAACAAAGCATCTTTGACAAATAACTTTAGGTCTTTGTCCGATTTCATGATTTTCTTTATTTGTTTTCATTGTTTTTGTATATGTAACAAGAAGAAATAAACTTGAGATTGAGTTGAGCGATTAATAGGCAGGCAACTACATTTAAGTGTTAGTTACATGCTAAGAGTGCCTCAACACCATCGCATTTGGTGCAAATTTTGAATAGGGACAAGTAAACAGATATAGGACGCATATCATTTTACACCTACAATGTGTTGTCTTATGGGGAAATTGATTCTCATTTTGAACTTGTTTGTCTACTCTTTTGTGAAAAGGAACCAATTTAGAAGTAATTTTCTCTTCATGTTATTTGTAGCCAACATGGCAACCTATATCTGTGAGGGAGGCAAGTGAACCTGATATTTTCTGGGATGCACTTGGTGGAAAGGTTGACTATCCAAGGGAAAAAGAAATAACAGGGTTTACTGAGGATCCATGTTTGTTCCAAGTTATGTCTAGTGATGGTGAGCCAACTAACCTTTCTTCGAGTTACACTCTCAAAAGATGATGGGCTATGCTTTGTTTCTGAATTGTGTCAGGTATAAACTGCTGCTTGTTTGAACTCAACTTTAGGTGATTTCAAGGTATGATATTGTACATATCCTTAGGCTTAATATGCAGTTCATGCTTGTGCTGAATCTGTAAAAGTTCAACTAGATGCTTCTCACTTTCTCCATCCTAATGTGATAGAACTTTGAGCCTGTTACATGTTTTCAGGTCAAAGAGATATTTAACTTTACACAAGATGACTTGACCACTGAAGATGTATTGATTCTTGATAACCATGAAGAGATTTATGTCTGGATTGGACAGGATTCAAACATCAAGTCTAAACAGCAAGCCGTTATTCTTGGCCAGGTGACATTTTTATAAAACACATAAGGTTACTTGTTTATACACATACCCTTCTTACCATAAAAAGCACCTCCTTTTTCTCTTTTGGCAGTATATAATATGGAAGTTTTAAAAGTCATTTTTATGTTATTACGCATGTGAAATCTTTGAGTATATGTGTTTCATCGCTTCTTAAATATATGATTACCACCACATGTTGTTATCCAGCTTCTGTCAAGTGCTACTTTTAGTTCTTGCTTCACAGAAAGATTATGATGGAACTTTGGTTGGTGGGTAAAAGATATAAACTTTCCCTATAGTTTAAAAAGTCTTAGAAAAATCCCTTGATCTTTAAAATTCTCAAAAAAATTCCTAGTTTTTAGTTTTTCATGATTTTTTAAAAAAACTTCAGTTAAAAGATATTGATGAAAATTACGGAATATGAATATCAAACGTAAATTAATGAAATATTACTAATATGATAACCTAACTCAGATTTTAAACCCTACCTGAATAGTCAAAATTAATAATGTAAGATAATTATAATAAATTATTAGTTTGAGTTAAATTTAATTAGTTCAGTTCGAGGTTAAGAGTTAGGTTGAATCGTCATGTAAATAGTATTTGATTATTTAACGTCGGATGATCATATTGCATGTATTGCATGGTTATTTTTTAACTGAAGTTCAAGAGGTCCTTTTTTTGAAAAACTGAAAATTAAAATGAATTTTTTTGAGAATTTTAATGACTCGGGACTTTTTTTAAGGTCTATTAAATTATAGGGGAGGATTGTGTCTTTTATCCTTTGGTTGACATAAGTACAAAAATCGGAGGATTGTGTCTTTTATCCTTTGGTTGACATAAGTACAAAAATCAAACCTTATCTATCAACTCAGTATGACAAAGTGTCTTCTTGTTAATCTCTCACCTGATTCATCTTTTTGTCATTTTCCCTGCAAGTGCAGAAATTTCTTCAAATAGAGTTTCCGGTTAAAAATCTCTCTTTTACAACTCCTATCTATGTTGTTACGGAAGGACAGGAGCCACCATTTTTCACTCATTTCTTTGAATGGGATTCCTCAAAGGCAAATGTAAGTGGACTAAAATCCGAACTAAATATGCTCCTAAATCAGGAATTGATTCAATATACCTGCTAATATAATTCACATAACTAGACTGCACAGTGAATGAAGGTTGTATATGCAACGGCTATTCTATTGTACTAATGATATTACTGCATAATTAGAAGTGAAACTTTTTTTTCCACATTTTATTAGTTACAAAAAAGATGCAACTGCGTCCAATAGTTTTACTTATGATTACTGATCTTGCAGATGCATGGCAACTCTTTTGAAAGAAAGCTTGCTATTCTAAAAGGAAATAAAAAATCCCAGGAAGTGAGTATTCATGACTTCTAATTACTTTTCTTTTTTAGCTGGGTGTTCTGTGGGAATTAGTTTCTTGACTACCTTATCATAGCACTCAAAGCTACAGTATGGCCGTCAAAGCATCCAAAGATGGTAGTCCTTATTATCAGCTGCACCTATACTATATCTTTGAATTATATGCTCTCTGCACTTTATTGACATAGTGTGCAGGACGTATTTTGCAGGACGTCATCTTTTTGCTTTATTTTTGGTTTAATCACTTTTATATTAATTAATGAACAGATGTCTTGTTTTTTTCTTTAGTATTTTGTCAGTGACTCCCCTAGGCAGTACTTAGAAGTTTTTAGTTCTTCACTGCAATTATGCATTTAGGCCAGAGTAATGTAAAATCTGGACTCAAATACTAGATTGAGTTGATAAGGTAATTGCCCTAAGGTAAGATAAAATGGAACAAAATGGCTTGGAAATGGGCCATTTGAAATAATTTTTTGGTTGTCAATGTTAATTTCCACTTGAATCTTGATAAATAGGGTCCTTGGTAGTGACATAAAGTTGATCATCCAAGCATCCTGCGATGTGTTTTGCAGGTTTCTGTGAGAAACTCATGGAAAACATCCCCTAGGCCGTCTACTCCAGATGGGTTCAGAAGTACGTCTGTTGTTTCAAACGGGAGTGGAAGCAGCATCTCTCCCATGTCCAGTGTCCCGAGTACAAACTCAAATTCTTCACAGAACCATCTACTTTCCAGTTCAACTCCAACTCTGAGGACGCTGTTTACCGGGCCTCCTAATCACGGTTCTTCTGGTAAAAAAACAGTTCTTTTACTTGTTTTTTCTAAACACGATAAGATTTTCGCTCAATATTTTGGTGTCAAAAATTCAAATTGAATAACAGAGGAAACAAGATTTGGAGGGTAGACTATGGGAATTTATATTGCTATATAGTAGATTGTTGTTAAAGATTGTCTAATTGAAAGAGAATTTAATTATCAAATAGTCCAGCCTCCTTGTATCTTGGTGTATGGGTTAATACCAAGCAATAGAAGGTCAACGACTGGAAAGGCTGGTGTTGGAACATCAGATTGCGTGGTTGATCAGGAGATTGGTTACATAATTTTATATCAGCATATCATAGGTTGTACAAGAATTGGCTAATTAAGAAAAATTTAACTATCAGCCCTCCTTGGAGCTTAGTCAATGTGCCAAGCAATAAAAGGTACAAGTATGGAAAGGTTGGCTTTGGAACAACCCATTGAATGGTTGGTTTGAAAAACCCATGAAGAAGTCTGGTCTACTTTGTAACTGGTCAAAGTTGGTATCCATTGGATTTTTTTTTTTTACAGAAAATCAATACCTGTCATCTCAGGTTTGCCAACAGTGCGGGACAGCTCCCAATTTGCACGGTGGCTTCAAGATGACTGTACTGATGCAACTGTTAACTCATTAATCTATCCATTCGAGCGATTGAGAATGGACTCAAAGGACCCCGTTACAAACATAGATGTCACAAAAAGAGAGGTACCTGTCTTGTGGATTCTGGGGAATTGTTTCTCTTTCAGAATTTTGGTGAACGTTTTTATGCGAAAACTACTTGCTATGTTGCATTGTATAGCTTTGTTTAAAAAACGGTGGATAGTGTTGATAGACTACTGGAGAGTTTTGAACTATGCTCAATTGAAAAAAAATATTAGGTGCCATTTGTTACTTACTTTGCCATTATCTTTTACACTTTTTTGTTTTCCTTTACTAGTTTGATTTGATGTTAGAATAGCTTAAATGTCTCACTGTCTCTCTGTCTCTGTTTCTATATATGTTCACATTGCCGTATGACATAGATATATAGGGATTGTAAACAGTAAAGACAGAAGTTAACAACTAACTTTTGACTCTTCTCAGGCATACTTATGTGACCAAGAGTTCGAGGAGAAATTCAGGATGACAAGAAAAGAGTTCTATGGCCTTCCAAAATGGAGACAGAACAAGCTCAAGTTGTCTCTAAATCTATTTTAGACTGACAGTAGATCTAGTCTTCTCTGTTGAGCTTAATTGAAGTAATCCCTTAATATACATGTGAGGCATTCTCAAGGGAAACTTGGCCAAGATGCCTCGATGTATTCCGGGGTACCCTTAACACCTAATCGATGAACTATATTAAAAGGAATTTTGAATTAACGGTGGCTGCTGTAAGAACTGATTCTTCTTGTTTTCTAACTTTCAAACAGCTATTTTTTGATTATCTATTTAGGTTGCTTATCATCTCATGGATATTGGACTGTTACAACAGAAATTGTTCTTGTGGATGCTCTTGTTTGTTTCCCTTTTTTCTATATGTTTGATTTCTTCGTCACCTTGTGTAAGTACGATTAAGAATTAACAAAGGTATAGGCATAACTCCTGATGTATTTGAGAAGATGTGGTCTTGGAGTTGTACTTTGCCGAGTATTGTACGAGTTTATAAGAAAAAACATGAGGAAATCAAATTGTTTGGATGGACGTGGCTTATACATAATCGTACGGCTGCCTATGTTCCTCTCATATTGCTTAGATATAAAGATACGGCTTGACACGCACGGGAGTATCCCGAGTGCCAGAGGAAAGTTACAAAAAGATATTTGCTTTGCGACAGGTGCATTTCATATTTTGTTCGTCAAAAAAGTTATAAAAATATACACGAATTGAGACAAAGACATATTGGAGCTTGTATCCCTCTTTAGACAAAAGCAGCAAGAAACACGGCTTGGGAACGTGTACCAAATCTTGTCCACTTCGAAAATAAAGATGCACTTTCTATATAAGCAGTCTAAAAGCCTTTAGGAGTGCTTGGTTAGTTGATACGAGAAAAAGGAATACGTGAGGAATGAAAAAAAGATGGTTAGTAATATATTATGATTAGATTAATATTTTCATATTCTATTTTAGAGTAATACTTCATATCTTCGATATAATGAGGAATGGAAATTATATCAATTTTATTTCTCATTATATTTATTATAATTCTTATTACTATTCTCTCAAGTAAACCAAACATACCCTTTAGTTTTCATTAGTATTTTTTAAGGTTTAGACTAGAGCTAGTCGTCTTTCTTTTTCTATTTTTCATAACTCAACACGACTAATCTTTTACTCTTAGTTTAAGGAAACAACTAACTTATGATGTATTAAATTGTCATATTTGTTTTTATTGTTCAATTTATATATTGAATATTGAATGTTCTTATAAATAATTGTTTCACTCAATTTCTAAGAGGCCTATTAGCTTATTATTTAATTCAACTTACTGAAATATTAGATATTAAATCTATAATATTTAAACCTCTATTATATAAAGCAACTAGAATGTAATAAGTTTTTGTATTCTAGTTCTTAGATATTAGGGAGAATAAACGACTAAATTGAATGCAACCACTTATGTTTATGTTAATTTTCTATTTCTTTAAGCAACTATTCAATTGAATCTTTAGCCTTGAACAAAGGCTATTCACTGGTTAGGGTTAATTAGATTGTTATTTCTCTAATTAACTACAATTAAGGAGAGATAAGAATTCATTTTAACGGTGAATATTTAAAGTATAAATTATTTTATTATTATATTAATAATTGGCATACAATTCCTAAGGTGGATGCAACTTAGAATTGTTTTCTTGTTTTAATGTATGCAATACTGCAAGTATACTAATTGTATATTGTAGTACACAAAATATTGTTCCCACGAAGATTGGATTAGTCACCTTTGAATACACATTGTCTAAGATAACAAAAGATTTAATTAATTGAATTAAAATAAATTAACTGGAATTAAAATAAACTAATAAAACTAAATAATTGAATAAGTGAAGCAAGCAATAGGAATGAAGATAATCAATGATGAAAACTTGTGGGTTATTCTATCTTATTTTGTCTTCCTTTTATCTTATTCATTCAATCATGCTTCATCCTAAATATCCTAAGATTTTGATTACGCTCTCTTGAGATCTAATCAAGTAATTTCAATGAAGTAGATAACAATTGAATTGCAGCCTCTGGATTCACAAAACTACTCTTAACTACTCAATTAGATTTAAAGCAGTCCTAAGGATAATTAACTCATTATTGAGATCTCTCCTCAATTGTTTGTCAATTTGGTATTTGTAGGTCCATTAAGGTATCAACTCTCATTGCGCAACTTAACAAGTATAACTTTGATTCAATATCTCAATTTCTTATCCAATATAAGCATGACAAATGTCATAAAGCAATATTATATTGACTTAAAAAAGAATAAAGTTAAACACAACAATTCAAGAATAAACCTAGATTCAGAAATCCAATTCGTGTTCAACACACCACTAATCATAATTAACATCCAAGACAATGAAATATAAGAAGAGAAAAAAAAGAAAACAACTTGAAGTCTTGATTTGGAAATTTTGGAAAATTGGAGTTGATCTTGATGCTTCCACATTTGATCTATTTGATTTTGATGTGTTGTCTCTCCTTGTTTTCGTTTTCTTTTTATACTCTTGAGCCTTCTAGGGTTCTTTATAGTATTTCTCCACTTATTTTGGTTCCAAAAATATCACTGAAATGTCAAGAATACAAAAAAACTCGTAAGCTAGAAAAGCTGAAATTTGCTCCACATGCACGATCGTGCGACGATTTTCTCTAGCTTTTGGGTACAATTGTGCATTCGATGCAAGGTCATGCAAGAGGCTCACCAACCTACTACTTCCTTGTGTACGAGCATGCCAAACTTATTTCTCCAACTTTTTCTTTATTTTCTTCCCTTTTTCTTGTCTCCACTCACTGCCAAACACATCAAATAATTCTTGAAATATATACTTAAGATAAAAATGTTTTCTTAAATAACAATTAAACAAATAAAACATAAAAACTAACAAAAACATAAATCTAAGTCCTAAACACATAATTATCATATAAGAAAACACTAAAAAATACGCTCTAACACCTGCAAAACATACTAAGTTTTACACATATCAAGAACAAGGTTTGTTTCATATTATTTTCTTTATTATTATATTTAAATTCTTCATTTACTATATTTCTATAATTTTTGCATCATGATCAAAACTCTTTTTATATATTCTTGTGCTCAAATAAAAATAAGGTTAGATACTCTCTATAGGACTAAGCTTTACTTGTTACACATCAAATTTTGGTGTTGTTACCATCTTTTTTTTTTGTTGAATATAATCTAATCCTCACTTTTCCTAAAATGTTGGCAACGTTAAAGAAAGAAGAGAAGGATAAGAACATTATAGATATGTTTTAAAAATGTTACGATCAATATACCTTTAGTGGATGAGATTAAATAAGTGTTTGTGTATGCTGTATTCCTTATAGAATTATGTCATGATAAGAGAAAATTGTCGGGAAACAATAAGATAAGGATGGGTGAAACAAGTATCAGGAGTATTCTAAAGGAAACTTTCATGGAAGTGCAAGGATCCAAGTATACTCACCATTCCTTGTAAGACAGGCAAATGAGAGAGATATACTAGATTTAGGAGCTTCCTGTTAGTACGTAGAGGGGACCTTATTACGTACCCCAGGGTCCCGTGAAAGGATCAAAAATGAAGGTAATGCGGAATACCTGGATTCGGTTCC
>JAOTAX010000008.1:26012936-26023784 GCA_025629825.1 Erythroxylum guanchezii | reverse complement strand
GAATCCAATGGTTCAAGAATCAGGTCATTTGGAGGTCTAGTGAAGAAGTTATGGCCAAAATACTCCAACACGTTTATACCCTCACTTGGAATGTACATGTCTCAGTGCGAATGCCATAACTTTTACTATAGATGTTGGATTGGCTTCATTTTTAGACCATTGAAAAGAGGACTTCTAGATCTACAACTTTCATGAAGACCTCAAAGGCCAATTTCATCGTCCAACTTCAATATCGTCTCACTTTTCGTCCTTCTACTTTCTATCGTCTGCTTTTCTTTCCTTCACTTTCTATCGTCTGCTTTTCTTCCCTTCACTTTTTATCATCTGCTTTTTTGCGTCTGCTTTTTGTGTCTACTTTTTGCATCTGCTTTTTTTTTAGTATGCTTTTTGTGTCTGCTTTCTTCCTTTCACTTTTTGCGTCTACTTTTCTACCCAGAATATCTCCACTTACAAGAATCATAACTTTTGACTTCGATATCCAAAATTTTCATACTATATACCGTTGGAAAGATAAAAGAAAGATCTACAACTTTCCAGAAGGCAACTTTGCCAAAATCTATTTATATCAATCTCAATTTGCCCCTAAACTCTGAGGACAAATTTTCCATTCATGCACCAACATACTGCACTCAATTCTTAACTTCATGTCCACTTTTGAGATTTTTAGAGACAGAATCGAAATTCGATTTCTTCATACGAAATGTAGCCATACGTTTCTAGTTTAATCCAAATTAAGAATCATCTCGTTTGGATAACTAGAGAAAACGTTATAGCTAACAGACCGAAGCACACTCAGTAAATATTTTCCAGATCACTACCAAACTTGTTTCCACATCTTTCTTTATCACAACTCATACCGAGGTCACTCTTTCTATTCCTTCTACTCCTCATTTTCAATAACATCATATTAAGCATAACTTATACCCGGAAGTTGTCAATGAATACATGTACCACTTTTTATGCGAAGACATTCAGTATTTATGTGCATATATACTAGCATGATGCATGAGCAAGAAAATGCATTGTCCTAAATTTCTCTCTGAACTCACATTAACTGAAAGTTCGGGTCCTAACCATTAATATGGGGACGGGATGTTACAAATGTAGCTTCTTTCATTTTTTATTAAAAAAAGAAAAGAGAAGAAGAGAAGGGAAAAAGAAAATAAAAAACTAATGATGAAAAAAATGATTGAATAAAAGTATCAAGGAGGAAATACATTTGTTCTGAAAAGTTGTTAATTTGGTTTCTCGTCCTAAAGTTATATTGAATGGGTGAATTGAGTATGTTGCTATTGTGCAAGTTTTAATCTTATAAAACCCTCAATATTTCACTAGTGCAAGGGTCATAGCATAGTATATAAGGTGTCGTTCATGCTACGAATTAGTGAAATAATTGAATACTAATTTATCTAAGGCCTAAAAGTGTAATTAAAAAAGAAAATAAAAAATGAGCAAAAAATTAAGCAATTGAATATGGATAGATTGAAAGTGAAATTGTAAAATTAACATAAGAAATAAAAAATGAGCACAACTAATTAATAATTAAAAAGTCACACAAGGAAGATTAGCTAATTATAAGAGAAGGGTATTCATCCTATCATCTAATGCCTTAATCACTTTTGAGTTAATTTAGTATCGATCCTAGAAGTTCAAAGGGTGGTTACTTTCCTTTGAGCTATAATCATTTAACCCTAAATCATAAACCCTAATTGAATTGCATTATGGAATTTGCAATCTCTTAATTAGCAAACAACCCACTCATCCAATTAGATTTTAAACACTTTAATAGACAATCAGGTCCATACATGAGTTCTCTCTTCGTATAAATTACTGATTTGATTGTTTACGTGATCTATTAGATTGTTTAACTCTCATTACTTAATCTAATCATTTTGCTATCAGTTCACTCTCTCGATTTAATACTGAAGCATGCAAATACAATAAACAATCTCGAAACCAAACTCATTAACATCAAAAGTAATCAAATTAACGTTGATTCAAGAATAAATCCATAAAAGACTTTAGAACATCATTAAACCCAAATTCATCATCATCACATCCAACTTATACATTAAAATGAAAGAAATAATAAGATGGAACGATAAATGTAACTTGGAGTAGACTGGAATGGCAACTGATAGTTGTAGGTTGCATGATATTTCGGTGGGTAGTTTAGTATATGATTAGTTGTTAAATTGAATGATTAGTGCATGTTTAGGTTAGGATTATATTATTTAGTTAGATATTTGCATTTAAGTGTTTTATGGGCTAGAGCATGCTATTGAGCTTAAATTTTGAGTATTTGAGTGTCTTGTCTTGATGTGTTAATGTTTTAGATCAAATATCAAAGAATAGAGAGAATTCAGAGGAAACCTGGAGCAAGGCCCCAGGCTACGATCATGACAGAAGTCTAGCGGTCTACCATGATTGTGGCCCCATATACCACGATCGTGACAGGGAACAAAAATTAAGTGCCACGATCATGGCTTGTGTGACAACAAATACAGACCGGCTTCTAAAACTCTACTTTTTGAGGGACATTGTAGACTTTTGGGCTTGGGTAAACCCTAATGTTTTCCATAAATGGAAAAGATATATAAAGAAAAGAATGAAGACCTAAAAGGTAGCTCCAACTTCTGCCATTTTGGGAAAACTCCAAGAAGAAAGAAGAAGAAGAGAGACAAGAGGAAGAAAAGGAGAGAGGAGTGGGCTTCTACTTTTGCTATTTCCCAAGCCATCTCGATCTTGTCCAAGGGACATTTTCTTTTCATCTTGTTATTTCTTTTCTTTGAATGTGTAAGATGGATATGATAATGTTGATGGATTTGGGATTGATGATGATGTTCTAAATTTTCTTTGGGGATTTAAACTTGATACAATGTTAATCTAGTTGTTTTTGTGTTAATTCAATTGGGTGTTGTGATTATTTGTTGTAACTTCATGCTTCGATAATAAATGGAGAGAGTGAAACAAATGCAAAATGATTGGTTTGGTTAATGAGAGTTAATTGACCTAATAGATCATGTAAATAAACAAATTGGTAATTATAAGGGGGGATCTCGTGTGAGGACTCGATTGTTTAATATAATGCTTAAATTTTGATTAGGCTATGGGATGATTGTTAATCGAGAGATTACATGTTCGGTAATGCAACTTAATTAGGGTTTATCAATTAGAGCTTAGTGATTAACTCGAGAGAAAGTAATCCACCCTTCAATAGTTTAGAACCAACACCACATTAAAACAAAAGCGATTAGGTTAGCATTGATGATAGGATAAATCCCTTTCTCATAATTTGGTAATTGTTCTTGTGTGATTTCCCATTGTGAATTTGGTGGTGATTAATATTCAATATCATTTATGTTAATTTTACAAATTAATTTTTTTATCAATCATCTTCACGTATTTAGTTTTCTATTCGTTGTTATTTTCATTTTAATAATTCTTTAGGCCTTAGATAATTTAGAATTAGATTAATTTGACAACTCCTCAAGGCATCAACACCTCACATG
Organism: Erythroxylum guanchezii; assembly: GCA_025629825.1. NCBI lineage: Eukaryota > Viridiplantae > Streptophyta > Magnoliopsida > Malpighiales > Erythroxylaceae > Erythroxylum > Erythroxylum guanchezii. The sequence goes on along the minus strand of JAOTAX010000008.1, from coordinate 26,020,272 downwards.
CTACAACCACAACCTGTGCGCTTGCAGTATTTAAAACCTTGCCTCAACAGTAGTAGTAGCAAATGCTCCCTCTTCCTCTCTCCTCTTCTCTTTTCTTCTCTCTTCTTCTTTAGCTTCTTTCCTAATGTGGCAAAATGGAGGCTCTCTTTTTAGGGTTTCTTTCTTTTCCTCTTATAATTTTTCTCCATTTAAGGTAAAAACTAGGTTTTACCTAGGCCCAAATGTCTAAAATAGCCATCGAAAATTTGAGTTCGAAAGTAGTCCCTGCGTTTGTTATCGTGCCTACCACGATCATGGACAATGAGTCACGATCGTGGCACTTAAGATTTGGCTTCTGTCACGATCGTGGCTAATGAGCCATGATCATGGCCTGTACAGGTTGCTTCTGTCACGATCGTGGCCTTGGCTCCTCTTTTGAGCTTTCTCCAAATCTTCTTCGATTTTCTTTACCTAATCTCAAACACTAACAAACTTATCAAAATACCTCAAACACATAAAATTAAAGTCCGATAACATGCTCTAAACCATATAACACTTCAAAAACATAAACACATAGTCATAATAACATAATTCTAACCTAAACAAGCGTGAATCATCTAATTAACAACTAAAAACATACTAAATTACCCACTAAAATAATGTAACCTGTAACTATCAGTTGTATATGAGGTAGATGTTGTTTTGGAATGACCACTCCTTAAAATTTCAATGTATTGTTATCAATGATTTTTACAAGTGATTCCTTCTAATTGTTTATGCTTTATGTGGTTTATGGTGTGAGAGCTGAATTTGAGCTGTGAAATATAAATGTTGCATTCATCATAGATAATAATACCCGGTTTTAAATGAATGTTAGCTTGTGAGCTTGATGTTTTATTGCATGTTACTTTTGCTTCACTAACTTGATGAATTTTATGCTACATTACCCAAAACACATCTTATCTTACCCTTGCCCACATTACAACCTTAGCAAAGTCCAGTTATTCATGATTATGCATGTGATTTTTAGTGGTGGAGAAATGAAATGATATGAAAAGTTGTGGAATGTCATGATCATGAATGATATTTGAGTGTACCCACTGATATATCTTATTTAAAAATATTTTGTCCAAGTTTACCTCTAGATTGCTCAGTTTCTGAAGGTATTGATTGTTGATTAATCATGAGTAGAAGCGTTAAGTGTTGAGTTCTTGCTATGGATTTTAAAAGTTATTCATCTTTGCTAATAATTATCTATATTTAGGAATTATGGAAAATGAGTAAGTGTTTTTGATTTGTTACTTTGATTTTGATGATTTGCTTAAGGACAGTCAAAAGGTAAGTGTGGGGGAACTTGATATGTGCTTAATTGTTGATACATTAATCAATGACACTTAGTGATTAATGCTTTAGAATGCGTAAGATACTCACTTTAGTTTATATTTGATTTTAGGTACAATTTGGAAGCATAATAACTAAAGTGAGTCGAAGGCATACTCGTTGAGCCATCTTTTTGAGATTCATACTCTATTGTCCTCATAGAGCAAAAAGGAGAAGGATTAGAATGAAGATGAAACAAGAAAATGACAAAAGAATGAAGAATGACAAAAATCATGGCCATAAGATGTATATCATGACCATGACAAATTTGTCATGGCTGTGAGACCTAAGTCTCACCCATTACAATTATTTTATGGTGTGACACATCGAATCATGCCCATGTGATCGGCTCTTCGTCTCAATCTAAAGATCAATCCCTTGGAAACCGAATCAAAAATAATTAATTCCAAGGATTGCAATATAGAGTGCAACCTTGGGTCCTCTCACTTAATTGGAACAGAATGAAAAAGGTTTAAGCAAGCCTAATTGTCAAAAATGCAATTTAAGTTGATAAAAGGGGGTTTTTTGGATCATTGATCAAAATTGAGATAATTAAACTAAAAATTAAAGAAGAGTGTGTAGAAAGTATATTTTTGGATTTTGGGAGAAAAATGCAATTGATAATTCAAATGACAAACGAGTGAGATAAAGTCCTCTTGAAAACGAGCTTAGGCTATCATGGTTCAAAACAAATTTTCGAAGAGTTTAATCCACTAAGTTTTCAAATGATCAACCTTAAAGGACTCTTTAAGTCCAAGGTTTTAATCAATAAACTCCATTTCTTAAAACCTTGTTAGAAGCATTTTAGTGTGTGGAATGGACAAGTTAATGCAAGTGGTCAATTGGATCAAGCACAATCTCAGTATCAAACACAACTAGGCAGATAAGAAGATTAACACAATCACCAAAAGACATATATGAGACTTCATATATTAAGCAACAGAATTCTACATATAACCATATCCATAACACAAAACATTGTTCAACACTTGATTAAACTCTAACCAAGCTAATTTAACTACATTACCGTAAACCCTAACTCAGAGATTTACAATAATATAATTAAACTTAGACAATGTCTGATTACTCCCCTTTGAAGCCCATGAACTCAAGTGGCTGCTACATTTCCAAGAGGATTGAAAACCCTAGCCGTGCATAACCCCGGAACTCTCCATCACGGCTGAAGCTCCGATGTTACCCATGGCTATTGAGACTGACGGTGGAGGTGAGGATGGAGTGATCGGCGGTGGTGGATGCTGATGATCGAAGATGGAAATGATGGTGGTGAGGTGTCGGAATGTTTCTGTCGTCTCCTCCTAGGTCTGTTGAATGTTTTCGTGTGTGTTCAATGTCTAAATTGAATTCTCCTTTCCTAACCTAATTCGGCAAGTTTTTAAAGGAAGGGTTGGGTCGGGTCAGTACAATGAGTGAAGTTTCCAATTAGAGTCCGGATACTTGTCTGCTCGCCGCGACGAGATGATTAGTTGACGTCGAGGTGTGCACTTCCTAGATCGCTCGTCGCGGCGAGATAATTAACGGACGCTGCGGTGTGTTGTCGTGTGATGATACACCGCAACGAGATGATTAGGTTACACCGCGACATGACTTCTTCTGGATGCGTCGCGACGTGCGTGGAGCGGCTCACATCCTGTTAACTTTCTGATCCCTTTGACTCCCTTTTCTCCTACAATATAAAATAGCAATTTGCAGAATCAATTGTCCTTAGAAAAATTATAATGCAATTAATGTCAATTTGCAACAATTTTACTAACAAATTGCATATAATATGGGCTCACTATAAGGAACTAATTTAAGCACAAAATCATGAATTAAGAGCCAAAAAGTATATTAACAGCCATGAAAGTGTAGCCAATTTATAAGATAAACTTGGGCTTAATCACCATGACTTGCCACCTATCCCATTTTTAACCTAGTTTTTCACTATAATGGGATTGTTTTATGACGGCAAAAACATAGGCGGACATATTAGGTTTTTCTTCATTTTTCTCTTCAATTTTCAACAAGAATGGAGGTGACAGAAGCTACTTCTTGGAGACTCATGGAGAAGATGAAAGGCTAACTTCTTAAAACCAGTTTGAAGGTGAAATCGATGCCTAGAGTGCCTAGTTAAGCTTATCTTATCTTTGTTTAATGTTGAATCTCTCTCTTGGAATTGTTTAGGTTATCCTTTGCTTAATTGATTTGGGTATTCATGTATGGATTATCATACTCTCATTATTGTTAGATTGTCTATATTATGAACCCATTGGTAGAATCTTTAATACAATCCGTAATCATTGTATCTAGATTCATTGCTAGAATACTCAATATAATTCATAATTATTATTATGAGAATCATTTGTGGAAACTAATGGTTTCAAATCGCTAGGGATAACTTAACCTAGGTTAAATGACCCTTGCTTATGTGGATGTTGTTAGATTGTTCTATTTTCCATATTGTAATGCAGCTTCCCAATTAAATCTAGACAGCGTATTATAGGTTATTCGGTAGTTAAGTTTAATTAAAATTCGTATCTTAATTAAACAAGATCTAAGGGAAAATTGGGATTAACAAAGCTTGTTATTAGTCTATGACCAATATTTCTAAGAGAGATGTGAAAGCATTGTAACAATGAAAGAAGTTTAATTTGTATGTCAAGATTGATCCGAGAATCTAGTTTCACACATATTATATTTAATCATGTGTAGGTCGAGATTGATCCAAGAATCTAGTTTCACATATATTCATCACTTTTATCGTTTTTGACTTTTTTTCTATAATTTGTTCTTATTAGTTTAAGTTTACTTTATTTTTTCAATTGCTTCAGACTCAAAAGTCCCCTTTATTTCCTTTGCATCGATTATTTTCATTATAAGAATTAACCAAACATTCCTTGTGGATAAGATCTCAACTCACCATAACTACAAAACCTTAAATGATGATGTATTTGCTCTTAAGTACAAAAGCTCACATAAAGGTCCTATATGTAAATGATGTACAATTCTAACTTTAATCTTTTTACATACTAATTCAATTCAATAATCAATAATGATCTAAAGAATTTTGGATAGATTTTAACCAACTCAAGATATCTATTAATAGGAACTAATAAAAAATATTATAATAAGCTTACAACATTTGAAATCCCTTCCCCACACTTAAAATTGTACATTGCCTCCAATGTACATAATTGGAGTACTTTAAAAAAAAGGAAGGTTTGATTGGTACTTGTTAAGTCAAGAAGACTTCACTTCTTCTATTAATTTTGATGAAAGTCAAATAACAATAATCATAGAAGTGTGTGAACTGTTTTGATGAATTTGTTAAATGCGCAGATAAATGTAAGTAGCACAAATCATCAAATCAAGATAATACTTAAGTAAAAGCTGAATAAGACGGATCAGATGAAGTGCTTAGTCTAAGACACCAAATGAAGCATATAAATCTATGCAAGACGATGCAATTGAAGAATGTACTAGAATGTCAGTTAGTTGGAGTTCGTTACAGGACTCAACTAATGACCGTTTTTAGAAGATTCATCAAGAAGAATTCTTAAGAAGATTGTTGAAGATTTAGGTTATAAATATTAGTTATAGTCGTAAACAAAAAAGACATAAGATACAATACAAAAAAGAGAAAAGAATTCTGATTGCACAAAACATACTTAGAGAAATTTTATGATCAAATGCTCATGCAGTAAAAAAATATTTTGAAAAAAGAGAACAAATACATCTGTAACGTGAAGTTCAAACAATATCTTTTATAGTGAAAAGAAAGGCTAGAGCCTCAAGAGGCTAAGAAAGCAAATAAAGAATACTTTGTGAAAGAGAACTAAAGAGGCTCTGCAAGTGTAGAAATAATACTTGTAATGTTGAAGGATATAGTGAAATCTCATACGAATTCTGAGGACTGGACGTGGCCCAAGGTTAAGAGTGAACGGGGATAAATCGCGGTGTCATATTCTCTAACTCTTATCTCTTTAATTTTCTTGTTGTTAGAAGAATAGATACTAATTTTCACTATTGCATTATTCACCAAATTAAGTGAATTGTTTTTGTAATCATCTAAATCTGTAAAGAAAATCAAGAAGATTTTAAAGATTAATATCTTAAACGATTTTATTGGACCCCGTTTCTGAAGCCCAACATCCGGAGTCATAAACCTTGTGCCTAAAACCCTGTAGGTCATTTGCTGTCATTCCACAAAGGTGGTGAGTGCACACTAATCAATCACCAAAAACATAAGTTAACTTCTTCACAAAAAGGTATATCTAAGTTTTGAAGCAAGAATCATCTCAAACGGGGCTTTATAGCTCAAGATATGCTTAGAAAGCTAAAGCGCGCACATACTCCAATTATGCTCTCATAACCGACCCCTCACTTGCTTTAATGCAAACTTTCCCAAATCAACTCCAAAAGATACAAATTTTTATGGAGAGGTAGCCAAAGATGTTATAAATTCATTGCTTCAAGAATCACTCCATTTGGAGGTCAGATGAAGGAGTTATTCCCAAAAGAATATAACATGTTTATATTCTCAATCGATTTGTACCTATCTTGGCGAGATTATCATAACTTTCAATCTAGATGTCAGATTGAGTTCGTGTTTAGACCATTTGAAATAAGACTTCTAGATATACAACTTTCATGAAGACCACAAAGTGAGAATTTGCCTCTAAAAGGGTCAAAAATGACAATTTCCCTAAGCTTTCTAGTAGATGTCCGTTAAACGAACATACATTGGGTTTAAGAGTCCAAAATGACCCGAGAAGGTCCATTAAACGGACATAGACTGGGCAAAGGGTGTTTTTACACCCGAGAAGGTCTGTTTAACGGACCTTATGTCCGTTAAACGGACATTGGGGTTCCCCAAAGTCCTCCAATGCCTCTCCCAAGCTTCCAACATCCATCCTAACACAATATACACTTATAATCTTCCCAAATTCACTTATTCTAGTGCCAAAACACCTCATAACAACCCAAACAACAAATTCATCTCACAAAAGTCTCAAATCTCAACTCATTTAATACATCAAAACCATAATTTTTCAGCATTCATCATAGTTGTCACAAGCACAAATCATAAACAACATCCTAACTTGTAACACTCATAACTCTCCATTCTGACATCCAAAAATCACAAACTTCATATCGTTGGAAAGATTAAAAGATCTTCTACAACTTCCAAGAAGACAATTTCCATTAATTCCACCTGGATAATTCCAAAAATTCTCTTGAATTCCAAACCCAATTCCTACCCATATGAAAACTTGAAAATAGCCATGCAAAGATTTGAAAAGCCATAAACAACCATAATGCATAAGTATTTCATTTGCATCAAAATAAGTATTTTACAACGCTTTAGTGGGCATTTCAAGCCACTTTACAACACAATCCAAATTACAATTTAACAAAAGCAACCATTTCTCAAAATGCAACTAAAGCATTGTTTTACAAACTTCAACTTCCAAAAGAACAAAAGAACAAAAGAATAAAATGGAGTGATGCCTTGGCGCTCATCTTCATCATTTGCTAACTTGCTCATCACCTGTGGGTGGGAAGGTGAGGGGGTGAGCTTAACGCTCGTGGGTAACACTTTTATAATCGAAAATAAGTAAAAAAATTGAAAACCTTCGTGATTATAGCCATTTCTCACAAAAATCCATAAAACATATATTTCTCAATTTTGTCAAACCAAAACACAATTCACATAAGTTAAGCATTCCTCAAAATTGTCGATATATGTAATCACATAAGCACATCACAATTGGCTTGGAAAGTCCATAAACATGACGAACTACACAATTCCATATGCCTTGTGTAGTCGTAATCTTGAGGGAGTTTATAAAGGAGCTCCGTGTCACTAGCGGGCAGGCGGGAGAAGCCTTGACTTGGTCAATGTGCACGTGACAATTCTTGGATGGACTAAACCAAACCCACATAACATGTAATTCATGCACTGAAATATTTTGCCCAA
>JAOTAX010000008.1:25983613-25993906 GCA_025629825.1 Erythroxylum guanchezii | reverse complement strand
AACTTAACCGGTAATTTGTTTAAAACCCAAAATTGCAATTAATTGTAGTCCAACTTTATGAGACATTGACAAAATTGTCCTTAGGGGCAAAAATGTCTTACACTTCCATTATTGTTATGACATTGTTTATGTATGCCTCATTAAACCTAGGACATTTGAAAGGAGCTAATGATATTATACAATTGACTTGTCATATCAATTCACTAGGTGGCAGAGGCACTTGTGAAGGTAAATAAGCTAGTATTTCTTACTAGTTTTTTTTTATATTTTTGACATGAACGATGATGGTGAAGTAATTCATTTTAATATTATAAATGATTGTTAATTGTGTTATCTTAAGTAAATTTATCTTGGTTTTGAGAAATCTTTTAAAAAATTATTTATTTACTCACGCACGTAACAAGGTTATTTCCGAATTTTTAACAGTTAGATTAGATTAAATTGGGAAACATAATTAGCAAAAGGAGTAAAAAGAACATTTTCAGTCTTTTGGCCCACAAAACATTTTCGTCAGTATAAGACTTTAGATCTCTGCCATATTTCTAATGGTTTTTTTAATGAATTAGTTGTCATCACTTAATTTTATCGCGTGGCAAGTAGACAGTACCTGGGATCTGGCTATGGCTTTATTGCATAGTTGCATTCCCATGTGTGGGGATCTCACGATGATTTTATTGATTAGAGTATAGTTTTCAACTCTTTGAAAGCATGCTCAATAATACCTAATAAAATAAAGTCCATCGTGTTTGATAATGCCCGGAATATGAATATTTATATTCAAATAGTTCAGAGAGTTATAACTTTAATACATAAACTCAACTTATAAAAATTTAAAAATTAGGACTTCATTATGTTATCAAACTAAACTAATGCAATAGCATAAACTTTTTTAAATCATTAATGAGTCATTTGAAATAAAAGGATAAATGAATTAGGAACTTTGAGAATCTTTTTTTTCTTTCTCTTTTCCTTAATCTATATTAATCTTAAATTAAGCATGTTCAGGTTTCTGCTAATATTTACATACTTACGTATGTATGTATATATATAGCTTTATCTTACATAAAGCTACCCTTGCCTATCATGCATTATTTGAATAAACTAAATTTGATTTCCATATCAAAAAGTTGTATGTTAAGTTTCATGTTGATCTAGAAAATTGAATCACATATGTTACCTATATAGGTAACCTATTTCAATCAATAAGATACCTATATTTTATATAGGTAACTTATTTAAACCGGTGACCAATAAAATTTCCAGTTCGACATCTAATCTGAGTTTCAAAACTTTGATGGTAATCATTTCTTTCTCTTAAGATTATTTCTTTCTCTTAACAAACCATTATAATTATAACGATAATATCCATTTCCATTCCTTACTATATTTATTTTCATTCTTATTACCATTTTCCTGTACTAGCCAAGAATAGTTAGAATAGGTTAAGAAAATCGACGAATTAAGATATACATTAATTAATGTAGAAACTGTGCATAATAAGGAATGATTAATTTATTTTAATTTACTTGCACATAATTTATTAAAAAATTAAATGAGAAGTTAGGACCTTCAACGACCTTTGAAACCTTTGTGAGAAGAAAGTTAAAGTGCCTCGATGACTTCATGACCTCTTGCAGTTCCCGATGTCGCTCTCCTCAAACGTAGCTACCATTCAAAGGGAATTGATTTTTTAACTTCAAGTTGATGTTTAGGTATATATATGAATAAAGCTTTGTCCTCTTATTTGCAACCATCAAATCTCTTTCTTAGTCACAGTCATGGCGGTTTCATGGGAAGATAGTGTGACATTCTCTATCAACACCATTTACCTTCTATTTTCAGCTTACTTGGTCTTCATCATGCAGCTCGGCTTTGCCATGCTATGCGCTGGTTCAGTCAGAGCCAAAAACGCCATGAACATCATGCTTGCCAATGTTGTTGACGCTGTGGTTGGTTGCATCTCTTTCTTCCTTTTCGGCTTTGCTTTTGCATTTGGAAATGGTTCCAATGCCAACCCTTTTATTGGCACAAGTTTCTTTGCCCTGAAAGATATTCCCAACAGCGATTTCGACTACGGCTACTTTCTTTACCAGTGGGCTTTCGCTATAGCAGTTGCTGGAATTACTAGTGGTTCGGTAGCAGAACGAACCCAGTTCAGTGCATACCTTGTTTTTTCATTTTTCCTTACTGGTTTCGTATACCCTGTTGTGGCTCACTGGGTTTGGTCGCCAAGTGGTTGGCTTAGCTGTAGTTCAAGTGACCGTCTGTTCGGTTCTGGTGCGATCGACTTTGCAGGAAGTGGGGTGGTGCATTTAGTAGGTGGGGTTGCTGGCCTCTGGGGCTCCCTCATAGAGGGTCCCAGGAAAGGTCGATTTGATGCCAATGGGAAAGCTGTTCCGATGCGTGGACACAATGCAACTTTGGTGGTACTTGGGACACTATTGTTGTGGTTCGGTTGGTTTGGGTTCAATCCCGGCTCGTTCACTAAGATTCTTGTTTCGTACCCTACCACAACCAATCAAGGCAATTGGACTGGAGTGAGCAGGACAGCAGTAACAACCACATTAGCAGGTTCAACCGCGGGCATTGTAACTCTATTCGGGCGGAGATTACTGGTTGGCCATTGGGATGCATTGGATGTATGCAATGGTCTGTTGGGAGGATTTGTTGCAATCACTTCAGGGTGCTCGGTGGTTGAACCATGGGCTGCTATTGTATGTGGGTTTGGTTCAGCCTGGGTCTTGATTGTGCTTAACATCTTGGCTCTGAAGTTGAAATTCGATGACCCACTAGAGGCAGCTCAGCTACACGGCGGGTGTGGTGTTTGGGGTTTGATATTCACAGGCTTGTTTGCAAAACAGGAGTTTGTTATTCAAGCGTATGATTCAGGTGAATTAGGCTTGACAAGGCCTCATGGCGTATTGTTGGGTGGGGGATGGGGTCTAATTGGGTCTCAAGTGGTTGAAGTGTTGGTGATTGTAATCTGGGTTAGTGCAACTATGGGACCTGTTTTCTATGCGCTTCACAAGCTGAACCTCCTCAGGATTGATGAAGACGACGAGCTTGCAGGATTGGACATTTCAATTCATGGTGGCCATGCCTATTTTGCTCATCCGGAAGACAACAACTCTCATTTTTCGTCTGGTTACATGCGCTTGCCGGATCAAGATGGTGAAATGAAATTCTAACAAAATCATATGAGTCGGAAATTGAAAGAATGAAATATTGTCAATCAGGTCCATCCGTGTTGATTGAGATCATATTCTTTATTCCATTTAAGCTGTTTCTTTCATAAATATAAAGGTACTTAGTTTCATATAATCCCACACATCTGAATCAAGTAATAGCTATGATTTATAATTAAATTTTATGCATGCCTAGTCATTTAAGAAAATGAACTAAAGCATAAATTATCATACAGCTGCGGCTAGCAACCTGCGGGCCTGAGCGAGAAACCTTCAATACCCTGTTGATTCTTTCTTTAAAGATAGTATAAATTTCTAGTTTCGGATCAAATTCATGGAAGTGATATATCCTAAAATGGATTCTGAAGTTGGTGTAAATATCCATATACGAACATGACAAATAGCTATTTGTGTAATTTTATCCATTTCAAGCAACTCGTTGGGCATGACCATTCAACTACTGCTCATCATGGCTCCACTTTTTTTTTAATCATTTTTTAGATGCATATTTAATAAATATACAATATCATATAAATTTTAGTTAAATTATTTGATAAATTAATAGTTTAAAATTAATGACAGATTTGATTCAATTTACACTTATAAATCTATATTTTTACTTTTGTTTAATTATTATTTTTAAAATTAAAATAAATTGTAGTTAAGAAACATTAAAATTTTGGAGTTAGAAAGAGGTATCATTGACTCCTCTTTCTCTCAAACCAATGAAATTCAAAACATCATCAAATTTGCCCACAACAACCAGTCAACTAGGTACTTTCACAAATTGCTAATCTCATCAACATCCAGCCATCCTCTCTCTCTCTCCCTATCTTCGGAGTTCTCACGAGAACAAAGTGTCAAACTCTTTCGATGCCATGTACCTTCCATTCTCTACTTATTGGTATTTACGATGAAACTTGGACTTTCCATGTTGTCCATGGTTCTGTGAAGGCAAAAAATGCCATGGACATTATGCTTATAGATATTGTTTGCGAAAGGTGAGTTTATGCAAAAGAGTGGTAAGGCCTTATTTCTTACTATTGGGTGGAGGTTGGGGTTTTTTTTAAGAAAGACTTCGAAACTTTGATGGATTTTTTTGGTGTGGGGTATTATGGAATGAATCCATTATGGTGTATTTGTGAGTCACTTAAGATCATAAAGAAAAAAAGAAACAAATAGCCCAAGCAATTAAAGGCTTAGGTAATGAAAAGAAATAAATGTTTGTGTGTAATTAAGCTAATGTTAAAATTTTACAAGCCGAGTAATCATATATCGAAAAAAGACATTAGGATAAAGTGAATTACATACAAAGATATGACTTATATCTCATTGTTTTAAAGTTTTAGGTTGAGATACAATCTCTTAATTATATATGGATTCACTTACTCTAGACATTTCTATTTTTGAACAACCGTGTTAACATGTAACTATTAAGTCCATAAGCTTTTACAACTTATATGGAGGGTTTCTTTTGGTGTTTGTTAAATTTAATTGGCTAAATTCCTTAAAATCTCTACTCAGGAGTTTGGACCTTTAATGGTAAAATAAAATAAAAAAGGACATCCATGTGAGGTTTGCAAGGGGTATTGCAAAATGAATCCATTATGGTGCCATTAGTCCTTAAAGTTTTAAAAGAAGAAGAAAAACAAATACCCCAAGCGATTCAAGGCCTAAGTAATGAAAAGAAATAAATGTCTCTATCTAACTAAGACAATATTGAAAATTTATAAATGGAGTAATCTCACACAAGAAAGAAGCATAAGCATGAAGCGAGTTCTATATAAATATAGGACTCATAATTTATTGTCTTAAGGTTTTGAGTTGAGATATTAACAAATTTGTTTATTAAAAGAGTTTAAAAATTAAAAATTAATAAATTGTTTCGTTAAAAGGGTGAAAATTGAAATGTCAATAAATATGTTTTATGATGTTTATATATATCAAAAAGTTTCTTAACACTTTACCTTGTAGAAATTGAAAAGAAAAAAAAATTGTGGTTGAATTTTTTATTCTAAATTTCAGCTTAAACTAGTAACGTTTCCTTCTTTTTGTTGTTATCGTTCATGGGTCTTGCTTCAAATCCCCTTTGATCTTAGCATTCTCAAGATCTTGCATCTTCACTGGAATTTTCTGGTTTATGGATTCATTTTTCTGTCATTGTCTGTTGAAATCCGATTATTTTTATTTTTATTTTTTCTTTTTTCTTATCATGTGTGTGTATGATTTCAACTTTATGCATATGATTTTTGGATTTCTCTTTAATCTTGTTATTCTATGTAGCTCTCTTTCATTTCTTTCTTTGCATGGTTTCATTGCGATACTATGTACGTGTTCGATGGAAAAATACTTCATGTCATGCATAGTTAGATCAAGGTCACATATATGTGTTTATTTTGGGTAATGTGCAAAAATTAATGTTGTTTGCGCTTCCATCACCGGCGCCACTATCATTCACTACTAGTGGGTTTCCCATGATCATCGACTCAGGTATGTGTTTTACTCATTTCCTAGCTGCTCTCTGTGGTCCTTTAAGTGAAAATAAGTACTTATTATTATTATTATCCTTTTATTGAGTTTCTTTTTAGTAGTAGTTTTATCATCATCATCATCATCATCATCATCATCATCATCATTATTACTATTATTATTATTATTATTATTATATTTTTAGTATTATTGCTATTATTATTATTTATTATTATTATCCTCATGTATTTATGGTAATTTTATTTACTTAAATATTTTGCGTGCTATGTTTTTTACTTATTTATTCTTTTAACCTGTATCACTATTTTCTTGTCATATCTGCATGTGGTCTACAGGAAACAGTCTCTCTACTATGTAGAGGTAAGGTTGCGTACTATCAGATTTTTTCAGACCTTGCTTCACTGCGGGACTTCAGACTGGGTGTGATGACGATGATGATGATGATATAATATCCTACTTATACACGGGCTCACTTAAACCTAGTCCAATTTCTCTTTAAGCTTCCTTAAAATCCTTCATTGGAATGAATAGAGGTTCTTGGATTTGGGTCAGATGAATGGTGATTCATAGAGCTAGTTCGATATGGATGGATCCATTTGTGAGGGAGAGATGTTGGAAATTCATAAGTGGAGTAATCATACATTGAAAAGAGATGTAATAATGAAGTGAGTTATATAGAAAAATAGGACTCATAACTCATTGTCTTAAGGTTTTGGGTTGAGATATAATATTTTAATTATATATGGACTCACCTGAATCTCGTTCAATTTCTCTTTAAGCCCCCTCAGAACCCTTCTGTTATATCAGAGAGATCTTTTGTAAATTGATTAAAGTTATTTGATTGCTATTAGTTAAAATTTGGAACTAAAATTAAAAGATTAACCTTAAAACAAATTCGATTTGACTATGAAATATGAAAAATTATTTGAATGTTTATAAATGCTTAAAATTCAAATTCTCTAATTGTTTGTAAAATCTGAAAAGTTCAATTCTAAACATATTTAGAAACTCACAATTAAGTGTCTCGCATAGTGCACTAGACAGTGGCTGAGAACCATAAAATTTTGTGTTATACAAGTGATGAATCAACTGTTAGCAAAACACACTAGTGGCCTAAAAACTTGAGTGATTGTTAGATTTATAGTTCTTTTTAGGTTGTGTTATTGGCAGCTTCTAACCTATTAAAGGAGGCTACTACATAAGGTTTGTGGTTTTGGGTCACTAGTTGTTGGTTAGTGTTTGGTTATGTTTTGGGTGTTGATTTTAAGATGTTGCCACCATTTGAAATGCCATTATGCAACAATGGAACAAGTTGGATGTTGATTGTGACTTTGAGGAAAGAAGAGGGGTGTTTGACAATTGGGGTAAGCTATCCTAGGTCACGAAAAAAGTATTTGAGATACAAAGTTTAGTTAATCTTAGTTAGGAATGAAGTATTCCTATGTTAGAATGAGGCTTGTTTGGCTAACGCTATAAGACTTGTTTAGCATCAGGCATTAGCGTATCCTATAGATATAACAAGTTTGTTTGGATGAATATTTAAGTATGAATTAAACCTACAAATAAATAACTTTGTTGGTTTTTGGATTAAAGTAATTGAAAATTAAATAAAGTTATTTTAAATGTAGAATAATGTATTCCTAATTTTACTCGAGTTCTAAACACAATTAAAAAGAATTTTAAATTTAAAATAAATTCTAAAATTAAATTTATTTTTATTAATTAGATTAATATTAATAATTATATTAGTTCCAAATTTAAATTTTTTAAATAAATGTCTTCTAGAATTATAATTAATTAATTTTAAAAATAGATCATACCTAACTAAATTCATGTGATTTGGATGAGCAAACTTATGATCACATGAATTTAGAAGTAGGGTTAGGGAAAATCTATAAGATGTATTTTAACAAATGTTATCACCTAATAGATCTAGGAGTCATGTGAAATGTGATTGATATTGATATTATCTACCTAATTTAAGTTTAGTTAGTATGTTGAGCAAACTCATGATCAATTTCTATTCCACCGGAAAGATTAGAGAAATCTTTTTGAATAGTTGTTAGGGATATTATTTCAAATAAAATGGTGAGAGTAATTGAATAAATTATTAAAGTCCTAATCTTATTTGACTATCATGACATATAACCAATTTCTTACTTTTGTTACATTTATATTTTGTTATAAGAATTATTTTTTAAAGTATATTTTATACTGAATTGTTAGTAAACCAAAATTTTAATTTTGGTTTGGTCTAGGTCCAGGAAGAGTTTTCAAAGATAGAAAGAAAAATTGTATCCATTATGCAATTTTGTTACTAATCCCTATTAAGGATTTGGTGACAAAGTTTTAGAGATATGTCAATTTCATATATATGAAAAAATGTAATGAAATTTTAAGTTGACTAATATCATATAAACTTTAATGGCAAAATATAAGACATATGTCAACACTTTAATAGCATATGATAGCATGATGCACGAGGTTGCATAAAGTAGAGTTGAAATTTCTGGTACCTTTGATCGAGTGGGCAACTTTTACAATTTTTTATGCCTCAATATACCACAAGTGCACGGGTTGTGAGTGTAGTATACAAGGTATCAATCCCTCAAGGAGTTGGTGAACTAATCGAATTCAAAGTTGTCTAAGGCTTAAAGGATAATTAAAATGAAAAGAAAAACTAAACAAAAAAAGTAAATAAGTGAATATGGATTAATTGAAAATGAAATTGCAAAATTAACACAAAGAAATCAAAATGAGCACCACCAATGAACAATTGACATGCAGTGTATTGTAACGCTAGTAAAAATAAACTAGACCTATTACTACTATAGCAGTAGCGAATTTAGGTCGATCTTACAGAGAGTGTGTGTAAAGTTTATGAAATAAAGTTAATCGGTGTTTAGGTTGGGGGGTTTGGTTTGATGTATCAAACAAGAAAATAAAATGAAACTAAACTAACAATTTTTTTTGGCAAAAACATGTAAAAATGATGAAAATGGTGAATTTGTTAGGAATGCAATTCTTTAGTTCAATCTTAGCCTACACCCTAATTAAACATATTTTAATGATTTGTTGTTCTTAAACCTCTCCTTTAAACTATTAATCGTAGGTTAATCTATTAACCCGAGTTTTCCCTTAGGTATTGCTTAATTAAGATATGATCGTTAATTAAACCTAGCTATCGAACAACCTAAGATACGATCTCTAGATTTAATTGGATAGTGGCATTATGAATTAGGAAAGCCGAATAATCAAGGCAATAACCACATATGATGCGTCATTTAACCTAAGTTATGTTATCCCTAATGATTATGAACCATTAGTCTTTACAAATAAATTTCAACATAACGATTACAGATTATATTGAATATTCTAGCAATGGGTTTGTAACAAAACAATCCAATGAATGCATTAAAATCATCTTTTCACAATACCCAAATCCTTACGCATCGGATAACATAATTAATTTCTAAAGAGAAAGAAAAACAAATACAAGGAGAAATAAACTTAACTGGGTCGTCGACGTCAAAGTCACCTCTGAACTAGCATCAGAAAGCTACCCTTCCATGGGTCTTCTCATAGTGGAGAGCTTGCCTCCCTCTTCATGCTCTCTTGAAGCTCCTGAAGTTTTCCCCAGCTGAAAAACACCAAAACTTTTATAAAAATCCTTGCTATCATATGTCTTGGTTTATATTAAAGATGTAGGGTTAAATTGGTAAGGTGTCCCTCTCACACCTATGAGTTATCTCTCATGGGTGTGAGCAAGAGTCTGAGAGCACCTGCATGGGCTTGAGAATATGTCTCACACATGCAAACCATGTAGGTCATGAGTGATTGTTTCCATCCCACAATTGTTTTATTCTCCAACTGACACTTCAAGTTCAGCTATCACACAATGGAGCAAAAAGAAGATTTGGTTCTCTCCAGTGACCACCTCCTACTTCTTCTTTATTTTCCATAAAATTCATGTTACATGGGTGTGAGGAATAACTCACGCCCGTACACAGCCATCCCAATCCATTGCTTCAGCTCTCACATATGTGTAGTTGTCTAGGTGCTCCTTATTGTTGCCATCACACATCACTTCTCTTATAATAAAAGCTATATTCAAATGTATGGGACAGATAGTTTTCCAAAACCGAAGATGATCCAGCTGTTGTCCACCTTTGTTTTGGTTATCCATCACCTTATTTGACAGCTAACCTCAAGCTCAGTTCAATAATGTGGTAGCTAGGTTTAAACTGTTTATGGGATATATGTCTTTCCAAAACTGAAGATGACAAATGTGTTGATGAGATTGCTATCCCATGTCCCCTTCGGTTGCTGTCCAATGTCCCAGCCCTCTTCTAATTTATGTTTTCAGCAAGTATCTTCATCTTTCTTGGTAATTGCTTGTGCTAGACCCCGTTCTCGGAGCCCAGTCGAACAGTGCTGGACCCCGTTCCCGGAGCCCAATTATCCAAAACGGAGTCGAAAACGAAGGCCGTTGGGCTCGAGTCCCGACCCCTAAGGTTGAACCCGGGGTGACCCGTCGGAACCGACGAAAGAGATAATCTGCGGAAGCATACTTATCTCACTCAAATATACATTCATTTGCAGTATCATATCTATCAAA
>JAOTAX010000008.1:25941576-25976977 GCA_025629825.1 Erythroxylum guanchezii | reverse complement strand
GGTTTATTGATCAACATCAATTCATAAATAATGAACACCAAATTAATGAAAAAAGCCTTTCTTTATTTATACATAAAGATTGTACACCACTTTGTACAAAACGCACTAAAGACGATTGCCTTGAGGGCACTACTCTAACAGTTCGGTCACGATTTGCCAATTTCCCATCAAAAACTTGTGTATTATACCCTTGCTTGGCCACGTTCGGCCATGTTTAGTCAAACTCAATAACGGCAAAATAGCAGCAACAATCACTAGTCAGTCACAATTTGCCAGTTTCCCATCAAAAACTCGTTTATTATAGACTAGGTCCCATGATCAGCACCGTCGGTCGACAAGGTTGGGGCTATAGGCACTTGCTACGAACATGTTCGGTCATACTCTGTAGGGACAAAATAGTGTAAACAAGCCACAGTCGGTCACGATTTGGTAGTTTCCCATCAAAAACTCGTGTATTATGTCCTTGCTTGGCCATGTTCTGCCATATTCAGTCATACTCTATAATGACAAAACAGCGGAAACAAGCCTTAGTCGGTCACGATTTGCCAGTTTCCCAGCAAAAACTCGTGTATTATAGACTAGGTCCCATGATCGGCGCCGTCGGTCGACCAGGTCAGGGCCATGGGCAGTTGCTACAGCCATGTTCGGTCGTACTCTATAGGGACAAAATAACGGAAACATGCCACAGTCGATCACGATTTGCCAATTTTCCATCAAAAACTCGAGTATTATAGCCTTGCTCGGCCATGTTCGACCATGTTCGGTCATACTCTATAATGACAAAATAGCGACAACAAGCCCTAGTCGGTTACAATTTACCAGTTTCCCATCAAAAACTCGTGTGTTATAGTCTAGGTCCTAGGATCGGCACTGTCGGTCGACTAGGTTGGGCCTGTGGGCACTTGCCACAGCCATATTCGGTCGTATTCTGTAGGGACAAAATAGTGGAAACAAACCGCATTCGGTCACGATTAGCCAATTTCCCATCAAAAACTCGTGTATTATACCCTCCCTTGGCCACCTTCGGCCATGTTTAGCCATACTCAGTAATGGCAAAATAGCAGCAACGATCACTAGTCGGTCGCGATTTGCCAGTTTCCAATCAAAAACTCGTTTATTATAGACTAGGTCCCATGATCAGCACCGTCGGTGGACCAGGTTGGGGCCGTGGGCACTTGCTACGGCCAAGTTCGGTCGTACTATGTAGGGACAAAATAGAGGAAACAAGCCGCAGTCGGTCACGATTTGCAAGTTTCCTATCAGAAATTTGTATATTATACCTTGCTCGGCCTTGTTCGGTCATACTCTGTAATGACAAAATAGCGGAAACAAGCCCTAGTCGATCATGATTTGCCAGTTTCCCTTCAAAAACTCGTGTGTTATAGCCTAGGTCCCATGATCGGCACCGTCGGTCGACCAGGTTGGGGCTGTAGGCACTTGCTATGGCCATGTTGGGTCGTACTCTGTAGGGACAAAATAGCGGAAACAAGCCCTAGTCGGTCACGATTTGTTAGTTTCCCATGAAAAACTTGTGTATTATAGACTTGCTTGGCAATGTTCGACCATATTCGGTCATGCTTTGTAATGACAAAATAGCGGAGACAAGCCCTAGTTGGTCACAATTTGCTAGTTTCCCTTCAAAAACTCGTGTGTTATAGCCTAGGTCCCATGATCGGCACCGTCGGTCGACCAGGTTGTGGCTGTAGGCACTTGCTATGGCTATGTTCGGTCATACTCTGTATGGACAAAATAGCAAAAATAAGCCGCAGTCAGTCACGATTTGCCAGTTTCCCATCAAAAACTCATGTATTACAGCCTTGCTCGGCCGTGTTCGGCCATGTTTGGCCATGTTCGGTCATATTCTGTAATGACAAAATAGCGGAAACAAGCCCTAGTCGGTCACGATTTGCCAGTTTCCCATTACAAACTCGTGTATTATAGATTAGATCCTATGATCGGCACCGTCGGTTGATCAGGTTGGGGCCGTGGGCAGCTGCTAGGGCCATGTTCGATCATACGCTCTAGGGATAAAATAGCGGAAACAAGCCGTAGTCAGTCACGATTTGCCAATTTCCCATCAAAAACTCGGGTATTATAGCCTTAATCGACCATGTTCGGGTATACTCTGTAATGACAAAATAGCGGCAACAAGCCCTATTTGGTCACGATTTACCAGTTTCCCATCAAAAACTAGTGTGTTATAGACTAGGTCCCATGATCGACACCGTCGGTCGACCAGGTTGGGGTCGTGGACACTTGGTACGGCTATGTTCGGACGTATTCTGTAGGGACAAAATAGCAGAAACAAGCCGCAGTCAATCACGATTTCCTAGTTTCCCATCAAAAACTCAAGTACTATAGCAGAAACAAGCCCTAATCGGTCACGATTTGCCAATTTTCAATCAAAAATTCGTGTGTTATAGCCAAGGTCCCAGGATCGGAACCGTCGGTCGACTAGGTTAGGGCTTTGGGCACTTGCCACGGCCATATTCGGTCGTGTTCTGTAGGGACAAAATAGCGGAAACAAGCCACAGTCGGTCACGATTAACCAGTTTCCCATCAAAAAGTCATGTATTATACCCTTGCTCGACCACGTTTGGCCATGTTCGGTCATACTCTATAATGGCAAAATAGCGGCAACAAGCCCAAGTCCGTCACGATTTTCCAGTTTCCCATCAAAAACTCGTGTATTATATAGACTTGGTCCCATGATCGACACCATCGGTCGACCGGGTTGGGGCTGTAGGCACTTGCTACGGCCATGTTCGGTCGTACCCTGTAGGGTGAAACAAACGAAAACAAGCCGCAGTCGGTGACGATTTGGTAGTTTCCCATCAAAAACTCGTGTATTATAGCCTTGCTTGGCCATGTTCGGCCATAGTCGGTCATACTCTGTAATGACAAAATAGCGGAAACAAGCCCTAGTCGATCACGATTTGCCAGTTTCCCATCAAAAACTCGTGTATTATAGACTAGGTCCCACGATCGGCACAGTCAGTCGATCAAGTTGGGGCCGTGGACACTTGCCATGGCCATATTCGATCGTATTCTGTAGGGACAAAATAGCGGAAACAAGCCGCATTCGATCACGATTAGCCAGTTTCCTCTTGAAAACTCGTGTATTATACCCTTGTTAGGCCACGTTCAGCCTTGTTCGATCAAACTCTGTAATGGCAGAATAGCGGCAACAAGCCCTAGTCGGTCACGATTTGCCAGTTTCCCATCAAAAACTTGTATATTATAGACTAGGTGCCATGATCGGCACCGTCGGCCGACCAGGTTGGGGCCATGGGCACTTGCTACGGCTATGTTCTGTTGTACTCTGTAGGGAAAAAATAGCAGAAACAAGACGCAGTCGGTCACGATTTGCCAATTTCTAATCAAAAACTCGAGTATTATACCTTGCTCGGCCATGTTTGGTCATACTCTGTAATGACAAAATAGCAGAAACAAGCTCTAGTCGGTTACGATTTGCCAATTTCCTATCAAAAACTCATGTGTTATATCATAGGTCCCAGGATCGGCACCGTCGGTCGACTAGGTTAGGGCTGCGGGCACTTGCCATAGCCATATTATGTCGTATTCTGTAGGGATAAAATAGTAGAAACAAGCCACAGTCGATCACGATTAGCCAGTTTCCCCTCGAAAACTCCTATATTATACCCTTGCTCGGCCACGTTCGGCCATGTTCGGTCATACTCTGTAATGGCAAAATAGCGGCAACAAGCCCTAGTCGGCCACGATTTGTCTGTTTCCCATCAAAAACTCGTATATTATAGACTAGGTGCCATGATCGGCACCGTCGGTCGACCAGGTTGGGGCCATGGGCGCTTGCTACGGCTATGTTCGGTCGTACTCTGTAGGGAAAACATAGCGGAAACAAGACGCAGTCGGTCACGATTTGCCAGTTTCCCATCAGAAACTCGAGTATTATACCTTGCTCGGCCTTGTTCGGCCATGTTTGGTCATACTCTGTAATGACAAAATAGCGGAAACAAGCCCTAGTCGGTTACGATTTGCCAGTTTCCTATTAAAAACTCGTGTGTTATAGCCTAGGTCCCAGGATCGGCACCGTCGATCGACTAGGTTGGGGCTGTGGGCACTTGTGACGGCCATATTCTATCGTATTCTGTAGGGACAAAATAGCAGAAACAAGCCGCAGTCGATCACGATTAGCCAGTTTCCCCTCGAAAACTCGTGTATTATACCCTTGCTCGGCCACGTTAGGCCGTGTTCGGTCATACTCTGTAATTGCAAAATAGCGACAACAAGGCCTAGTCGGCCACGATTTGCCAGTTTCCCATCAAAAACTCGTATATTATAGACTAGGTGCCATGATCGGCACCGTCGGTTGACCAGGTTGGGGCTATGGGCACCTGCTATGTCTATGTTCGGTCGTAATCTGTATGGAAAAAATAACGGAAACAAGACGCAGTCGGTCAGGATTTGCCTGTTTCCCATCAGAAACTCGAGTATTATACCTTGCTCGGCCATGTTTGGCCATGTTCGGTCATACTCTATAATGACAAAATAGCGGAAACAAGCCCTAGTCGGTCACGATTTGCCAGTTTCCCTTCAAAAACTCGTGTGTTATAGCCTAGGTCCTATGATCAGCACCGTCGTTTGACTAAGTTGTGGCCATGGGCACTTGCTAAGGCCATGTTCGGTCGTACTCTACAGGGACAAAATAGCGAAAACAAGCCACAGTCGGTCATGATTTGGTAGTTTTCCATCAAAAACTCGTTTATTATAGCCTTGCTTGGCCATGTTCGTCCATATTCGGTCATGCTCTGTAATGACAAAATAGCGGAAACAAGCCCTAGTCGGTCACGATTTGTCAGTTTCCCATCAAAAACTCGTTTGTTAGCCTAGGTCCCACGATCGGCACCGTCGGTCGACCAAGTTCGGGACGTGGGCACTTGCTACGGCCATGTTCTGTCGTACTCTGTAGGGACAAAAAAGCAGAAACAAGCCGCAGTCGGTCACGATTTGCCAGTTTTCCATCAAAAACTCGTGTATTATAGCTTTGCTCTGTTGTGTTCGGTCATACTCTGTAGGTCACACGATCGGCACCGTCGGTCGACCAAGTTGGGGTTGTAGGCACTTGCCACGGCCATGTTCGATCGTACTCTGTAGGGACAAAATATCAAAAACAAGCCGCAGTCGGTCACGATTTGCCAGTTTCCCATCAAAAACTCGTGTATTATAGCCTTGCTAGACCGTGTTCGGCCATGTTCGGTCATACTCTGTAATGAAAAAATAGCGGAAACAAGCCTTAGTCGGTCACGATTTGCCAGTTTCCCATCAAAAACTCGTGTATTGTAGACTAGGTACCATAATCGGCACCGTCGATTAGCCAAGTTGGGGCTGTGGGCAGTTGCTACAGCCATGTTCGGTCGTACTCTATAGGGACAAAATAACGGAAACAAGCCGCAGTCGGTCACAATTTGCCAATTTCCCATCAAAAACTCGAGTATTGTAGCCTTGCTCGACCACGTTCGACCATGTTCGTTCATACTCGAGTATCGGTCAGCCATGTTTGGTCATATTCTGTAATGACAAAATAGCAGAAACAAGCCCTAGTCGGTCGCGATTTGCCAGTTTCCTTTCAAAAACTCGTGTGTCATAGCCTAGGTCCCATGATCGAAACCGTCGGTCAACTAGGTTGGGGTTGTAGGCACTTGCTACGGCTATGTTTGGTCGTACTTTGTAGGGACAAAGTAGCGAAAACAAGCTATAGTCGATCACAATTTGCAAATTTCTCATTAAAAACTCGTGTATTATAGTCTTGCTAGGCCATGTTCGGCTATGTTCGACCATGTTCGGTCATACTCTGTAATGACAAAATAGCAGAAACATGCCCTAGTCGGTCACGATTTGCCATTTTTCCATCAAAAACTCGTGTGTTGTATCATAGGTCCCATGATCGGCACCGTCGGTCAACTTGGATGGGGTTGTGGGCACTTGCTATGACCATGTTTTGTCGTACTCTGTAGGGACAAAATAGTCGAAACAAGCCACAGTCGGTCACGATTTTCCAGTTTCCCATCAAAAACTTGTGTATTATAGCCTTGCTCGGCCATGTTCGGCGATGTTCGGTCATACTCTGTAATCAAAAAATAGCGAAAACAAGCCCTAGTCGGCCACGTTTTGCCTGTTTCCCTTAAAAAACTCGTGTGTTATAGCCTACGTCCCATGATCGGCACCATTGGTCGACCAGGTTGGGGCCATGGACACTTGCTACGGCCATGTTCGAACCTACTCTGTAGGGACAAAATAGCGGAAACAAGCCGCAGTCGGTCACGATTTGGCAGTATCCCATCAAAAACTCGTGTATTATAGCCTTGCTCAGCCATGTTCGGCCATGTTCGGCCATGTTTTGCCATTTTTGGTCATGCTCTGTAATGACAAAATAGTAGAAGCAAGCAGCAGTCGGTCACGATTTTCCAGTTTCCTATAAAAAACTCAAGTATTATAGCCTTGCTCGGCCATGTTAGGCCATGTTCAGCCATGTTTCGTCATACTCTATAATGACAAAATAGTAGTAACAAGCCCTAGTCGGTCGCGATTTGCTAGTTTTCCTTCAAAAACTCGTGTGTTATAGCTTAGGTCCCATGATCGGCACCGTCGGTCGACTTGGTTGGGGTTGTAGGTACTTCCTACGGCCATGTTCGGTCGTACTATGTAAGGACAAAATAGCGGAAAAAAGCTGTAGTCGGTCACGATTTGCCAATTTCTCATAAAAAACTTGTTTATTATAGCCTTGCTCGGCCATGTTCGGCTATGTTCGGCCATGTTCGGTCATACTCTGTAATGATAAAATAGCAGAAACAAGCCCTAGTGGGTCATGATTTGTCATTTTCCCATCAAAAACTTGTGTGTTATAGCCTAGATCCCATGATCGGCACCGTCAGTCAACTAGGTTGGCGCTGTGGGCACTTCCTACGACCATGTTCGGTCATACTCTGTAGGGACAAAATAGTGCAAGCAAGCCACAGTCGGTCACGATTTGCCAGTTTTCCATTAAAAACTTGTGCATTATAGCCTTGCTCGGCCATGTTCGGCCATGCCCGGTCATACTCGGTAATGAAAAAATAGCGGAAACAAGCCCTAGTCGGTCACGTTTTGCCTGTTTCCCTTCCAAAACTCGTGTGTTTTAGCCTAGGACCCATGAACGGCAACGTCGGTCAACCAAGTTGGGGCCGTGGTCACTTGCAACGACCATGTTCGGTCGTACTCTGTAGGGACAAAATAGCAGAAACAAGCCGCAGTTGATCACGATTTGGCAGTTTTCTATCAAAAACTCGTGTATTATAGCCTTGTTCAGCCATGTTTGTCCATATTCGGCCATGCTCTATAACGACAAAATAGCCGAAACAAGCCCTAGTCGGTCGCGATTTGCTAGTTTCCCATTAAAAACTCGTGTGTTATAGCCTAGGTCCCATGATCGGCCACGTCGGTCGACTAGGTTGGGGCTGTGGGCACTTGTTACGGCCATGTTCGGTTGTACTCCGTAGGGATAAAATAGCAGAAACAAGCCGCAGTTGCTCACGATTTGTCACTTTCCCATCAAAAACTCGTGTATTATAGCCTTGCTCAGCCATGTTCGGTCATACTCTGTAATGGCAAAATAGCGGCAACAAGCCCTAGTCGGTCACGATTTGCCAATTTGACATCAAAAGCTCGCGTATTATAGACTAGGTCCCATGTTCGGCCATGTTTTGTCATACTCTGTAATGACAAAATAGCGGAAACAAGCCCTAGTCGGTCACCATTTGTCAGTTTCCCATAAAAAACTCGTGTGTTATAGCCTAGGTCCCATTATCGGCACCGTCGGTCGACCAGGTTGGGGCTGTAGGCACTTACTATGGCCATGTTCGGTCGTACTTTGTAGGGACAAAATAGCGGAAACAAGCCGTATTCGGTCACGATTTGGTAATTTCCCATCAAAAGCTCGAGTATTATAGCCTTAGTCGGCCATGTTCGGTCATGTTCAATCATATTCAGTCATGCTCTGTAATGACAAAATAGCAGAAACAAGACCTAGTCAGTCGCGATTTGCCTGTTTCACATCAAAAACTATTATATTATAGACTAGGTCTCATGATCGGCACCGTCGGTCGACCAGGTAGGTGCTATGGGCACTTGCTACGGCCATGTTCGGTCATACTCTGTAGGGACAAAATAGCGAAAACAAGCCGCAATCGGTCATGATTTGTCAGTTTCCTATCAAAAACTTAAGTATTATAGACTTGCTCGGCCATGTTCGGCCACGTTTGGTTATACTCTGTAATGAAAAAATAGCGGAAACAAGCCCTAGTCGGTCACGTTTTGCCTGTTTCCCTTCCAAAACTCGTGTGTTATAGCCTAGGACCCATGATCGGCATAGTCGGTCGACCAAGTTGGGGCCGTGGGCACTTGCAACGACCATGTTCAGTAGTACTCTGTAGGGACAAAATTGCGGAAACAAGCCGCAGTTGATCACGATTTGGCAGTTTTCTATCAAAAACTCGTGTATTATAGCATTGCTCAGCCATGTTCGACCATGTTCGGCCATATTCGGCCATGCTCTATAACGACAAAATAGCGGAAACAAGCCCTAGTCGGTCGCGATTTGTCATTTTCCCATCAAAAACTCGTGTGTTGTAGCCTAGGTCCCATGATCGGCCCGTCGGTCTACTAGGTTGGGGCTGTGGGCATTTGTTACGGCCATGTTTGGTCATACTCTGTAGGGACAAAATAGCAAAAACAAGCCGCAGTTGGTCACAATTTGTCAGTTTCCAGTCAAAAACTCGTGTACTATAGCCTTGCTCTGCCATCATTGGCTATATTCGGTCATACTCTGTAATGACAAAATAGCGAAAACAAACCCTAGTCGGTCACAATTTGCCAGTTTCCCGTCAAAAACTTGTGTATTATAGACTAGGTCCTATGATCGGCACCGTCGGTAGACTAGGTTGGGGCTGTGAGCAAATGCTACCGCCATGTTCGGTCATACTTTGTAGGGACAAAATAGCAGAAACAAGCCCTAGTCGGTCACGATTTGCCAGTTTTCCATCAAAAACTCGTGTATTATAACCTTGCTCGACCATGTTTGGTCATACTCAGTAATGGCAAAATAGCGGCAACAAGCCCTAATCGGTCACGATTTGCCAATTTCCCATCAAAAACTCATGTATTATGGACTAGGTCCCATGATCAGCACTGTCGATCGACCAGGTTGGGGCCGTGGGCACTTGCTACGGCCATGTTCGGTCGTACTCTGTATGGAAAAAATAGCAGAAACAAGCCGCAGTCGGTCACGATTTGCCAGTTTCCCATCAAAAACTTGAGTATTATAGCCTTGCTTAGCCATATTCGGCCTTGTTAGGTCATACTCTGTAATGACAAAATAGCGGAAACAAGCCTTAGTCGGTCACGATTTGTCAGTTTCCCATCAAAAACTCGTGTGTTATAGCCGAGGTCCCATGATCGGCACCGCCAGTCGACCAGATTGGGGCTGTGGGCACTTGCTACGGCCATATTTGGTCTTACTCTTTAGGGACAAAATAGGGGAAACAAGCCGCAGTCGGTCACGATTTGCCAGTTTCCCATCAAAAACTTGTGTATTATAGTCTTGCTCGGCCATGTTCGGCCATGTTCGGTCATACTTTATAATGACAAAATATCGGAAACAAGCCCTAATCAGTCACGATTTGCCAGTTTCCCATCAAAAACTCGGTTATTATAGACTAGGTCCCATAATCGGCACCGTCGGTCGACCAGGTTGTGGTTGTGGGCACTTGCTACAGCTATGTTCAGTCGTACTCTGTAAGGACAAAATAGCAGAAACAAGCCACAGTCTGTCACGATTTGTCAGTTTCCCATCAAAAACTCGAGTATTATAGCCTTGCTTAGCCATATTCGGCCTTGTTAGGTCATACTCTGTAATGAAAAAATAGCGGAAACAAGCCTTAGTCGGTCACGATTTGTCAGTTTCCCATCAAAAACTCGTGCGTTATAGCCTAGGTCCCATGATCGGCACCGCCAGTCGACCAGATTGGGGTTGTAGGCACTTGGTACGGCCATATTCGGTCGTACTCTGTCGGGACAAAATAGGGGAAACAAGCAGCATTCGGTAACGATTTGGTAATTTCCCATCAAAAGCTCGATCATACTCTGTAATGACAAAATAGCGGCAACAAGCCCTACTTGGTCACGATTTGCCAGCTTCCCATCAAAAACTATTGTATTATAGACTAGGCCTCATGATCGGCACTGTCGGTCGACCAGGTTGGTGCTATGGGCACTTGCTATGGCCATGTTCGGTCGTACTCTGCAGGGACAAAATAGCGAAAACAAGCTGCAGTCGGTCATGATTTGTCAGTTTCCCATCAAAAATTCAAGTATTATAGCCTTGCTCGGCCATGTTTGGCCACGTTTAGTTATACTCTGTAATGACAAAATAGCGGAAACAAGCCCTATTCGGTCGCGATTTGCCAGTTTTCCTTCAAAAACTCGTGTGTTATAGCCTAGGTCCCATGATCGGCACCGTCGGTCGACTAGGTTGGGCTGTAGGCACTTCCTACGACCATGCTCGGTCATACTTAGTAGGGAAAGAATAGCGGAAAAAAGCTGTAGTCGGTCACGATTTGCCAATTTCTCATCAAAAACTCGTGTATTACAGCCTTGCTCGGCCATGTTCGACAATGTTCGGCCATGTTAGGTCATACTTTGTAATGACAAAATAGCGGAAACAAGCCCTAGTCGGTCACGATTTGCCAGTTTCCCATCAAAAACTCGTGTGTTATAGCCTAGGTCCCATTATCGGCACCGCCGGTCGACCAGATTAGGGCTATAGGCACTTGGTATGGCCATGTTCGGTCATACTCTGTAGGGACAAAATAGCAGAAACTAGCCGCATTCGGTCACGATTTGGTAATTTCCCATCAAAAGCTCGAGTATTATGGCCTTGCTCGGCGATGTTCGGCCATGTTCGATCATATTCGGTCATACTCTGTAAAGACAAAATAGCGGCAACAAGCCCTAGTTGGTGACGATTTTCCAGCTTCCCATAAAAAACTATTGTATTATAGACTAGGTCTCATGATCGACACCGTCGGTCGACCAGGTTGGTGCTATGAGCACTTGCTACAGCCATGTTCGGTCGTACTTTGTAGGGACAAAATAGCGAAAACAAGCTGCAGTCGGTCATGATTTGTCAGTTTCCCATCAAAAACTCAAGTATTATAGCCTTACTCGGCCATGTTCGGCCACGTTTAGCCATATTCGGTCATGCTCTGTAACGACAAAATAGTCGAAGCAAGCCCTAGTCGGTCACGATTTGCCAGTTTCCCATCAAAAACTCGTGTGTGATAGCCTAAGTCCCACGATCGGCACCGTCAGTCGACTAGGTTGGGGCTGTGGGCACTTGTTACGGCCATATTCGGTCTTACTCTTTAGGGACAAAATAGGGGAAACAAGCCGCAGTAGGTCACGATTTGCCAGTTTCCCATCAAAAACTTGTGTATTATAGTCTTGCTCGGCCATGTTCGGTCATACTTTATAATGACAAAATATCGGAAACAAGCCCTAATCAGTCACGATTTGCCAGTTTCCCATCAAAAACTCGGTTATTATAGACTAGGTCCCATAATCGGCACCGTCGGTCGACCAGGTTGTGGTTGTGGGCACTTGCTACAGCTATGTTCAGTCGTACTCTGTAAGGACAAAATAGCAGAAACAAGCCACAGTCTGTAACGATTTGTCAGTTTCCCATCAAAAACTCAAATCAAACCTTTCGAAATCTAAGATCAACACTAAATTGTATCAAAAGTGGTTAAAGGAGCAAAATAACGATAGAACAAATTCTAGACTTCATATTTGATCATTATTGTTTTATTGTGACAGCTTAATTGTTAAATGGTTAACTGTTCAATTTTTTTTAGCTATTTTGATTTTAATAATTTATTTCCATTCAAATTAAATTTGACAACCTTTGACAAAGTTAGGTTCATTTAGTTTTAGCTACTTCCTCATGGGACTGACAACCTTAAATATTATAAGACAATTCATATACGGATATTGAGGGTTTTATATTAGGTAAAAACTAGCTCAACAGTTATCATATCCATATAATTTCCATCTATGATGAATTGCTTTAATTGGAGAAGACGAAGGGCCTTTTAGGTTATCAATTTATCTTTTAAGTTGTCAATCTCAGCTTACATGGTTGTCATTGATTCAACAGCAATGGCTCCCTTTTGATCACGAAAGGTATATTGATGTCTGCTTGGATTTGAGGTCCAAAGGTAGCTATTATTTGTCATCTCTTATAGCATATCCTTTGATTCCTCAACTATCTTCCTTATTAGAGATCCTTTAGAAGCTGCATCTATGGTGTCTTTTGTGGGTAGATTAACTCCATTATAGAAGGTTTGTAATAGCAATTCGGTCGTACTCTATAGGGACAAAATAGCGGAAACAAGCCGCAGTCGGTCATAATTTGTCAGTTTCCCCTCAAAAACTGAACTATTATAGCCTTTCTTGGCCATGTTCGGCCATGTTCGGTCATACTCTATAATGAAAAAATAGCGGCATCAAGCCTTAGTCGATCACGATTTACCAGTTTTCCATCAAAAACTAGCGTATTATAGACTAGGTCCCATGATCGGCACCGTCGGTCGACCAGGTTGGGGCTGTGGACACTTGGTACAACCATGTTCGATCCTATTGTGTAGAGACAAAATAGCAGAAACAAGCCGCAGTCAGTCACAATTTGCCAGTTTCCCATCAAAAACTCAAGTATTATAGCCTTGCTCGGCCATGTTTGGTCATACTCTGTAATGACAAAATAGCGAAAACAAGCCCTAGTCGGCCACAATTTGCTAGTTTCCATTCAAAAACTCGTGTGTTATAGCCTAGGTCCCACGATCGGCACCGTCGGTCGACTAGGTTGGTGCTGTAGGCACTCGCTACGGCCATGTTCGGTCAAACTCTGTAGGGACAAAATAGCATAAACAAACCGCAGTCATGATTTGTCAGTTTCCTATCAAAAACTTGTGTATTATAGCCTCGCTCGGCCATATTCGGTCATATTCGGTAATGACAAAATAGCAGAAACAAGCCATAGTCGGTCACGATTTGCTAGTTTCCCTTTAAGAACTCGTGAGTTATAGCCTAGGTCCCATGATCGGCACTGTCGGTGGACCAGGTTAGGGTCCTGGACACTTGCCACGACCATGTTCGGTTGTACTTTGTAGGGACAAAATAGCAGAAACAAGCCTCAGTCGGTCACGATTTCGCAGTTTCCAATCAAAAACTCGTGTATTATAGCCTTGCTCGACCATGTTCTGCCACGTTCGGCCATATTCGGTCATGCTCTGTAATGAAAAAATATCCGAAACAAACCTTAGTCGGCCACGATTTGCCAGTTTTCCATTAAAAACTTGTGTGTTACAGCCTAGGTCCCATGATAGGCACCGTCGGTCGGCTAGTTTGGGCCTGTGGGCACTTGCTACAGCCATGTTCGGTCGTATTCTGTAGGTACAAAGTAGCGGAAACAAGCCGCAGTCGGTCACGATTTGCTAGTTTTTCATCAAAGACTAGTGTATTACACCCTTGCTCGCCCATGTTCGGCCATACTCTGTAATGACAAAATAGCGGCAACAAGCCCTAGTCGGTCACGATTTGCTAGTTTCCTATCAAAAACTATTGTATTATAGACTAGGTCTCATGATAGGCACTGTCGATCGACCAGGTTGGTGTTGTGGGCACTTGCTACGGCCATGTTCGGTCATACTCTGTAGGGACAAAATAGCGGAAACAAGCCGCAGTCGGTCATGATTTGTCAGTTTCCCATCAAAAACTCAAGTATTATAGCCTTGCTCGGCCATGTTCGGCCATGTTCGGTGACACTCTGTAATGACAAAATAGCGAAAACAAGCCCTAGTCTGTCGCGATTTGCCAGTTTCCCTTCAAAAACTCGTGTGTTATAGCCTAGGTCCCATGATCGGCACCGTCGGTCGACTAGGTTGGGGCTGTAGGCACTTGCTACGGCCGTGTTCGATCGTATTACGTAGGGGTAAAATAACAGAAACAAGCTGTAGTAGGTCAGGATTTGCCAATTTCCCATCAAAAACTCGTGTATTTTAGCCTTGCTCGGCCATGTTCGGCTATGTTCGGCCATTTTCGGTCGTACTCTGTAAAGACAAAATAGTGGAAACAAGCCCTAGTCGGTCACGATTTGCTAGTTTCCCATCAAAAACTATTGTATTATATACTAGGTCTCATGATCGGCACCGTCGGTCGACCATGTTAGTGCTGTGGGCACTTGCTACAGCCATGTTCGGTCGTACTCTATAGGGACAAAATAGCGAAAACAAGCCGCAGTCGGTCATGATTTGTCAGTTTTCCATCAAAAACTCAAGTATTATAGCCTTACTCGGCCATGTTCGGCTATGTTTGGTAATACTCTGTAATGACAAAATAGCGGAAACAAGTCCTAGTCGGTCGCGATTTGCCAGTTTTCCTTCAAAAACTCGTGTGTTATAGCCTAGGTTCCATGATCGGCACGGTCGGTCGACTAGGTTGGGGCTGTAGGCACTTCCTACGACCATATTCGGTCGTACTATGTAGGGAAAAAATAGCGGAAAAAAGCTGTAGTCGGTTACGATTTGCCAATTTCTCATCAAAAACTAGTGTATTATAGCCTTGCTCGGACATGTTCGGCTATGTTCGGCCATGTTCGGCTATGTTCGGCCATGTTCGGTCATACTCTGTAATTATAAAATAGCAGAAACAAGCCCTAGTGGGTCATGATTTGACATTTTTCCATTAAAAACTCGTGTGTTATAGCCTAGATCCTATGATCGGCACCGTCGGTCAACTAGGTTGGGGCTGTGGCGACTTCCTACGACCATGTTCGGTCATACTCTGTAGGGACAAAATAGTGGAAGCAAGCCGCAGTCGGTCACGATTTGCCAGTTTCCCATCAAAAACTTGTGCATTATAGCCTTGCTCGGCCATCTTTGGCCATGCTCTGTCATACTCTGTAATGAAAAAATATTGGAAACAAGCCCTAGTCGGTCACGTTTTGCCTGTTTCCCTTCCAAAACTCGTGTGTTATAGCCTAGGTCCCATGATCGGCACCGTCGGTCGACTAGGTTGGGGCTATAGGCACTTCCTACGGCCATGTTCGGTCATACTATGTAGGGACAAAATAGCGGAAAAAAGCTGTAGTCGGTCATGATTTGCCAATTTCCCATCAAAAACTCGTGTATTATAGCCTTGCTCGGCCATGTTCGGCTATGTTCGGCCATGTTCAATCATACTCTGTAATGATAAAATAGCAGAAACAAGCCCTAGTGAGTCATGATTTGCCATTTTTCCATCAAAAAGTCGTGTGTTATAGCCTAGATCCTATGATCGGCACCGTCGGTCAACTAGGTTGGGGCTGTGGGCACTTCCTACGACCATGTTCGGTCGAACTCTGTAGGGACAAAATAGTGGAAGCAAGCCGCAGTCGGTCACGATTTGCCAGTTTCCCATCAAAAACTTGTACATTATCGCCTTGCTCGGCCATGTTCGGCCATGCTCGTGTGTAATAAGCCCTAGTTGTTCACGTTTTGCCTATTTCCCTTCCAAACTCGTGTGTTATAGCCTAGGACCCATCATCGGCAACATCGGTCGACCAAGTTGGGGTCATGGGCACTTGTAACGACCTTGTTCGGTTGTACTCTGTAGGGACAAAATAACGGAAACAAGCTATAGTTGGTCACGATTTGTCAGTTTCCCATCAAAAATTCGTGTATTATAGCCTTGCTTTGCCATCTTGGGCAATATTCGGTCATACTCTGTAATGACAAAATAGTGAAAACAAGCCCTAGTCGGTCACAATTTGCCAGTTTCCCGTCAAAAACTTGTGTATTATAGACTAGGTCCCATGATCGGCACCGTCGGTCGATTAGGTTGGGGCTGTGAGCAAATGCTACCGCCATGTTTGTTCATACTTTGTAGGGACAAAATAGCATAAAGAAGCCCTAGTCGGTCACGATTTGCCAGTTTTCCATCAAAAACTCGTGTGTTATAGCCTAGGTCCTATGATCAACAGCATTGGTCGACTAGGTTGGGGCTGTCGGCACTTGCTACGGCCATCTTCGATCATACTCTGTGGGGACAAAATAGCGGAAACAAGTCGTAGTCGATCACGATTTGCCAGTTTCCCATCAAAAACTCGTGTATTAAAGCCTTGCTCGGCCATGTTCGGTCATACTCTGTAATGGCAAAATAATGGCAACAAGCCCTAGTCAGTCACGATTTGCCAATTTCCCATCAAAAACTCACGTATTATAGACTAAGTCCTATGATCAGCACCGTCGATCGACCAGGTTAGGGCCGTGGGCACTTGCTACGGTCACATTCGGTCGTACTCTGTAGGGAAAAAATAGTAGAAACAAGCCGCATTCTGTCACGATTTGCCAGTTTCCCATCAAAAACTCGAGTATTATAGCCTTGCTCAGCTATGGTCGGCCATGTTAGGTCATACTCTGTAATGAAAAAATAGCGGAAACAAGCCCTAGTCGATCACGATTTGTCAATTTCCCATCAAAAACTCGTGTGTTATAGCCTAGGTCCCATGATGGGCACCGTCGGTCGACCAGGTTGGGGCTGTAGGCACTTGCTACGGCCATCTTCGGTCGTACTCTGTAGGGACAAAATAGTGGAAACAAGCTTAGTCGGTCACGATTTGCCAGTTTCCCATCAAAAACTTGTGCATTATAGCCTTGCTCGGCCATGTTTGGCCATGCTCGGTCATACTCAGTAAGGAAAAAATATTGGAAACAAGCCCTAGTCGGTCACGTTTTGCCTGTTTCCCTTCGAAAACTCGTGTGTTATAGCCTAGGACCCATGATAGGTACCATCGATCGACCAAATTGGAGCCGTGGGCACTTGCAACGGCTATGTTCGGTCGAACTTTGTAGGTACAAAATAGCCAAAACAAGCCGCAGTCGGTAACGATTTGCCAGTTTTCTATTAAAAACTCTTGTATTATAGCCTTGCTCAGCCTTGTTCGGCCATGTTCGTCCACATTCGACGATGCTCCATAATGACAAAATAGCGGAAACAAGCCCTAGGCGGTCTCAATTTGCCTGTTTCCCATTAAAAACTCGTGTGTTATAGCCTAGGTCCCATGATCGGCCCCGTCGGTGGACTAGGTTGGGGCTTTGGGCACTTGTTACGGCCATGTTCGGTCGTACTCTGTAGGGACAAAATAGCATAAACAAGCCGCAGTTGCTCACAATTTGTCAGTTTCCCATCAAAAACTCGTGTATTGTAGCCTTGCTCTGCCATCTTTGGCCATGTTCGGTCATACTCTGTAATGACAAAATAGCAGAAA
This sequence comes from Erythroxylum guanchezii, assembly GCA_025629825.1. Taxonomy (NCBI): domain Eukaryota; kingdom Viridiplantae; phylum Streptophyta; class Magnoliopsida; order Malpighiales; family Erythroxylaceae; genus Erythroxylum; species Erythroxylum guanchezii. The sequence goes on along the minus strand of JAOTAX010000008.1, from coordinate 25,959,600 downwards.
TAAGCCCTAGTCGGTCACGATTTGCCAGTTTCCCATGATCAGCACCGTCGGTCGACTGGGTTGGGGCTGTGATCAAATACTACCGCCATGTTAGGTTATACTTTGTAGGGACATAATAGCAGAAACAAGCCCTAGTCGGTCACGATTTGCCAGTTTTCCATCAAAAACTCATGTGTTATAGCCTAGGTCCCATGATCTACAGGATCGGTCGTACTCTGTAGGGAAAAAATAGCAAAAACAAGCCGCAGTCGGTCACGATTTGCCAGTTTCCCATCAAAAACTCGAGTATTACAGCCTTGCTCAGCTATGTTCGGCCATGTTAGGTCATACTCTGTAATGACAAAATAGCGGAAACAAGTTCTAGTCGGTCACGATTTGTCAGTTTCCCATCAAAAACTCGTGTGTTATAGCTTAGGTCCCATGATCGGCACCGTCGGTCGACCTGGTTAAGGCTCTAGGCACTTGCTACGGCCATGTTCGGTCATATTCTGTAGGGACAAAATAGTAGAAACAAGCTGCAGTCGGTCACGAGTTGCCAGTTTCCCATTAAAAACTCGTGTGTTATAGCCTAGGTTCTACGATCGGCACCGTCGGTCGACTAGGTTGGGGCTGTGGGCATTTGCTACGACCATGTTCGGTCGTATTCTGTAGGACAAAATAGGGGAAACAAGCCGCAGTCGGTTACGATTTGCCAGTTTCCCATCAAAAACTCGTGTATTATAGCCTTACTCGGCCATGTTTGGTCATACTCTGCAATGACAAAATAGCGAAACAATCCCTAGTCAGTAACGATTTTCCAGTTTCTCATCAAAAACTCGTGTATTATATACTAGGTCCCATGATCAGCACCTTCGGTCGACCAGGTTAGGGCTGTGGGCACTTGCTACAACAATGTTCGATCGTACTATGTAGCAACAAAATAGCGGAAACAAGTCGCAGTTGGTCCCAATTTGTCAGTTTCCCATCAAAAACTCGTGTATTATAGCCTTGCTCGTCCATGTTCGGCTATGTTCGATCATGTTCGGTCATACTCTGTAATGAAAAAACAGCGGAAACAAGCCCTAGTCAGTCACGATTTGTCATTTTCCCATCAAAAACTCGTGTGTTAAATCCTAGGTCCCATGATCGGCACCATCAGTCGACTAGGTTGGGGCTATGGGCACTTGCTACGACCATGTTCGGTCGTACTCTGGAGGGACAAAATAGTGGAAACAAGCGACAGTCGGTAACGTTTTGCCATTTTCCCATAAAAAATTTGTGTATTATAGCTTTGGTCTGCCATGTTCGGTCATACTCTGTAATGACAAAATAGCAGAAAGAAGCCCTAGTCTGCCACTTTTTGCCTGTTTCTCTTCAAAAACTCGTGTGTTATGGCCTAGGTCCAATGATCGGCACAGTCGGTCGACCAGGTTGGGGCTGTGGGAAATTGCTACGGCCATGTTCGGTTCTACTCTGTAGGGACAAAATAATGGAAACAAGACGCAATCGGTCACGATTTGGCAGTTTCCCATCAAAAACGCGTGTATTATAGCCTTACTATGCCATGTTCGACCATATTCGGTCATGCTCTATAATGACAAAATAGCGGAAACAAGCCCTAATTGGTCACGATTTGACAGTTTCCTATCAAAAACTTGTGTATTATAGACTAGGTCCCATGATCGGCACTGTCGGTCAACTAGGTTGGGGCTATGGGCAGTTGCTACGGCCATGTTCGATCGTACTCTGTAGGGACAAAGTAGCATAAACAAGCCCTAGTCGGTCACGATTTGCCAGTTTCCCATCAAAAACTTGTATGTTATAGCCTAAGTCCCATGATCGACAGCGTCGGTCGACTAGGTTTAGGATATGGGCACTTGCTACGGCCATGTTCAGTCGTACTCTGTAGGGACAAAATAGCGGAAACAAGCCGTAGTCGATCACGATTTGCCAGTTTCCCATCAAAAACTCATGTATTATGGCTTTGCTCAACCATGTTCAGCCATGTTCGGTCATACTCTATAATGACAAAATAGCGGCAACAAGCCCTAGTCGGTCACGACTTGCCAATTTCCCATCAAAAACTTGTGTATTATAGACTAGGTCCCATGATCGGCACTGTCGGTCGACTAGGTTGGGGCTGTGGGCACTTGCTACGGCCATGTTCGGTCGTACTCGTACGTTATAGCCTAGGTCCCATGATCGACAGCGTCAGTCGACTAGGTTAGGGCTATGGGCACTTGCTACGGCCATGTTTGGTCGAACTCTGTAGGGGCAAAATAGCAGAAACAAGCCGTAGTCGATCACAATTTGCCAGTTTCCCATCAAAAACTCTTGTATTATACCCTTGCTCTGCCACGTTCGGCCATACTTTATAATGGCAAAATAGCCGCAACAAGCCCTAGTCAGTCACGATTTGCCAGTTTCCCATAAAAAACTCGCATATTATAGACTAGGTCCCATGATCGACACCGTCGGTCGACCAGGTTAGGGCTGTGGGCACTTGCTACGGCCTTGTTCGGTCGTACTCTGACGGGACAAAATAGCGGAAACAAGCCGCAGTTGGTCACGATTTGCCTGTTTCCCATCAAAAACTCGAATATTATAGCCTTGCTCGGCCATGTTTGGTCATACTCTGTAACGACAAAATAGCGGAAACAAGCCCTAGTCGGTTGCGATTTGCCAGTTTTCCTTCAAAAACTCGTAACGACAAAATAGCGAAAACGGCCATGTTCGGTCATACTATGTAGGGATAAAATAGCGAAAACAATCTATAGTCGGCCACGATTTGCTAATTTCCTATCAAAAACTTGTCTATTATAACCTTGCTCGGCCATGTTCGGCTACGTTCGGCCATGTTCAGTCATACTCTGTAATGACAAAATAGCAGAAACAAGCCCTAGTCCATCACGATTTGCCATTTTCCCATCAAAAACTCGTGTGTTATATCCTAGGTCCAATGATCGGCACCGTCGGTCAACTAGCATGGGGCTATGGTCACTTGCTGCGGCCATGTTCGGTCGAACTCTGTAGGTTCAAAATAGCGGAAACAAGCCGTACTGGATCACGATTTGCCAGTTTCCCATTAAAAACTTGTGCATTATAGCATTGCTCGGCTATGCTCGGTTATACTTTGTAATGACAAAATAGCGTAAACTAGCCCTAGTCAGTCAGGATTTGCAAGTTTCCCTTCAAAAACTCGTATGTTATAGCCTAGGACCCATGATCGGCACCGTAGGCTGACCAAGTTGGGGCCGTGGGTACTTGCAACGACCATGTTCTATCGTACACTATAGGGACAAAATAGCGGAAACAAGCCGCAGTCGGTCACGATTTGGCAGTTTTCTATCAAAAACTCGTGTATTATAGCCTTGCTCAGCCATGTTCGGCCATATTCGGTGATGCTCAGTAATGACAAAATAGCGGAAACAAGCCCTAGTCGATCGCGATTTGCCAGTTCCCCATCAAAAACTAATGTGTTATAGCCTAGGTCGTATGATCGACCCCAACGGTCGACTAGGTTGGGGCTGTGGGCACTTGTTACGGCCATGTTCGGTCGTAATCTGTAGGGACAAAATAGCAAAAACAAGCCGCAGTTGGTCACGATTTGTCAGTTTTACATCAAAAACTCGTGTATTATAGCCTTGCTCTGCCATCTTCGGCCATATTCGGTCATACTCTGTAATGACAAAATAGCGCAAACAAGCCCTAGTCGGTCACGATTTGCCAGTTTCTCATCAAAAACTCGTGTGTTGTAGCCCTGCTCGGCCATGTTCGGTCATACTCTCTAATGGCAAAATAGTGGCAACAAGCCCAAGTCGGTGACGATTTCCCTGTTTCCCTTCAAAAACTCGTGTGTTATAGCCTAGGTCCCATGATTGGCACAGTCGGTCGACCAAGTTGGGGTCGTGGGCATTTGCTATAACCATGTTCGGTTCTACTCTGTAGAGACAAAATAGTGGAAACAAGACGCAGCCGGTCACAATTTAGCAGTTTCACATCAAAAACTCGTGTATTATAGCCCTGCTCGGACATGTTCGGCCATATTCGGTCATGCTATCTAATGACAAAATAGCGGAAACAAGCCCTAATCGGCCACGATTTGCCAGTTTCCCATCAAAAACTCGTGTGTTATCGCCTAGGTCCTATGATCGGAACCGTCGGTCGAGTAGGTTGGGGCTGTGGGCACTTGCTACGGCCATGTTTGATCGTACTCTGTAGGGACAAAATAGCATAAACAAGCCGCAGTCGGTCACGATTTGCCGGTTTCCCATCAAAAACTCGCGTACTATAGCCTTACTCTGCAATCTTCGGCAATGTTCGGTCATACTCTGTAATGACAAAATAGCGCAAACAAGCCCTAGTCGGTCACGATTTGCCAGTTTCCCATCAAAAACTTGTGTATTATAGACTAGGTCCCATGATCGGCACTGTCGGTCGACTAGGTTGGGGCTGTGGGCACTTGCTACGGCCATGTTCGGTCGTACCCTGTAGGGACAAAATAGCATAAACAAGCCCTAGTCGGTCACGATTTGCCAGTTTTCCATTAAAAACTCGTGTGTTATAGCCTAGGTCCCATGATCGACAGCGTCGGTCGACTAGGTTGGGGCTGTGGGCACTTGCTACGGCCATGTTCGGTCGTACTCTGTAGGGACAAAATATTGGAAACAAGCCGTAGTCGATCACGATTTGCCAGTTTCCCATCAAAAACTCGTGTATTGTAGCCCTGCTCGGCCATGTTCGGTCATACTCTCTAATGGCAAAATAGCGGGAACAAGCCCTAGTCGGTGACGATTTCCCTATTTCCGTTCAAAAACTCGTGTGTTATAGCCTAGGTCCCATGATCGGCACAGTCGGCCGACCAGGTTGGGGCCGTGGGCACTTGCTACGGCCATGTTCGGTTCCACTTTGTAGGGACAAAATAGTGGAAACAAGACGCAGCCGGTCACGATTTGGCAGTTTCACATCAAAAACTCGTGTATTATAACCTTGCTCGGCCATGTTCGGCCATATTTGGTCATGGTATCTAATGACAAAATAGCGGAAACAAGCCCTAATCGGTCACGATTTTCCAGTTTCCCATCAAAAACTCGTGTGTTATCGCCTAAGTCCCATGATCGGAACCGTCAGTCGACTAGGTTGGGGCTGTGGGCACTTGCTACGGCCATGTTCGATCGTACTCTGTAGGGACAAAATAGCATAAACAAGCTGCAGTCGGTCACGATTTGCCGGTTTCCCATCAAAAACTCGCGTACTATAGCCTTACCCTGCAATCTTCGGCAATGTTCGGTCATACTCTGTAATGACAAAATAGCGCAAACAAGCCCTAGTCGGTCACGATTTGCCAGTTTCCCATCAAAAACTTGTGTATTATAGACTAGGTCCCATGATCGGCACTGTCGGTCGACTAGGTTGGGGCTGTGGGCACTTGCTACGGCCATGTTCGGTCGTACCCTGTAGGGACAAAATAGCATAAACAAGCCCTAGTCGGTCACGATTTGCCAGTTTTCCATTAAAAACTCGTGTGTTATAGCCTAGGTCCCATGATCGACAGCGTCGGTCGACTAGGTTGGGGCTGTGGGCACTTGCTACGCCCATGTTCGGTCGTACTCTGTAGGGACAAAATAGGGGAAACAAGCCGCAGTTGGTGACGATTTGGCAGTTTCCCATCAAAAACTCTTATATCAAAAACTCTTATATTATAGGGGAAACAAGCCCTAGTCAGTAACGATTTGCAAGTTTCCCTTCAAAAACTCGTTTATTATATACTAGGTCCCATGATCGACACCGTCGGTCGACCAGGTTCGGGTCGTGGGCTCTAGCTATGGCTATGTTCGGTCGTACTCTGTATGGACAAAATAGCGGAAACAAGCCACAGTTGGTCACGATTTGTCAGTTTCCCATCAAAAACTCTGTAATGACAAAATAGTTGAAACAAGCCCTAGTCGTTCTTGATTTTCCAGTTTCCTTTCAAAAACTCGTGTGTTCTAGCCTAGGTCCCATGATCGGCACCGTCGGTCAACTAGGTTGGGGCTGTAGGCACTTGCTACTGCCATGTTCGGTCATACTCTGTAGGGACAAAATAGCGGAAACAAGCTGTAGTCGGTCACGATTTGGAAATTTCCCATTAAAAACTCGTGTGCTATAGCCTTGGTCGGCCATGTTAGGCTATGTTCGACCATGTTCGGTCGTGCTCTGTAATGAAAAAACATCGAAAACAGGCCCTAGTTATTCACGATTTGCCATTTTCCCATCAAAAACTCGTGTGTTATATCCTAGGTCCCATGATCAATACCGTCGGTTGACTAAGTTGGGGCTGTGGGCACTTGCTACGACCATGTTCGGTTGTAGTCTATAGGGACAAAATGGTGGAAACAAGCCGTAGTCGGTCACGATTTACCAGTTTCCCATCGATAACTCGTGTATTATAGCCTTGCTCTACCATCTTCGGCCATATTCGGTCATACTCTGTAATGACAAAATAGCGCAAACAAGCCCTAGTCGGCCACGTTTTGCCTGTTTCCCTTCAAAAACTCGTGTGTTATAGCCTAGGTCCCATGATCGGCATAGTCGGTCGAGCAAGTTGGGGCCGTGGGCACTTTCTACGGCCATGTTCGGTTCTACTCTGTAGGGACAAAATAGTGGAAACAAGACGCATCCAGTCACGATTTGGCAGTTTCCCATCAAAAACTCGTGTATTATTGCCTTGCTAGGCCATCTTCGGCCATATTCGGGCATGCTCTGTAATGACAAAATAGCAGAAACAAGCCCTCATCAGTCACCCTTGCTAGGCCATGTTCGGCCATATTCGGTCATGCTCTGTAATGACAAAGTAGCGAAAACAAACCCTAATTGATAACGATTTTCCAGTTTTCTATCAAAAACTCGTGTGTTATAGTCTAGGTCCCATGATCGGAACCGTCGGTCGACTAGGAAGGGCTGTGGGCACTTGCTACGGCCATGTTCGGTCAGACTCTGTAGCGACAAAATAGCATAAACAAGCCGAAGTAGGTCACGATTTGCCAGTTTCCCATCAAAAACTCGCGTATTATAGCCTTGCTCTGCCATCTTCGGCCATGTTCGGTCATACTCTGTAATGACAAAATAGTGCAAACAAGCCCTAGTCCGTTACAATTTGCCAGTTCCCCATCAAAAATTTGGGTGTTATAGACTAGGCCCCATGATCAGCACAGTCGGTCGACTAGGTTGGGGCTATGGGCACTTGCTACGGCCATGTTCGGTCGTACCCTGTAGGGACAAAATATCTTTAACAAGCCCTAGTTAGTCACGATTTGCCAGTTTCCCATCAAAAACTCGTGTGTTATAACCTAGGTCCCATGATCGACAGCGTCAGTCGACTAGGTTGGGGTTGTGGGCACTTGCTACGGCCATGTTCGGTCGTACTTTGTAAGGACAAAATGGCAGAAACAAGCTGTAGTTGATCACGATTTGCCAGTTTCCCATCAAAAACTCGTGTATTATAGCCTTGCTCTTCCATGTTCGGCCATGTTCTGTCATACTCTGTAATGGAAAAATGGCGGCAATAAGACCTAGTCGGTCACGATTTGCCAGTTTCCATCAAAAACTCGCGTATTATAGACTAGGTCCCATGATCGGCATCGTCGATCCACTAGGTTGTGGCTGTGGGCACTTGCTACGGCTATGTTCGGTCGTGCTCTATAGGGACAAAATAGAGGAAAGAAGCTGCTGTCGGTCACGATTTGTCAGTTTCCCATCAAAAACTCGAGTATTATAGCCTTGCTTGGCCATGTTCGGCTATGTTCGGCCATGCTCGGTTATACTCTGTAATGACAAAATAGAAGAAACAAGCCCTAGTCGTTCGCGATTTGCCATTTTCCAATCAAAAACTCGTGTGTTATATCCTAGGTCCCATGATCGGCACCGTCGGTCGACAAGCTTGTGGCTCTGGGCACTTGCTACGACCATATTCGGTCGTACTCTGTAATGACAAAATAGCAGAAACAAGCCCTAGTCGTTCGCGATTAGCCAGTTTTCCTTCAAAAACTCATGTGTTATAACTTAAGTCCCATGATCCGCACCGTCGATCGACTAGGTTGGGGCTGTAGGCACTTGCTACGGCCATGTTTGGTCATACAATGTAGGGACAAAATAGCAGAAACAAGCTGTAGTCGGTCACGATTTGCCAATTTCCCATCAGAAGCTGGTGTATTATATCCTTGCTTGGCCATGTTCGGCTATGTTCGGCCATGCTCGGTCATACTCTGTAATGACAAAATAGAAGAAACAAGCCCTAGTCGGTCACGATTTGCAATTTTCCAATCAAAAACTCGTGTGTTATATCCTAGGTCCCATGATCGGCACCGTCGGTCGACAAGCTTGTGTCTCTGGACACTTGCTACGACCATGTTCGGTCGTACTCTGTAGGGACAAAATAGTGCAAACAAGCCGCAGTTGGTCACGATTTTCCAGTTTCCCATCAAAAAGTTGTGCATTATAGCCTTGGTCGGCCATGTTCGGCAATGTTCGGTCATACTCTCTAAAGACAAAATAGCGGAAACAAGCCCTAGTCGGTCACGTTTTGCCTGTTTCCCTTCAAAAACTCGTGTGTTATAGCCTAAGTCCCATGTTGGGGCCGTGGGCATTTGCTACGGCCATGTTCGGTCGTACTCTGTAGGGACAAAATAGCAGAAACATGCCGAAGTCGGTCAGGATCTGGCAGTTTCCCATCAAAAAATTGTGTATTACAGCCTCGCTCGGTCATGTTCGGCTATATTCGGTCATGCTCTGTAATGACAAAATAGCGGAAACAAGCCCTAGTCGGTCACGATTTGCTAGTTTCCCGTCAAAAACTCGTGTGTTATAGCCTAGCTCCCATGATCGGCACCATCGGTCGACTAGGTTGGGGCTGTGGGCACTTGCTACGGCCATGTTCGGTCGCACTCTGTAGGTAAAAAATAGCAGAAACAAGCCGCAGTCGGTCACGATTTGCTGGTTTCGCATCAAAACCTCATGTATTATAGCCAACTTCGGTCATGTTCGATCACACTCTGTAATGACAAAATAGCGGAAACAAGCCCTAGTCGGTCACAATTTGCCAGTTTCCCATCAACACCTCATGTATTATAGCCATGTTCGGCCATGTTCGGTCACGTTCGGCCATGTTCGGTAGCGGAAACAATTCCTAGTCAGTCACGATTTGCCACTTTCCCATCAAAAACTCATCTATTATAACCTTGTTCGGCCATGTTCGGCCATGTTTTGTCATACTCTGTACCGACAAAATAGCGGAAACAAGTCCTAGTCGGTCATGATTTGCTGGTTTCCCATCAAAAACTCTTGTATTATAGCCTTGCTCTGCCATCTTCGGCCATGTTCGGTAATACTCTGTAATAACAAAATAGTGGAAACAAGCTCTAGTCGGTCACAATTTGCCAGCTTCCCATCAAAAACTTGTGTATTATAGATTAGGTCCCATGATCGGGACCGTCCATCGACTAGGTTGGGGCTGTGGGCACTTGCTACGGCCATGTTCGGTCATACTTTGCAGGGACAAAATAGCAGAAACAAGCCTTAGTCGGTCATGATTTGTCAGTTTCTCATCAAAAACTCGTGTGTTATATCCTAGGTCCCATGATCGACAGCATCGGTCGACTAGGTTGGGGCTATGGGCACTTCCTATGGCCATGTTCGGTCGTACTCTGTAGGGACAAAATAGGGGAAACAAGCCGCACTCGGTTACGATTTGCCAGTTTCCTACCAAAAACTCGTGTATTATGGCCTTGCTCGGCAATATTCGTCCATGTTAGGTCATACTCTGTAATGACAAAATAGCATAAACGAGCACTAGTCGGCCACGTTTTGCCTGTTTCCCTTCAAAAACTCGTCTGTTATAGCTTAGGTCCCACGATCAGCACAGTCAGTCGACCAGGTTGGGGCCGACGGCAATTGCTACGGCCATGTTCGGTTCTACTTTTTAGGGACAAAATAGCGAAAATAAGCCGCAGCAGATCACGATTTGGCAGTTTCCTATCAAAAACTCGTGTATTATAGCCTTGCTCAGCCATGTTCGGCCATGTTCGGCCATATTTGATCATGCTCTATAATGACAAAATAGCGGAGACAAGCCCTAATCGGTCACAATTTGCTAGTTTCTCATCAAAAACTCGTGTGTTATAGCCTAGGTCCCATGATCGGCACCGTCGTTCGACTAGGTTGGGGCTGTGGGCACTTGCTACGGCCATTTTCAGTCGTACTCTGTAGGGACAAAATAACATAAAAAAGCCGCAGTCGGTCACAATTTGTGGGTTTCCCATCAAAAACTTGTGTATTATAGCCTTGCTCTGCCATCTCGGCCATGTTCGATCATACTCTGTAATGACAAAATAGGGGAAACAAGCCCTAGTCGGTCACGATTTTCCAGTTTCCCATCAAAAACTTGTGTATTATAGACTAGGTCCCATCATCGGCACTGTCGATCGACTAGGTTGGGGCTGTGGGCACTTGCTACGGCCATGTTCGGTAGTACCCTATAGGGACAAAATAGCATAAACAAGCCCTAGTCGGTCATGATTTGCCAGTTTCTCATCAAAAACTCGTGTATTATAGCCTTGTTCTGCCATGTTCGGCCATGTTCGGTCATAATCTGTCATGACAAAATATTGGCAACAAGCCCTAGTCGGTCAGGATTTGCCAGTTTCCCATCAAAAACTCATGTATTATAGCGTAGGTCCAATGTTCGGCAATGTTCGGTCATAATCTGTAATGGCAAAATAGGGGCAACAAGCCCTAGTCAGTCACGATTTGCCAGTTTCCCATCAAAAACTCGTGTATTATAGCCTTGCTCTGCCATGTTCGGCCATGTCCGGTCATAATCTGCAATGGCAAAATAGCGGCAACAAGCCCTTGTCGGTCACGATTTGCTAGTTTCCCATTAAAAACTCGCGTATTATAGACTAGGTCCCATGATCGGCACTGTCAGTCGACCAAGTTGGGGTCATGGGCACTTGCTACGGCCAAGTTCGGTCGTACTCTGTAATGACAAAATAGCGAAAACAAGCCGCAGTTGCTCATGATTTGCCAGTTTCCTATCAAAAACTCGAGTATTATAGCCTTGTTCTGTCAAGTTCGGCCGTGTTCGGCCATGTTGGGTCATACTCTGTAATGACAAAATAGCGGAAACAAGCCCCCGTCGGTCATGATTTGCAAGTTTCCCTTCAAAAACTCATGTGTTATAGCCTAGGCCCCATGATCGACACCGTCGGTCGACCAGGTTGGGCCTGTGGGCACTTGTTACGGCCATGTTCGGTCGTGCTCTGTAGGGACAAAATAACGGAAACAAGCTGCAGTCGGTCACGATTTGGTAATTTCCCATCAAAAACTCGAGTACTATAGCCTTGCTCGGCCATGTTCGGCCATGTTTGGCCATGTTCGGTCATATTAGGTCATGTTCTGTAATGACAAAATAGCGGAAACAAGCCCTAGTCGGTCACAATTTGCCAGTTTCCCATCAAAAACTCATGTATTATAGTCTAGGTCTCATGATCGGCACCGTCGGTCAACTAGGTTGGGACTGTGGGCACTTGCTACGGCCATGTTCGATCGTACTCTGTAGGGACAAAGTAGCAAAAACAAGCCGCAGTCGGTCACGATTTGTCAGTTTCCCCTTAAAAACTTGTGTATTATAGCCTTGCTCTGCCATCTTCGGCCATGTTCGGTCATACTCTGTAATAATAAAATAGCGGAAACAAGCTTTAGTCGGTCACAATTTGCTTGTTTCCCATCAAAAACTTGTGTATTATAGTCTAGGTCCCATGATTGGCACTATCAGTCGACTAGGTCGGGGCTATCGGCACTTGCTACAGACATGTTCCTTCGTACCCTGTAAGGACAAAATAGCATAAACAAGACCTAGTCGGTCACGACTTGCCAGTTTCCCATCAAAAACTCGCGTGTTATAGCCTAGGTCCTATGATCGACAGCATCGGTCGACCAAGTTGGGGCCGTGGGTACTTGCCATGGCTATGTTCGGTCGTACTCTCTAAGGACAAAATAGCGGAAACAAGCCGTAGTCGATCACGATTTGTCAGTTTCCCATCAATAACTCATGTATTATAGCCTTGCTCTGCCATGTTCGGCCATGTTCGGTCATACTCTGTAATGGCAAAATAGTGGCAACAAGCCCTAGTCGGTCACAATTTGCCAGTTTCCCATCAAAAAGTCGCGTATTATAGACTAGGTCCCAGGATCGGCACCGTCAGTCGACCAGGTCGGGGCCGTGGGCACTTGCCACGACCATGTTCAGTCGTACTCTGCGTGGACGAAATTTGTCACGATTTGCCAGTTTCCCATCAAAAACTCAAGTATTATAGCCTTGCCCGGCCATGTTAGGCCATTTTCGGCCATGTTCAGCCATGTTTGGTCATACTCTGTAATGACAAAATAGCTTAAACAAGCTCTAGTCGGTCGCGATTTGTCAGTTTCCTTTCAAAAACTCGTGTGTTGTAGCCTAGGTCCCATAAGCGGCACCGTCAGTCAACTAGGTTGGGGCTCTAGGCACTTGCTACGGCCATGTTCGGTCATACTCTGTATGGACAAAATAGCGGAAACAAGCTGTAGTCGGTCACGATTTGCAAATTTCCCATTAAAAAGTCGTGTGCTATAGCCTTTGTCGGCCATGTTAGGCTATGTTCGACCATATGCGGTCAAACTCTGTAATGAAAAAACATTGAAAACAAGCCCTAGTCAGTCACAATTTGCCATTTTCTCATCAAAAACTCGTGTGTTATATCCTAGTTCCCATGATCGGCACCGTCGGTCGACTAGGTTGGGGCTATGGTCACTTGCTACGACCATGTTCGGTCGTACTCTGCAGGGACAAAATAGTGGAAACAAGCTGCAGTCGGTCACAATTTGTCAGTTTCCCATCAAAAACTTGTGTATTAGCCTTGCTCTACCATGGTCGGCCATGTTCGGTCATACTCTGTAATGACAAAATAGCAGAAACAAGCCCTAGTCGGCCACGTTTTGTCTGTTTCCATTCAAAAACTCGTGTGTTATAGCCTAGGTCCCATGATCGGCACAGTCGGTCGACCAGGTTGGGGCCATGGGCACTTGCCACGGCCATGTTTGGTTCTACTCTGTAGGGACAAAATAGTGGAAACAAGATGCAGCCAGTCACGATTTGGCAGTTTCCCATCAAAAACTTGTGTATTATTGCCTTGCTAGGCCATGTTCGGCCATATTCGGTCATGCTCTGTAATGACAAAATAGCGGAAACAAGCCCTAATCGGTCACGCTTGCTAGGCCATGTTCGGCCATGTTCGGCCATATTTGGTCATGCTCTGTAATGACAAAATAGAGGAAACAATCCCTAATCATTCACGATTTGCCAGTTTCCCATCAAAAACTCGTGTGTTATAGCCTAAATCTCGTGATCGGAACCGTTGGTCCACTAGGTTGGGGCTGTGGGCACTTGCTACGACCCTGTTCGGTCGTACTCTATAAGGACAAAATAGCAGAAACAAGCCTCAGTAGGTCACGATTTGCCGGTTTCCCATCAAAAACTTCTGCATTATAGCCTTGCTCTGCCATCTTCGGCCATGTTCGGTCATACTCTGTAATGACAAAATAGCGGAAACAAGACCTAGCCGGTCACAATTTGCCAGTTTCCCATTAAAAACTTGTGTATTATAGACTAGGCCCCATGATCGGCACAGTCGGTCGACTAGGTTGGGGCTGTGGGCACTTGCTACGGGCATGTTCGGTCGTACCCTGCAGGGACAAAATATCATAAACAAGCCCTAGTCGGTCACGATTTGCCAGTTTCCCATCAAAAACTCGTGTGTTATAGCCTAGGTCCCATGATCGACAGCGTCAGTCGACTAGGTTGGGGTTGTGGGCACTTGCTACGGCCATGTTCGGTCGTACTCTGTAGGGACAAAAAAGCGGAAACAACCTGTAGTCGATCACGATTTGCCAGTTTCCCATCAAAAACTTGTGTATTATAGCCTTGCTCTTCTATGTTCGGTCATGTTCGGTCATACTCTGTAACGAAAAAATGGCGGCAAAAAGCCCTATTCGGTCACGATTTACTAGTTTCCATCAAAAACTCGCGTATTATAGACTAGGTCCCATGATTGGCACTGTGGGTCGACTAGGTTGGGGCTGTGGGCACTTGCTACGACTATGTTCGGTCGTACTCTGTAGGGAAAAAATAGAGGAAACAAGCTACAGTTGGTCACGATTTGTCAGTTTACCATCAAAAACTCGAGTATTATAGCCTTGCTCGGCCAAGTTCGACCATTTTAGGCCATGTTTGGTCATACTCTGTAATGACAAAATAGCGGAAACAAGCCCTAGTCGTTTGCCATTTGCCAGTTTTCCTTCAAAAACTCGTGTGTTATAACCTAAGTCCCATGATCGGCACCGTCGATCGACTAGGTTGGGGCTGTAGGCACTTACTACGACCATCTTTGGTCGTACTATGTAGGGAGAAAAAAGCGGAAACAAGCTGTAGTAGGTCACGATTTGCCAACTTCCCATCAGAAACTCGTGTATTATAGCCTTGCTTGGCCATGTCCGGCTATGTTCGGCCATGTTCGGTCATACTCTGTAATGACAAAATAAAAAAAACAAGACCTAGTCAGTCACGATTTTCCATTTTCCCATCAAAAACTCGTGTGTAATATCCTAGGTCCTATGATCGGCACCGTCGATCGACAGGTTTGTGGCTCTGGGCACTTGCTACGACCATGTTCAGTCGTACTCTGTAGGGACAAAATAGTGGAAACAAGTCGCAGTTGGTCACGACTTGCTAGTTTCCGATCAAAAACTTGTGCATTATACCCTTGGTCGGCCATGTTCGGCCATGTTCGGTCATACTCTGTAAAGAGAAAATAGCGAAAAAAAGCCCTAGTCAGTCACGTTTTGCCTGTTTCCCTTCAGAAACTCGTGTGTTATACCCTAAGTCCCATGATCGGCACCGTTGGTCGACCAAGTTGGGGCCGTGGGCACTTGCTACAGCCATGCTCGGTCGTACTCTATAGGGACAAAATAGCAGAAACATGCCGCAGTTGATCACGATTTGGCAGTTTCCCATTAAAAACTCGTGTATTATAGCCTCGCTCGGCCATGTTCGTCCATATTCGGTCATGCTCTGTAATGACAAAATAGCAGAAACAAGCCCTAGTCCGTCCCATTTTGCCTGTTTCCCTTCAAAAATTCTTGTGTTATAGCCTAGGTCCTATGATCGACAACGTTGGTCGACCAAGTTGCGGCAATGTTTATTTGCTACGGCCATGTTCGGTCGTACTCTGTAGGGACAAAATAGCGGAAACAAGCCTAAGCCGATCACGATTTGCTAGTTCCCATCAAAAACTTGTGCATTATAGCCTTGCTCCGCCATGTTCGGCCATGTTCGATCATACTCTATAATGACAAAATAGCGGAAACAAGCCCTAGTCGATCACGTTTTGCCTGTTTCCCTTCAAGAACTCGTGTGTTATAGCCTAAGTCCCATGATCGGCACCGTCGGTCGACCAAGTTGGGGCCGTGGGCACTTGCTACGGCTATGTTCGGTCGTACTCTGTAGGGACAAAATAGCAGAAACATGCCGCCGTCGGTCACGATTTGGCAGTTTCCAATCAAAAACTCGTGTATTATAGCCTCGCTCGGCCATGTTCGACCATGTTTGTCCATATTCGGTCATGCTCTGTAATGACAAAATAGCGGAAATAAGCCCTAGTGGGTCACAATTTGCTAGTTTCCCATCAAAAACTCGTGTGTTATAGCCTAGCTCCCATGATCGGCACCATCGGTCGACTAGGTTGGGGCTGTGGGCGCTTGCCAGTTTCCCATCAAAAACTCGTGTATTTTAGCCTTGCTCTGCCAACTTCGGCCATGTTCGATCATACTCTGCAATGACAAAATAGTGGAAACAAGCCCTAGTCGGTCACGATTTACCAGTTTCCCATCAAAAACTTGTCTATTATAGACTAGGTCCCATGATTGGCACTTTCGGTCGACTAGGTTGGGCTGTGGGCACTTGCTACGGTCATGTTCGGTCGTACCCTGTAGGGACAAAATAGCATAAACAAGCCCTAGTCGGTCACGATTTGTCAGTTTCCCATCAAAAACTCGTGTGTTACAGCCTAGGTCTCATGATCGGCAGCATCGATCAACTCGGTTGGGGCTGTGGGCCCTTGCTACGGCCATGTTCAGTCGTACTCTGTAGGGACAAAATAGCGGAAACAAGCCGCAGTCGGTCACGATTTGTCAGAGTCCCATCAAAAACTTCTGCATTATAGCCTTGCTCAGTCATGTTCGGTCATACTTTGTAATGACAAAATAGCGGAAACAAGGCCTAGTCGGTCACGTTTTGCCTGTTTCCCTTCAAAAACTCGTGTGTTAAAGCCTTGGTCCCATGATCGGCACCATTGGTCCACCAAG
This sequence comes from Erythroxylum guanchezii, assembly GCA_025629825.1. Taxonomy (NCBI): domain Eukaryota; kingdom Viridiplantae; phylum Streptophyta; class Magnoliopsida; order Malpighiales; family Erythroxylaceae; genus Erythroxylum; species Erythroxylum guanchezii. Next base: position 25,943,193 of record JAOTAX010000008.1, on the reverse strand, counting down.
TTGGGGCCGTGCGCACTTGCTATGGCCATGTTCGGTCGTACTATGCAGGGACAAAATAAAAGAAACATGCCACAGTCGGTCACGATTTGGCAGTTTCCCATCAAAAACTCGTGTATTATAGTCTGTACGGCCATATTCGTTCATGCTCTGTAATGAAAAAATAGCGGAAACAAGCCCTAGTCGGTCGCGATTTGCCAGTTTCCCATCAAAAACTCGTGAGTTATAGCCTAAGTCCCATGATCGGAACCGTCGGTCGACTAGGTTAGGGTTGTGGGCACTTGATACGGCCCTGCTCGGTCGTACTCTATAGGGACAAAATAGCGGAAACATGCCTCAGTCGTACTCGATTTGGTAATTTCCCATCAAAAACTCGAGTACTATAGCCTTCCTCGACCATTTTCGGCTATGTTCAGCGATGTTTGGTCATACTCTGTAATGACAAAATAGCTGAAACAAGCCCTAGTCGGTCGCTAGGTTGGGGCTCTAAGCACTTGCTACGGCCATGTTCGGTCATACTCTGCAGGGACAAAATAGCGGAAACAAGCTGAAGTCGGTCACGATTTGCAAATTTCCCATTAAAAACTCGTGTGCTATAGCCTTGGTCGGCCATGTTAGGCTATGTTCGACCGTGTTCGGACATACTCTGTAAAGAAAAAACATCCAAAACAAGCCCTAGTCAGTCACGATTTGCCATTTTCTCATCAAAAACTCGTGTGTTATATCCTAGGTCCCATGATCGGCACCGTCGGTCGACTAGGTTGGGGCTCTCGTCACTTGCTATGACCATGTTCGGTCGTACTCTGTAGGGACAAAATAGTGGAAACAAGCTGCAGTCGGTCACGATTTGTCAGTTTCCCATCAAAAACTTGTATGTTAGCCTTGCTCTACCATGGTCGGCCATGTTCGGTCATACTCTGTAATGACAAAATAGCAGAAACAAGCCCTAGTCGGCCACGTTTTACTTGTTTCCCTTCAAAAACTCGTGTGTTATAACCTAGGTCCCATGATCGGCACAGTCGGTCGAGCAGGTTGGGGCCATGGGCACTTGCTACGGCCATGTTCGGTTCTACTCTGTAGGGACAAAATAGTGGAAACAAGATGCAGCCAGTCACGATTTGGAAGTTTCCCATCAAAAACTCATGTATTTTTGCCTTGCTAGGCCATGTTCGGCCATATTCGGTCATGCTCTGTAATGACAAAATAGCGAAAACAAGCCCTAATCGGTCACGCTTGCTAGGCCATTTTCGGCCATGTTCGGCCATATTCGGTCATGTTCTGTAATGACAAAATAGCAGAAACAAGCCCTAATCGGTCACGATTTGCCAGTTTCCCATCAAAAACTCGGGTGTTATAGCCTAAGTCCCATGATCGGAACCGTCGGTCGACTAGGTTGGGGCTGTGGGCACTTGCTACGATCCTGTTTAGTCGTACTCTGTAGGGACAAAATAGCAGAAATAAGCATCAGTAGGTCACGATTTGCCGGTTTCCCATCAAAAACTTGTGTATTATAGCCTTGCTCTGCCATGTTCGGCCATGTTCGTGAAGTGAATCACAAAATTAATAACGCAATCACAATACACAAGAAGGGGGGGTTGAATTGTGGTAATCTTTTTCAGT
>JAOTAX010000008.1:25918410-25929515 GCA_025629825.1 Erythroxylum guanchezii | reverse complement strand
CTTTCCAGATTGTTTAAGTTAATAATAAAAAGATCTAGAAGTTGAAAAGGATATAACTAAATCAACTATGTTTAAACTACCACAACAAAATTAATTTATAAGGAAAAGAATTGTTTCTCACGAATCTCAAGATTAAAAGTTCCAAAAATTGTTTCAACTCCTACTAAGTAAATCTGACTTCTTTTATTCTACTCCCTCAAGTCTCCTAAGAAGTAACTCTTCTCTCTCAAGTCTAAATTACCTACTCTGTTTTATTGTAATGCCAATCTCTCAATTTGGATGTAAATGAAACAGAGATGAGCTGCATAACTTTCGAGGAATAAAACTTGAACACTAATCTCTCAGCATGCAAGTTAGAGTTGTATGATTTTTCTAAAAGAACTTAATTCTCATTAAGATCCACTAAAAGCTATTCGTAAAAGCAGTAACCATACACAGCAGAAGTTCAGAAATCAAGATTCACCAATAAGGTCGAAACAATCTTTGATTAAGGAAACTAGAAAACACACATCATTAATAAACCAAAAAATTAAACTAGCTAAAAATATAAAATTACAGAGCTCCCACTTCTTCTCTATTGTTCTTCTCCTTTCTCCAAAAACTCGATCCCTTCTCTATTCCTTTTTCATTACTCTTATTCACTTTCTGCCATCCTCTCATTATTATCCACCTCCACTAACTTGTAACAGCTTCCCCCCACGTTCTTGCATGTTAAAGGCTTCTTATAACCGTTCACCACTTATTTAAACATGTGAAGAATCGTCGGAATTGCCCTTGGAAGTTGCGTATTGCAATCGCATAATGATTCCTTGTGATCGCACCGGAAGGTAAAATAAACTCCCTTCTGGTTGAAAGCCCTGAATGAAATCGCATCTTACTGACTTGCGATTGCACCCGAAGCTACCTCTTAAAGGCCAATTGATCTTGCAACGGCACCTTGATTGTGATCGCATCATTCTTCCTTGTGAGCGCACCAAATACATTTCCATTGTTTCCTTCACCAACTTTCATCATCTTGCTACCTTGTTCTTTCACACTTAACAAAACGTCAAACTTGCCTAAAAGCTAAACTAAACTACTAAACCAAGAACAAAAAGTATCAAAAACATAACTAAAAATATTAACACTCAACAAGTCAAAACAAACACATCAGTTCTCATTATTTTAAAACAAGAATGCATGAAAATCTTGTGTTGTCACATTTATGAAGGAGTAGATGTGAGGGACATAAAATTTGTTACAAGTGAGGCCAATATATGATGTGGACATGTGTCATTTTGGTGAGATAAAAATGAAAGCAACTTATTATATGTGGGAGATAAGTGTTGTTGTGGATGATACAACAAGTTAGTGGTTTGATTAAACAAAGACGGAGAGAATTAAAATAGTTGACATCTATTGGAAGTAAACATCGCAACGTGTGGGAAGCCCTCATCAACGTGTAGCATGTTCAAAGATGAAGAAGGAGCTGCTCCACCTTCACTCCACTGAAGTTTCAGCTCTCCTTTGGACCAGAATTGTTGGAGAATAATTGCAGCTACTCCCTTCACACATAGGTCTTCCAAGTTACTGCCTTTAGGAAATAAATCTAGCAAGGTGTTTAAGCTAGAAACCATGGACATCTTCGTCAAATCTAGCAAGGTCATGAAAGTATTGATTGCCATCACTGTATACTTTACAAGAAAAGTGGAACTTGATCTCAAAAAAATTTATATGTTTTGTTTTACATATGCATTAATCTTATGAAAAGAAAAGAATGCGTTTTGTAAAAACATTGGTTATTACTTAAAAAAAGAAATTGTTTTCTTTTATGGAGGTTAATATTTGTATAAATGTTTTTATTTGGAACTAATAATACTCACTGAGCTCGTTTAACTCACCCACTATTTTCTGTTTTTAAAAAAACGTCCCAAGTGCATGCTAAGGGGCTTCAATAATAGGGACTCCACTTCACGAGTAGTCAACCTTCATCAAGTGCTGCTGTGTAGGCATTTTTTCCTTGTAAATAATTTTTAGAACTATTACATATCTTTGAACGTGTTTTGGAAAGTACATTTGTATAAAGAATAGATGTGTATAAAGTTTTTAAATGGAATGCATGACTTTGTTTTAGCTTTTCAAAGTTTATTGATGTAACTATTTGAGACTGTATGTGAGTGGATTTGATGTCCACAATTTGGAGTTGAGAAATTTATGTGACAATAAAAGTGTTTTGAACTTTTAAAAGGACTTTAAAAATTTTTAGGATGTCAAAATACAGTCATTGTGCGACCGAAATTTTTAATAAATTGAAAAACAAAACTCCATTGTTTACATTTCTTATTGTGAATTGAAGCTTTTCCTTAGCAAGGGTAATAGGCTTAGCTTCACGGGAGCTTTCCAGCCGACTCGGATATTAACTGAAGAGCCACAGTGGAGTGTCAGGCAGCTCGCCTAGTCATTACAGGATAGGGGCCAGTTAGAAATAAACACTAGTTTCTTAATTTCAAGTAATAAGTTTTGTTTAAGTAACTGATTAACTAAAATTAATAAGAAATCAGATTAAATCAACTAAATATAAAAGTGAGAAAGTCAAGATTACCAAACTTCCATTTAAGGGAAAGATCTCATCTAATTATAACATTGATCATTGGTTCAAAAAGAATATTTTCATGATTTAAGAAGTTAGTCCGAAACATATTAGGATAGTTATAATAAGTCTCAAATTTTCCTAAATTAATTGGTTCAAAACTAGCATCACAAACCAAAACTTATCATCCATTAACTGGGTGTGATAGCATTCCGTATCAAATAAATGATAGCAATAAGCTTTGGGAAAAAGAATAAACCCTAAATTAAATAATCAAGACGGCTGCAACTATTCAATTTAGTTTTCTTGTTTATCATAAGTTAAATATGGAAATTCATAAATAACCTATTTGTTACTTGTACCAATCATTCATGACAATTATGGATCATCGAATTCCTAGATAGTGATGGAATAATCAATATTAAATTAAATTGTCAGATTAATCAAATATTAATCATTCATGAAATATGAGAACTCAAAACAAGAAATACTTGAATTAAAATATGAATAAAAGTTAAAAACACAAAACTTCACAAGGTTACAATTAGAAATATCAAATCCCTTTGAATTAGAACGATGAGTTTAGCCACACATAGCTTTTACTTTAATAACAAAAATAGAAGAAATATAAAGAATTGCTAAAAAACGTAAGAAGAGAGAACCTCTTTCTGTTGTAAGGAATGTCCCTTTTGTAGGCTTTTCTATTCTAATCCTAATATAACTCTAACTTGTAAAGATGTCTAAAGAATTGCAAAAAAACGTGAGAAGCAAAAACCTCTTTCTGTTGTGAGGAACGTCCCTTTTATAGGGTTTTCTAATCTAATCCTAATCTAAATCTAACTTGTAAAGATGTCTATCTAAAACGAATTCAAATTCTTACATGATAAGGGTAAGGCGAAGTCTGCCAGTCAAACTCCAACTCTTCTAGTGATCAATTTTATCCACTACAACAATCTTTCCACTTCATCCAAAATTTTGTAATTATCGCCAATAATGCCCCAATTTGATGCATTCTCTAATCTTCATCTCCTAAAACAAAAAAAAACATTAATTTTAACATTTAAGAACAAAAATAAATTTAAAAAATGAGATAATACTAAATAATACGTCAAGATGAGATCTTATCACTACTAGTGAAAAGGTTACATAAAAATCAATTTCCATTTTTTTTTGTAACCTTTAGCCACTATCCTTACTTTGTACATGTGTACATTACTATCTATATAGGTTTTTCTCTTTGCTTCCTACAGGTACAATACCATTAAGAGCATCTGCCAAATTCTATACTTGGTTAGCATATATGGATGCTATTTTAGATCTTATGGCTTCATGTCATTTTAAAGAATCAATGTCTAACATTGCTTCTTCAAAAGTAGTAACCTCATCATCCATGAGCAATACATTGTCTTTCCCCTTTTTAATATATAAATATGTTCTAATTGGGAGATGACATATCTTGCTAGTATGTCGTGGACTTTGTGTCTCTTGAACCCTTTGTTGTATATTATATCTATCAACTTGAGGTTCCTATTCCATCTGGTTATGAATTTGTGGCTCTTGAACTTCTCTATGTTTTATCTCACTCCCTTTACTTTCCTTAAGAATAAATTCTCTTTTTAGGAATGTATCATATCACCTTTGGCTCAAAAGGATGGTAAATTGATATGTAATACTCTTTTTCAGATATCTCACAAATTTGTAATTATCTGATTTATGTTTAAAGTTTATCAGATGTTGCACGCTTTGCATAAACATCACATCCCCATATCTTTAGGTGTGATAACTTAGGTCTATTACCATTCTATATCTCACATAGTGTCTTATCAATTGATTTGGATGGAACTATATTTAGAAGGTAAGTAGCAATAACAAAGGCATATCCTTAAAAGGATATGAAAGGAGTACATGATTTATTATATAATGTACCATATCTAATAGAGTATGATTTCTCATATAAGACACTCAATTTTATTGTGGATTTCCAAGAGGAGTCCATTGTGAGAGAATCTTATTCTCTCTTAAGTAACTAAGAAACTCATAGTCTAAGTACTCACCAACTGAACAAGATCTAAGTGTTTTAATACTTTTGCTAGTTTATTTTTAAATCCCAAGTATAAATTCTTTAAACTTTTCAATGATTTAGAATTTTGTTTCATTAAGTACACATAACCATATTTTAAATGATCATCTAAATAATGTAATAAAATTTGAGTCTTGAATGCTAGTGCAAGTGGATATAGTTCCATATACATCTGAATATATAAGCTTTAGTTACTTACTAACAGGCTCTCTCTTTCAACTAAATGGTATTTTGGTCATCTTTCTAATAAATAAGATTCATAAGTTTCATATGATTCATATTCAAAAGGATCCAAATATCCTTCCTTATGTAACTTTGTGATTCTAGTTTTGTTAACATGACTTAACCTATAATGTCATAAATAAGATGGATTTTGATCACTTAACTTTCTTTTCTTGTTATTTATGTTAAGGAATAGCTTTTTAAGATCTAATTCATACAAATCATTTGTAATCTATATCCATAATAAACATCAACTTTATAAAATGAACAAATTTTATCCTTATTAATCAAAGCAAATCCATTCAAATATAAATAAGAAATAGAAATGTTGTTTCTAGTAAAAATTAGAGCATAATAATAATTATCAAGTTCTAATTATGCAAGTTCTTACAACTAATGCAACAACTTTTGTTCTATTGCCAACTCACAGATCCACTTAACCTTTCCTCAATGATCTACTCCTTGTTAACATCTGCATTTTATATCAAATATTAGAACCACATTCAGTATCTAATACCCAAAAATATGGAACAAAAGTAAAAGGATTAATCTTAATCATAAACATGTATGAATGTATAGTTATATTAAACTTCTTATCTACCAGGCTAGCAAGATAAGCTTTGCAATTCCTTCTCCGATGTCTATCGATTCCATAATGAAAACATATGCCCTTATCATTATTTTTCTTTTTAACACCACCTTTTAGCTTTTCTACTCTAGTAGAAGCATTCTATTTCTTGTTATTATTCTTTTTAGAACCCTTTTTCTTACTCTTGGAAGAATCCACAATAAGAATAGGACTAGGTTACTTTTTAAGGCACCCCTCTACATTCTTAAGCATATTTAGTAGTTCAAGTAATGACACATCCTTTTAGTTCATATGGAAGTTTGTAAAAAACTTTGAAAAGCTCAAACTAATAGATTGTAACACCATATTAATGCTTAATTTATGGTCCATGACAAAACTTAATTGTCCTAATTTTTGCAATATATTCAATCATCTTTAGCATGTGTAGCTCCATTGAAGATCCTTTTACCATATTGTATTGAAATAATGATTTAGAGAATTTATATCTCTCTACCTTGCTTTATGCACTAAACAAATCCTTAATATGAAAAATTATAATGGGAGCATCCTTGTTATCATGTTATCTATAGAGTTTTGGATACATACTAGCCAATATCATATATGTAACTTATTCAACATCATCAATATATTGTTAAAATCTCTTTAAAACTTCATGAGTCACAGTCAAACTAGGCTCATGTGGCATAGCAATGTTAAAAACATAGTTTCTTTTCATTACCAGTCTAAGAAATTAGGTCCAATTAGCTTGTTACTAATGCTCCTCAATGACATATTGGCACTTATCTTTTGTGACAACCAAAAAAATATATATATAAAAGACCAAAGTATTAGTTTATGATATAAAATAAAATAAGGACCTTAATAAATATGTAATTACTCTCACTATTTTATTCAAAATAATAGCCCTCGCTATTAAATCCAGAAATTATGAAATAATTCCCTAGTGGGCTATGATTCCATTCAAACTTAGTTGATCTTAGGTTTGCTCAACAAACCAACTAAATTTAAATTAGGTAGATAACCTTCTTGATCACATCTTATGTGATTCCCAAATCAGTTAAGTGACAACTCTTTACCAAAAATATATCTTATATATTATTCTTAACATTGCCTTTAAATTCATATAAATATAAGTTTGTTGATTCATATCATATAGATCTAGTTAAGTACGACTCATTAATTAAAGATAAAATATATACCTTGAGTTTTCTCAATAAGCATTATAATAAACAAAACTATGGTTTTAATATTAAATAGTAGAAAGCAACTATCATCTTCTTAACGTATACTTAATATTTATTTGAGGGATTTAAAATTTTAAAAATTTAGGTCTCATAAAAAATACTATAATCTCATATATTATTAATTATTCCTAATATAATTAAATTATAAAGAAAATCATCTAAAACATTTGTTTCATTCTAATTATTGATTTGATAACTAATTTAATTTAATAATTCAACTCTTTGAAAATTTAAACTAAATTCCAAAATATTCCTAATAAGATAATCCTTTGAAAACAATTTTCAAACATGTAGAAAACACCTTTCCTAAATTTAATGGGAATTTTAACTAAGGAAGGTTTAAAACACACTAAAAAATTTTTAAAACATGAATGAGATTAAAGTATGTAGTTTTTGTAATGTGAATTGAAAGTGCCAACAACATTTGACTAGCAGATACTAGTTCCCCTGTGGATCATATGTGTAAATATTTCAACGCTTTCTGGTTTGCCGCTGCCTAGGTTCCTCCGCCTCCAGCCATTATTTGCTGCTCCATCTGCCTCCACTTGAACCTTCTTGAAGCTGGTGAGTTCCCATTTATGTTACGTCTGCCTCTAAGGTTCTTCTCTACTTGGGCGTTTAATTTTGGGTGAGTTTCACCCTTATTTTCTGAACGACTATCGCCCTGGCAGCTCCATCACCAGTGATCATGTCTGCTATTGGTGGCACCATAGGAGATGTCTGACATCTCCTGCTATTGACTTAGACCAAACATAATTGCACATATAAATTAAAATCTCCATAAAATGTAAGACTCGTAAACTAAGTTGGGACAAGTGCCAATTTTTTTTCATAAACCACGATCAAAATTCCAGAACAATATTCAGATTTTACACTAATTTGAGCATGCAATTTTATTTTCAAACATAAAATAAGGTATGGCAATTTCTAAGTTTTCAGAAGTAGAAAACCCAAAAAAAATAAATAAACATGGCTAGATTTTCATAAAACCTAATTAAAAAGGGGGGTTTTTTCATAATCATATTTAACTTTCTAGAAAAACTAATTTGAAGGAATCAATTAGACTGAAAAGAAAAGCCCTAATTGAAATTTCTAAGCCTTAATTTTTATCAAATCAATAACAAGCAAGCAATTTAATTAAGTTAAACAATTAAAAGAAGCTCCGATATCACTATAGGGAAACTAATCATTATTTAATCATAGGTGCAGCGAAAAAGTAAAATTTTTGCAATTTCTCAATCATATCTCAATGATTGAATAATTTGAACACATAAATCGTAAAAGCTAATTGAATTGTACCTTATTCAAATTCCTACAAGAACTTTTTTTACAAGGTACCAATCACGAGCTGTACAAAAATTCATCCTTTAATAATATCTATAAAACAAAGAAGAATTCAATGTTTGAGAGGGAAAAATAAGAGTAATAGCTCCATTATGCTTATTTCCTATTAAAAAAAGCACCATGGTTTTTTATTTCTCAATTAAATTAAATATCCTAATTATAACTAAAGTCAAACTATAATTATAATTCCAATTTAATTTTAATAAAATCAAATATCTCATATTTGATTCTTAAAGTTTCTCAAACTTTACAATTAAGTCCAATTTAGTTAAATTGATTTTTCTCTTATTAAATGCTCTTTATATATGACCTATTAGGTTCATAATATGTTATTAATGATTGTAAATTATTTTTTAATTTATAATTAGAATTATACAAATTAAAACTCCTTTTAATTTATCTTTAATTCTTCAATTAAATAATTTATAATCATAAATCAAGATCAACATTTAGCAATATATTGTAACTACCCAAATATTAGGAATGTCAAAGTGGTTTGACTCAACCTATCTATTTATAGTTATGATGTATAATTTAATCCTTTGATATCCAATGTTCCAATTGGATATAGAGTATAGATATAGCGTTTACTCTTATAAATCCAATTATGTACATTCTTGTTAGATAGTAATTGATTTATAATTAATATTTAAAATTAATTTTCAAATTTCAATTCATTTTGGATAGAGAATTCCTTAAATCATTACTATTTGAGAATGCTAGAACATTCTCTCTAATTATTTTAAATTGATGAATACTTTGTTGACCAATCAATTATCTCCATATGGTTTATATTGTACCTAAGTAATACCATCTGAGTTGTCTTAATTAGAATAGGTCATAATAACATCAAAACATAATAATTCACACATGAGATACTTTTGGTAAACTTCAAGTTTAAAGATTAATTATACAACTATCTTAATAAGAAAATCCATAGATATAAAGGTGTATTACATTTGAGATCCTCATAATCGAGTTAGTTTAATGAACTTATTCTTTAATAAGCTCACACATATTTATTTAAGTTTCAATATTCTTTAATTTATAAGATCAATTACTTTCTTCACTAGAAAAAAACATAACATGCACTAGTTTTACTGTTTTATCGATATCTGTCTTGATGGAATTACAACTAGGAACAATTTAGGAATAATACATAAATACAATTGATCTCATCATAATTTTAATTACATAATGAGTGTTCAAACTTAAATATTACATCAATTAAAAAGTTATGTGAACAAGTCAAGATTTAACACTTAAATTCATCTTCCTACTATCTACAAATGAATGAGAATTCCAATATGCAAACAAAAATATCATCAAAAAGATGGTGGTTACTTATCGACATTGGCATGACATGCTTCCATAATTGTATCAAGCTTACTAGACAATAATAACAACTTTAACAAGGACAACACCTTACGAACTAGCATATAGAAATGAATTAGTAAAGTAGAAGTATCCTCATCAAGACACAATTCAAGAAGTTGAAAAAGAAAAAATGTTTTATGAGTGGTTAAAAGTAATTAAAGGAAAGATATTGTTAACAATTTTCCATGGTATATATTGGAAAAGAATAACCCCATTATATGATAATAAGGCAAAACATGAACATTCTTAACATGAGATTTTATAAAAGAGATCCTCCCAATATAGGAAAATTAGAGAGGCAAATGGGCTTATAATTATGAAGGTGCCTATTTCTTAGATAAAGTTTTCTTTGGTGGTGCATGAATCTAAACTACTAAGGATAGAAAGTATTGTCCAAAACTAATGAGTTTTAACATTGTCAAAACTATTTTTGTTAAGTTCTTTAGATTGATACCAAAAAGAGATGGTCTACACAAAAAAAAGGAAAGAATAAATAAAATATCTTGCTAAACTAAAAGTTGGTAATGATGGTCTAAGAAAAAGGTCAAAGAAGCTCACTAGGATTATAAAAAAAAACCAACAAATGATGACCTAGGTAAGAAATAAAGAATTATAAAAAAATTGGATACTTAAAAAAATCACTAATTTTAAAAAAATAAATCACAAATTATATTAAAAGAAGGGTTTATGGCATTCTGGTGCCTTAATATGTATGAAATATACATACATTTTCCATAGTATTTTACTTGATTTTAATATTAAATTACCTTGATTTACTTTTTTGTTATATTTTCAAGTAATTGAGAAGATTTATCCTTGGAATATTATTGGTTAATAATTAGGAGCTAATTTAAATAAAAACATGAAGAAAAACACAATTCTTAGTTAACTGATGTTTGGCCTATGCCTTTATACTAGCCCATGTCTATCACTAATCAAATGCAGCAAAAGAAATCATGGCCTATAACACAACCTAAAGAGAGACCATATGGCTTAAAGAAAGTTGATGCCTCAGATAGTGTGTGCTAGAAAAGAAATAAAGAGATTTATGGTCAAGGGCATGGGCATGCCATAAAAAGAAAGGCTTGAACAATTATACTCAAATAATATTTTGCAAACCCTAAAATCATATGAATAAGAAAATTTTCACATCAAATTAGGTGACATTTTAGATTAAAAATTTTAATATTTCAATTTTTAACTTTTATTTATTACTAATAAACACACCTATGAGTGACTATTTCCAATAACATCAAGTAGATACTTAAAAAAGCATTTCCAACTCTTTTTATTCTTAACTCTAACAACCTAAAAAAAAAGGATATATACTATCATTTAGGTCCCTTCTAATGGTTTTCAATAGTTTTTCACCATATGTCTACATTAGTGAGTGCTTTAGAGGGTGCTTTAATGGATACTTTAGATATTAATTCAATGGCTACTCAAATAGGTGGTTCAATACATATTAGGTCATCATTATCCTAAATTACTTCAACAGGTATATCTAATATAGGGTCATAAAAAGTGCATATTTTGGGAAACTTTTCCACATCCAAGTACATTTCAATTATCTTAAGTTTTCTTTCTTCTATTGTTTATTATAATATTATATTTAAAAGCTAAACAATACTAAAGAAATCACTAAGGTTAGTGCATCTATCAATCATTCTTATGACATAG
>JAOTAX010000008.1:25906734-25918310 GCA_025629825.1 Erythroxylum guanchezii | reverse complement strand
ATTTTGCATTGGAAATAAAATGATTCAAGGATTTTGTTTTGCTTGTGTTCTTGGTTATAAATATGTTACTCACGAGCTGTCGAGCTCACCCCCTTCTTTCTTCCCATCCACAGGTGATGAGCAAGAAAATGAGTGACCGAACCGGGGTCAAGACATCACTCCCGTTGATTTTTTATTTCGAAGCTATATTCGTAAACAAAGCTTTAGACGCATTTTTAGAGCAAAATCACTATTCATGTAGTTTCTTTGAAATTTGAATTTTCGAGACTTTAATGTATCGGGGCTAGAGATGCCCACTAAAGCTTTGTAAGAACTCATATTTTGGTTTTAATGAAAGATATTCAAGTTTTATTGTGTTTTGCAGATGTTTGTCCCAAAGGTCACTTTGCATTATTTTTTGTAAATGTTCATAAGGGTAGGTTTTGTGTATGCTGGCTTTGAGGCAATTTCCGAACTTATATGGATTGAATTGGATCAAGTAGTCTTCTTGAAAGTTATAGAGGAATTTCATAGCTTTCCGACGATGTATAGTGTGATATTTTTGGATATGGGAGTTGAAAGATGTGGATTGTTGAAGTTGGGTGCAGGTGCTGTCAAAATGGAAAATTTCAGGACAAAAATTTTGAGTGCATTTTTGACCCTAATAGAGTTAGAATTTGTTCTTAGGGTCTTCATGAAAGTTATAGATTGTCTTTGTATCTTTCCATTGATATAAAGTATGACATTTTTGGAGCATGGAGGAGAAAGTTATGATGTTTAGAAGTTCTGTTGCTGTTTAGGGTGACATTGATCAGACAACCACCTTAAGCTGGATTTTGACTCCTTTAGAGGCCGAATTGGATTTTAAGTCCTTCGTGGAAGTTGTAGACCTTCCTTTTAGATTTCCATTGATACCGAATTTGGAAATTTTGGAATGCTGAGTCAAAAGTTATGAATTGTGGAAGTTGGGATGTCGAAAGAAGAAATACCAAGAGTTTCCAGTCGATCACTGTAGTCGACTTAGTCGACTAATAGTCTTCGACTAGTCGACTATTGTCATGTTTTTTTTTTTACTTACATTAGTCAACTAATAGTCTTTGACCAGTCGACTATTGTCATGTTTCCCCCTAACCCGACCTCTCTCCACTCTTTTGCTTATAACTTTTCGGTCCGACCTCTGATTGACCTGATTTTTGAAACGTTGAATTCCTAAGACATTCCTCTACCTCTCCATAAAATTTATAGCTTTTGAGACTAAATTGAAAAAGATGGATTGAATCAAAATCAGAAGATCGGTTGAAAAAGTCTGAACATGCTTTAGTATTTTGGAGTTATCTCGATCTGTAGAGACCCGAATGAGGTGATTTTTAGTTCTGAACGAGCTAGAGACATAGAACTACAACTTATCTGAAGGAATAAATTTTCAATTTAGGACCCAAGGCTTTTAAATTTTCAAATCTGTTCGGAAGTAAGTGTTTTGGGTACTTTTGGTTGAGGTTTGGCTTGGTGTGGCACACCTCCCTTGTGGGATGCGCGTCCAGATGTCAAGTAGGACATCGGGCACGTGACTTACAGGGGTGGGGTTCCAACATCTAGCTAGTGGTCTGAAAGCTCTATTCTGGCGCTTATTGAATCTTTTACCAGAACCACTCTGACTCTCACTAGACCTCTTCATTCTGCCCTTGCCCAGTCTCTACTTGTCTCTCACTCAGCAACTGCTCAATCCTAATAGAAGCAGCTCTCAACTCAGTGAAACTATTCAGGTTTGAGATTGCCAATCTTATTCTAATCCCCATATTGAGTCCATCCTCAATCCTCCTACACTTGTCTTCTTCTGTAGGGATCAAAGTAGTAGCATAGCCCATCAATTCGTTGAACCAGATCTCATACTTTGCCATTGACATCTTACCTTGCTTCAATTCTAGGAACTCCTTCATCTTCCTGTCTAAGTAGATCTTGGGCATGTAATTTTCTTTGAAGACCCTCAAAAAGTCTTCCCACTTCAATTGGCAAGGCCTGGTAGTATTGCCTAGGATAGTCTTCCACCACTGATAAGCTGGGCCCTGCAATAAGGACACTGTATAATCGAATCTCTCATCAGGCTCGCAGTCCATCTGATCCAGAACCCTCTCTGTCCTTTCTAACCATCCCTCGCCCTCAGCAGGGTCTATGCTACCATAGAAATCCACAACTCCCTGCTTCCGCAGCCTATCATACCTCCTCTCCCTTCTCTTGGGAGCTCTAGGAGGCATTTCCTCTGATCGAGATACCGAGGACTCCCTACTGGTTCCCACCGATCCTTGGTCAGCTGGTTGATCTATTTGATCAACTAGAGCTGATGACCTATAACAAACAATAATTTCAATCATTGTTTGCATTTCTCACGATAATTCATGCTCAACATTCCTATATGTCGCAACAGATGCCAAACCATGCTCTGACACCGCCTAAATGTAGCGCCCCCTTACCTTTAGATACATACCGGGACATCCAGAGATCACTCTAGTATATAACCTAAGACAATGGCGTGCTACGATCAATCACTACATTCACTTTACATGGCATCATCTAACTTATTCTCTTATGAATATCATTAAGAAAATCACAATATTTTAAATTCCAAAATTTCCTCATTTCATTTCATAAAAACTCGAAGGTCTACATTGTATCTTTCAACATTCCTTATATGTACATCATCAAATTCTACTACAAAAGTGCTACATGAAAGAGGAAATATGCCAAATCTAGGTAATCTATCCAAATCCCAGTTGACCAACCTTTGAGCTATGACTTCTCTTCCCAAAATCACAAGTCTACTCTGCTTGTAGCGCCTCTCAATAGCTAGAGTCATCTCTCAGTCCTAAAAAGTCAACGTTACAATTTTAGTGAGTTTTGTGAACTCAATGATGTAACCATCATCGATGCTTCACTCAATTCATGCATCACATCGTTTCAGATAACATAAATTTCACAACTATACACATCACATTTTCATTTAAGAGTAAACCAATTTGGCATTTCAAACAATCAACATATTTATTAAAATGCAAATGAAATGCTCATGTGACTCATTTCCAATTATTACGTTGTTGTGACTGAGTGCCTAAACTGTCCCGTATCCATTGTGGATACCGGGTTCATTTATAACTGTCCCTTATCCATTAGCTCTTAATCAGATGGACTAACTTGTAACAACTTCCCCCACGTTCTTTCACGTTCAAGGCTTCTTTTAACTATTCACCACTCATTTAAACATGCGAGGAAACGTCGAAATTGCCTTTGGAAGTTGCGTTTGCGATCGCATAACAATTCCTTGCAATCGTACCCGAAAGTGAATGAACTCCTTCTGGTTGAAAGCCTTGAATGCGCTCGCATCTTACTGACTTGCGGCCCTAAATGTGATCACACCCGAAGCTACCTCTGAAAGACCAAATGATCTTGTGATCGCACTGAAATGGCTTGCGATTGCATCATTCTTCCTTACGAGCGCACCAGATCCCTTGTTTCATTCACCAACTTTTATCATCTTGCTCCCTGTTCCTTCACAGTTAACAAAACATCAAACTTGCCTAAAAGCTAAACTAAACTACTAAACCAATAATGAAAAGTACCAAAAACATAACTAAAAATATTAACACTCAACAAGTCAAAACACACACATCAATACTCACCACTATACTTGTGCTTGTCGACAAGCACACCAATGACAATAGAAAATAATTGCAAGCAACAACTCAAGTAGTTTGACACCAAGAATATTTTACCCACCTTGACAGGCCTGTGAACATCCTACAACCCTCTAACTCCTAAAAAATGCAGAAAATCTCCCTTAAATCAAATTGGGAATAGTATGCATATAAGAGCAGGTATAGCACCAATAACTTCATTATCAAAATCAAGTCACTGTAGAACATGTTTGTTATCTTGTCAACGGTTAAAACTGTGCAATGAGGATGAGAGACTTTATTTCGAACGTAACTTAAGAAGCATGTTTGAGACGAAAAAGTTTTCAATTAAATGCAACTGAGGAGCATACTCAATTGCACAAAACCTACTTCACTCTCGTCAGCAAGTGGCTACTAGCGTTGTTCTTGTGTCGAAAGCCAGTTTCGAGCACCCTTAGCACAACGGAAGAAGAATTTAGAGGTTTTTTTTAATTCCTCCTTAACATTCTCATCATTTTGTCTCATCCTCAAGTTTAACTTCAAGTAAATATCAAATCATCATAATTAGAAAGCAAGCACTTAATATTAATAATTCTGCTGAAAGTACTAAATCCATTCCAGTATGCACACTATCCTCAAATGATCATTAGTAACATTTTCTAAATTTTTAATGACTAAAAGGGCATGTCTGAAGTTAACAATTTGTCAAGGTAAGTTCAATATTCTTGGCATGTTACTACTTAAGTCAGTAAAAAGAAATAAAGCAATAAACACTAAAACAATAAAACAAGAATTATCACAACACACCAACAATGAACAAGTATATGAAGAAAACATTTACTAGAGGTTTTTAAGGAATAGGAGAACCTAGTGGTGATGGTATAGGTGATGGCACCTTGACATTTGATGAAGCGAAAATTTTCTTCAATTTCTTTTCTTGATATTGCTGCTGCTTTTGAATATTCATCACTGCTCTTTTAATTGTAGTTAACTTGTTGCTACTCACGGCTGTAGCAGCTTCCCAAAGTTTAAGCATCTCCATAACCGAAGCAACATCAGCCATAATAATTGGAGATTGTGCTTCTTGTGGCTGTGAGTCGCTACTTTCTTCCTCTTCTTTGCTAGAGGACAACTCCCTTGTTCCTTGATGTTTGACAGCTATTCTCTCATTATAAGGCTAGAAACTACATCCCGCGAAGCTCAGCAATATGCAAACATGCAGGTACCTTTGGTTGAAAACTTCTGTCAGAACACATTTCATCATTATGAGGTCAAGACCCACTAAACGAGCTAGTGCTATCAATATGTATCGCAATCCTAACTTGGCGCTTGAAGGTCGTGCCATTTGTGCCAATCCTTTCAACAGGTGGAAGGAGGTACAATAGGGTGTCTTGTTTGAAGCATACCTCAAAGCATATAACTCCTGACTTGATACTTTACTACTCTCCACCCTACTAAAAATGGATACCGCCATGAATTTGTGAAGAAGGATCAATGAAGCATCTCGAATTAGAAGGTTTAGGGCGTTATAAGTTGCATATGCTGATGAACCGTCCGTAATTGTTCTCCAGAAATCTCCTGGGGAAAATTCATCAGCTGGGTTACTTGATCCTACCTGTGGCAGCCCAAATAAGTTTTCCAATATTGAAGCATCCATCTCCCACTCTTGCCCACCTAGCCGAAACTTCAATTTTGAGAACTTCATCCCTTCCACCACCAAAGTAGTATAGCATTCATGTATTAACTCTTCATAAACCTTCCATTCACCCATAATCAACTGCAACCATCCCAAACGCTTGGCTATAGCTAGAAGATTATCTTTCAAACCTAGCTACATTACCACCTCCCAATCAAATTATCTTGGAACAATAATTCTTTTTAGTTTTACCTTTTGATACTTCTTGCCTTCCTCATGTGAAAAGATTGGAAAAGGGGCGGAATATTATACTGAGAGATCCAGCATCAACTGTCTCACTGCCTTTCCTTTCCCTTTAGACCTTGACGATACCACCCTTCCTCTTGACATCCTCTTTAATAGATGATTTGTGGTGAAGGATATGTTGAAAGATGATTCTCTCGATTCACAACAAAAATTTGGAAGCTAGGGTTTGAAGATTAGAATAGCACAAGAGAGCTTCTCCCAAAACACAGTTTAAATATGTAAAGGAGACGTGAAGTTAGTTGAAGACTCATAAATTTAAACCGGGAATCAAGAAGAATTTAAGTTTGTAACGTTACCTCAAGCAATACTACTAGATTGCGAACTTTATCTGCAACATAATGCCATGGATATGATCGCGCCGTAGCACTTATGATCTCATGCTAGTGGTTTTCAACAATCATCTTCTCTATTGCTATCGCACCCCAACGGTTTTCACAAATGGTTCTCTATTGCGATCACACCTTTAAGTCTTGCGAGCGCACTCTGCTTTTCCTGCAATATAGTGCGATCGCACCAGACTTATTTTTTTTTCACAGCAACTCTTTAAGAAAACAACAGAGAAACAAACTTTTTAAAACAACAAACAAGCAAACCTTTAAATTAATCTCACGCACTCATATGCTAATTTTAAGGTCTTTTAGCATGACCGAAACCTGTCTTTCAAGGGTTAAACTAAAAAGCCATTACCTCCTTAAGCCGATGGATCAAACCTCTAAGGTAAAGCTTACATCTTTGATCATTCACCTTGAACTTCTCACCACGTGCATTATCAAGTTCCAACGCTCCATTCTCATAAACAATAGTGATTTTGAAAGGGCCACTCAACTTTAAGCGTAACTTCCCTGGAAATAATTTTAATCTAGAATTATAAAGCAATACAAAATCACCTTGCTTGAAGTGCTTATCTTTGATGTGCTTGTCATGCCATTTCTTAGTTCTCTCTTTGAATAACTTAGCATTTTCATAGACTGTGAAACATAATTCTTCCAACTCTTGCAACTGCAACAATTTCTTTGTTCCCACCACCTTGTTGTCTATTTTAAGTGTTTTGATAGCCTATTATGCTTTATGTTCTAGTTCCACCAGCAAATGGCATGTGTTCCTATAAACAAGTCTGTATAGAGTTGTTCCAATAGGTGTCTTGAGAGCTGTCCGATATGCCCACAATGCATCGTCAAGCTTCATAACCCAATCTTTCCTTACTCTGTTCACGGTTTTCTCCAAGATCCTTTTTAGATCTCTATTGACAACCTCCACCTGTCCACTTGTTTGAAGATAATAGGGTTTGGCCACCCTATGCTGAACACCATATCGTTTAAGCAAAAGTTCAAGTCTTGAATTACAGAAATGAGAACCACCATCACTAATTAATACCCGTGGAATTCCAAAACGCATAAATAACCCTTTCAAGAACTTTGTTAGTACCCTTCCATCATTACTTGAGCTGGCACTAGCTTCCGCCCATTTAGAGACATAGTCGACACCTATTAATATGTATTTGTTTCCATAAGATGTAGGGAACGATCCCATAAAATCAATTCCCCATACATCGAAAAATTCAACCTCCAATAGGCTTGATTGTGGCATCTTGTCTCTTTTTGAGATGTTTCTAGTTTTTTGGCATCTATCACATCGTTACACAAACTCACTTGCATCATGATTTAATGTTGGCTAGTAAAATCTGTATTTTAAAATTCTACTCGCAGTTCTATCTCCTCCATAATGCCTTGCATAAAGCAAATCATGACAATGAGTTAGCACAAAGATCTTTTCACTTTCTGGAACACATCTCCGAATTAATCCATCAGCACAAATTCTAAATAAATATGGCTCCTCCCAATGGTAATGCTTAATGTCTACAAAGAATTTCTTCCTTTGTTGATAGGACAAATCGAGACAAATGATACCGCTCACCAGATAGTTTACTATGTTAGCATACTATAGGGTTTCCAACTACTGAATAAGAAAAATATGCTCATCTGGAAATTCTTCTCGAATTGGCTGATCATCTGTATTATTCTCTTGTTCGATTCGAGATAAGTGATCTGCCACCACATTTTCAACTCCCTTTTTATCCTTAATTTCAATGTCGAATTCCTATAATAACAACACCCAACAAATTAGTCTTGGCTTTGCATCTTTCTTATTAAATAAATACCTCAGTGCTGTATGATTCGAAAAGATTATTGTTTTTGCTCCAAGTAGGTATGATCTGAATTTCTTGCATGCAAAAACCACTGCTAAAAGCTCCTTCTCAGTTGTTGTGTAATTCAATTGAGCTCTTGATAATGTTTTGCTTACATAGTATACTGTATGTAGTTTCCTATACTTCCGTTGTCCTAGTACACATCCTACAACATGATCACTTGCATCACACATCACCTCGAAAGGTAATGACCAATCAAGGGCTACCAACACTAGTGATGTCATGAGAGCCGTCTTAAGAGTGTCAAAAGCCTGTAGACACTCAACATTAAAATCAAATGGCGCATCTTTCATAAGTAAATTAGTTAACGGTCGACCAATTATGGAAAAATCTTGAATAAAGCTTCTATAGAACCCGGCATGTCCCAAGAATGAGCGAACTCCTTTCACATATGTAGAAGGTAGTAACTTTGCTATCATTTCGATCTTAACCTTATCAACTTCAATTCCCCTGCTAGAAATTTTATGCCCGAGTACTATGCCCTCATTTACTATAAAATGGCATTTTTCCCAAGTGAGAACTAAACTTGATTCTTCACATCGTGCAAGCACCTTCTCTAGACTTTGCAAACATGTATCAAATGAATCACCGAATACTAAAAAATCATCCATAAATATTTCCATAAAATCCTCCACTAAATCAGCAAAAATTGCCGACATACACTGCTGAAACATTGCTGGAGCGTTACATAGACCAAAAGGCAGTATTCTATATGCAAACATTCTATAAGGGCATGCGAATGTGGTCCTATCTTGATCTTGTGGATAGATAAAAATTTGATTATAACCTGAATATCCATTTAAGAAAAAATAAAAACCATGACCTAATACTTTCTCCACCATTTGATCAACAAATGGTAATGGAAAGTGATTTTTTCTTGTTGCAGAGTTCAGCTTCCTGAAATCAATGCACACTCTCCATCCCGTTACTGTCCCTGTAGGAATAACCTCACCTTCTTCATTTCTAACAATGGTCATACCTCCCTTTTTTGGCACACACTGAATTGGACTTACCCACTCACTATTCGAAATAGGATAGATAATACCTGCATCTAATAATTTGATGACCTCTTTCTTTACAACTTCTTTCATGTTTGGATTTAATCACCTTTGTCGTTCTCTCACAAACTTGCTCCCTTCTTCCAAGTAAATTCTGTGCATCACTACATCGGGGCTAATTCCTCTTATATTAGAAACCTGCCACCCCACAGCTCTAACATGGTTCCTAACCAACTCCACCAACCGTTGTTCCTGCTCATTTGTTAAATTAGTGGAAACAATAATAGGTAGAGTTTCCCCTTCTCCAAGAAATGCATATCTCAAATGACTAGGCAATGGTTTCAACTCTAAAACTGATGGACATACAAAGGATGGTGGGGACGGATTTGTTTCCCGCAACAACTTCTCTACTCTTTCTTGTTCACCCTTACTGTCACCAATAAGCTCTATATCTGAATCGAAAGAGACTTCTGTCTCCTTACCTCTCTCCATAATTAACAAACATTCGACCATAACACCGACTTTCATACAAACCTCATTATCTATGAGGTGCTTCATTGTTGAACCCCGAATTTTTTCTTAATGAATAAGCATGATTTAAATAAAATTTGAGGTCTTGATAGATTATTTATTTTTGGAGTAATTAGCATGTCAATTTTAGTAAGATTTTATTGCTTGAGTTGGTTAAATTAAAGTGTTGAGTGTATAACCTAAAGGGCAAAATTGGCAAGTCACTTAAGGTTAAAAGGCTTTAAGGCTTAATGGAAGGGCATAGTGGACTTTGCTAATTCATTTAGGGTATAAGTGAAAGAAGTAATTATTGTATTGTGTGAGAAGAGAGAAGCACGAAAATTGAGGAGAGAAAAAGAGTGTCATGGAAGAGAGGAAAAGAAGAGAAAAGCTAGAGTTTTTGGGAGATCTTGAAGAGTCTGAAGAATTTGAAGCTAAATCAAGTAAGTATAAGCATTAACCCTTCTTTATTATTGAATGAAACATATTTAGTGATAGTTAGAAGTGAAAAACAAGGTTGAATATGGGTAGGAAGTTGTTGATGAATGGTATGAGTTAATGTTTTACATTTTTGGGTTAATGATCAAAGATAGATCATGAATGGGTTTGTGAATGATATTGGGTTGAAATGAAGTTGAAAATGAAGTAGAAGAGATGGGTTAGGTTTAAGATGGGTTATATGTGAAATATAGGAAGTTAAAAACTGGAAAAAGTAGCAAAACATGTCTTCGGGGTAGGTTTCTAGACAAGTTCGCCGCAACGAACTTAATTTTTCTTGCACAAATATTCTTTGATATTTTGGGCATAACTTTTTCTGTAGATGTTCAAATGGACCGATTTTTAATTTGGTGTAAACTAGAGACATAGGGATACAAATTGTATGAGGAATGGAGTCTAAATTCAGTCTCTAAGAACTAAAATGTTGGGATGGAATTTGAGCATAGAATTTTCTTTCAGTATAAGAAATAGTCAAAATTGTTAAGGTATAACTTTCCAATTTATAAACCAAATTGAATGGAATTTTGGTTATTGTTTAAGGAAATCAAGTGAGGCAAGAGAGGCAAAAGGAGCAAGAGGAAAGACATCCCTAAGCAAGTTTATAAGTAAGGAAATCAAGGTGGGTACACGTTTATAATAGAGTAAATAAGCCACTCACTGTTTTTTTCAAATCAAGGAAATTTAATGATTTAAATTGCATCATCAATATTGCCTTTATTTCTTTTTGAATGAATTGTGAAATTGTTATATGTTTACTACATGAATTGTATTGATGATTGATGAAAAGACTTTGAAAAGGATTCTCTTTGAAAAGACACATGTTAATGAAATCATGTTTTTGGAAGTGGTTTTTCAAAATATCTCATGTTCATAAAAAACAAGTTTCCAAAATGTACCATTTGGGCAAAATGTTTTCGATTCATGAATTACATGTTATGTGGGTTTGGTGTAGTCCATTCAAGAATGTCACGTGCATATTGGCCAAGTTAAAGGCTTCTCCTGCCTGCCCGTTAGTGGCACAGAGCTCTTTCATAGACTCCCTCATGTTTACGTCTACGCAAAATCACTACATGGGATTGCAATAGGACGTCAATTTTACGACTACACAGGACCATTATATGGAAATGTGTAGTTCGTCATGTTCTTGGTTCTACCCAAACCATTTTGATGTGTTTATGTGCTTATGATATGTTAACAAGTTTGATGCATACATGATTTACAATTGCTCATGAATTGTTTGATAAATTGAGAATTTTTAGAAATGTGTTCGATGATTTTTACATGCGAAATTACTATGGTTTCGAAAATTGTTGGGACCCGATCTCGAAACCGGACCCCAACCGGAAAAACGGAAAACGAAAACGAAAACAAAGCGAAGAACGGACGAAAACACGAATCGACAAACAAAGCGAAACAAATGAACAGATCGGAAGTCATAAAGCGGAACACAAAGTAAAAACGGAATCGAATGGCTAAACGGATCAAACAGATCGAATTGGCTCGAAATCAAAGTCAACAAACGGTTCAAACGAACTTAACATATTTCCGACATCCGAGAACAAATATCTTAGAAAACAAAACAAACTTGTCGGGTTGGAAACCAATAAGACATTAATTGAAGCCGATCATATCCGGTATATTTTTTTTCTTCTTTCTTTCTCATTCCTGTCATCTTTATTCACTCTTATACAAATCAAAACAAAAAATAATTTCCCCATTTGGAAACTTATCCTCAATCAAAAACTCAATTCCAAAAGTTCTTCTTATACATTCATACA
>JAOTAX010000008.1:25874258-25895192 GCA_025629825.1 Erythroxylum guanchezii | reverse complement strand
CCTGACACTTTGGCCCCCTACTATGCCCCCCCCCCCCCCCCCCAACCCGCACCTGTCGGGCAATCTTCACACTTGTCATGGTATCCCCTAGTAATTGTTGAACTGATCTTGGGTAACTGGACGGTTAATCCTTTACCCTGATCCGATCGTGCCAAACTTTTCTATTTCTAACTACTACCTCATGAAGAGCCAACTCTAACAGATCCTACTTGATCACTTATCACTTCCTGCCAGTTCTTGTACGGCCTCCCTCTCTTCCTCTTATATTCACTAAGTGTTATTCCCTCACAGCTTTGTACCGAAGCATCTGAATGCCTCCTCCGCACATACCCATACCACCTAAGCCTAGTCTTTCTCAACTTGTCGGCAAAGCTAGCTACCCGTAATCTATCTCTTGCCACCCGATTCTGGACCTTATCTCTCCTGATAATGCCACACATGCACCTAAGCATACGCATTTCTGCTACCAACAACTGTCTTATATGTCGATGTTTGGTAGGCCAATACTCTGCCCATATAACATGGTTAGACGAATCGTCATTTTATAAAACTTCCCTTTGAGTTTTAAAGGAATCTTCCTATCACATAAAACCCCTGATGCACTTCTCCATTTGTCTACATGCAGGCCATAACCGTGGACCTTAGTGCAACATCGTGGCTGGTTTATCTGCTCTCTGTCACGATCATGGCTGATTCCCCACGATTGTGACCCTATATTCGAGCTTATGTTGGGCCTGTGTTAGCGCTTATGTTACGATCGTGGCAGGACTGTGTTTTAATTCGGGTCTCCTCTGAAACTCTTCTGAATGTCCTGAAACATTAAAAAACTTATCACGACACCTCATATATATAAAATTGAAGCCCAAAAACATGTTCTCACCCAAAGAACACTTAAAACATAAATATTTATGAATTAATACAATTCTTAACTTAAGCATACACTAAACAATCGAATTAACCACTAAACAATATCAAATTACCGATAAAAATATAATGCAATCTACTCCTGTCGTCGTATGAAGTGAACATACGAAGGAATCAACTTTTTCTTTACGTTCAAACCTGAGGAAGGTTCCTATCTCGAGAAACTACCATTCTTTGTCCCTCGAATTCAAACTTGTTTTAATGTGCACTATCGTCGAAAATTTTCTTATTCATTTTTTTCGGAATGTACAGCTAGAGACAATAAGGAGGAATTTAGGCAGTGCAGCTAAAAGGGGAGACATTATAACTGGTCCCCAAAGAAATGCTTGGTCAAACTAATGAATCCCAAAAACATGGACTAGCCAGCGCAGCGCAGCACTTGCTTCGACGAGTGGGAATTGGGACTTAAAACAAAAGCCATCTACTTATTGTTGACTCTGTCTCCAAGGCAAAATTAGGGGAAGCAAAAAATTTTAGGGATAAAAAGGCATTATTATCATATCCAATATTATTTTACATACATACATACATATACAGCCATGATAGAGACACAAGAGGAAAAAAAAACGTAGGAAAGTCAAACAATATATGGAGAAGGAAAGTAAGAACCAAGAACTGCCTGACCACGCTCTCTACTCATCATCAGCCCAAAGTAGACCAATAATCTGATTGCCCTCTCGAAACTTGAAGTGAAGAGTTCCACTAAAAACTTGAGATCAGGAACTCAAAACTTTTTAATTTTTCTTGTTCGGGGTATTCATCCTAATCAAACCCAACAGAAAAAGAAAGAAAGAAAGAAAAAGCCCTCTCAAGGAATTAAATTCTCGTATCTCATGTAATCAACCCAATACAAGAATGAGTCTAATGTCTTGCATCTCGTAGTAAAGCCCAACCGATCAGTTTTGTCTCGGGTACCCAGCAATTTGATTGGACACCGAAATAACATATCCATGAAATCCCAGTTAGCCAAATCTTCCATCTCAGTCTGCCTTAGTTCTTTCTCCACAACTATGTCTTTCCACACTTTGTTCTTATCTTTCATTGCTTTTGTAAACCAGAAGTCTTTCACAAACATGTTTTGCGGCACTTGCGCGCCCAGTTTGGTTCCAATGACTGGCCATATCTCCTTCCATGTAAAACTCAGGCCATTGATCGAGTTAAAAGCTTGACCATCAATGGAATATATCTCATCTTTGGTGGCCGCCCAAATGTGGTGTTCTGCTACTAGCCTAGCGTCAGAGCCATCAATACAAACCTCTTCCCAACATTCCCTTGTCCCTCCAAAAACAAAAGGAAGATTTAAATGCTTGCAAATTGCTCCATACACACATAAACTACCAATGACATTGTATAACGTCCTATTGGAACTACCCATTAACAAACCAGGTCTTATAACAGACCATGGCACATTATTTCCTGTTAGTCTCTCCCTTAGCAAGTCCTCAAGGACATAGTAGAAGTTATAGACTGCATTTGCTCTCGGACAATCCTCGTTGTAGAAGCGACCTTCTTTGGCGCTGAAAGGCCCTTTAAGTGACACATAATGCTTCATTCCTGTCTGGAGAGAAACATGCTTCAACGACTTGGCTCTGGGGAGAATAGCGTTCAATGCATTGGACATCATTGCCTTGTTTTCCTCACAACATTCTCTGCTATCTAGAGGATATAGGGTTGCCCAAGTGACCCAAAACATATGAGTCACATCTGCTAACACGGAGAGCTTCTTCTGAGTCTCTTGAGGGCTCAATAGGTCACATGAGATGAAATGGTAGTGAGGACTTTGGATAGGTATGGTCTCAGGCCTTCTAGCTATACCATACACCTTCCATTTCAGTTTTGAGCTTAGCCTTCTGGCTATTTCTCTCCCTGCAAGCCCTGTAACGCCAAATATTATGGCAACGTTACTGCTACCGTCCCCTTTGGCTTCCATTGGTATGCAATCTTGGATAGGAGCGTTGGTCTGAGCTTCTTAAATTTGCAATGTTTATATAAATATATGTATATATATAAGAAACTTTCGTGTTAATCAGCTCGAAACAGTGGTTCTAACACCTAATCTAAATCAAACTACTTGACCCATTCTTTTTGACGAAGATGTCTGGCATAGTTTCAAGCTCGCTTTAAAGAGCTAATAATTGGGCTAGGGCGTCATGTAGTTGTATGTATGGAGCAACATGTAAATCGCTTTCTTCTAATGCTTAAAAATGTTTAGTTTTGTATTAGAATTGATCAAGATGACAACTATGTATGACTAGAAGTGGTAATGGCTTCAATCATTCAGATTTTGGCACACCACACTCTAAACTAACAATTAAATGAGATGATAGTTCAAACTGACAACATCATTAGAGTCTCATTTGGTTAAAGTAGCAACATTTTTATCTAAGTTTTATAATATTTTCTCATATTAGTATTAGTTGTAGCCACTACATCGCCAATTCCCAATATTTCTCATTAACTAAACCCACATGGGTGAGTGTCTAATAGTTGGGGTGTTAAAGTTTATTGAATGGCTTGCTTGCCGGTTGATTGTGATCTTGGCCGTTGATATGCTTGTAACCGAAGTTTTATAATATTATATCCAAGTGTGTCCATTAATGGTGAACCTGTTCCTGCTGCTATATGTACGGGTCCACCCCCTTTCATTGAGAGAAGCAGCTTAATTGTTAATCAACTCACCAATTTTTTTTATCCAAAGAAAACTCTTCCATGTCTCCGAGAAAGTTGGAGATTAACTTTGACAGATGTGTTGTCATCTCATCAGGAAGAATTTTGGGAGATGTATGACGTCCCTTTTTACGAATTGCGCATCTGCATAGGAGACCACAAGTATAAAAGCAGCTAAGTATTCATCACCTAATTACTATGAACATCAATTATTTCAAGAGCCTTGTATCGTCATGTAATTGATCTCCCTTTTGAGTTGGCTATATTTTTTAGAATTTTGTTTGTATAAAACAGAAAACTACTCAATTTTATCTGATAGTCACTTCATTTTATTATATAACTTGATAAATTCATATCATATTAGTAATTTATGTGCATTATAATATTTCTGTATAGACAAAGTCTGCTCAGCTTAATCAATAACTAAAACTATTTTAACTAATTATATACCTTAAGATACCAAGCAGATAAAATTAATATGTCATTACCATTATTTACCTATGTGGCTATCTCTTAACTGCCCTACAAGACAGTGAAAATATATTCTCATAACAATTTAAAGAATAACAACGCCTAAGTCTTGCGTTCTTATTCTCTAAAAGATTGGCAAAGCAGGTTCGGTGTGAAGGTTGGATGTTTCAAATGAACGCAGACAAGAAGTTGGACGTTGGGATATTTAATCATTTCTGTTTTTGTAGAGCAGCGTACTTAAGGGATTGAATGGTTCTATGACCAAAAACAAAAAAACAAAAAAGACATGGTTCTAATTGAGACGACTGTATAGTTTTTTTTTTTTTTTTTGAAACAACGACTGTATAGTTATAATTGATTAATTTCAATTTAAAAAAAAAAACTAGTGTGTGGGGAATCTGCATTCGAATTGTTTGATTACTGTACACAGAATAATTACATTCGGTCTAAATAATATAAGCAGGCCGGTGCCTGCATTATGACATGAAGACGTCAACTATTGCACCGTTGTATTTATATCAACTTGAGGCGTAAAATATATGTTTTATTTTTCTGAAAATTGTACATCTTGAAAGAATGGTAATAACCATTGCTGAGGCGAAGCCTGTGCAAAAAATGATAACTTGTTATCAAAAATGTGAAAGAATTGTTTGATGAGATGAAGAATAACGTGTATGTAAATCTTTACGATTCAAAACATATCAGATTATGCTTAAAAATTGAAATTAAGAGCTCAAATTTAAACTGAATCCAAATTATTTTGTTTGGCACATGAAAAATTGGTATTTTAAAATCTCGTAATCTTAAGAAATTAAAACATAATTACTTCTATAAAATCCTAATCATTAAGATATAAATTAAAAAAAATCAATTTTTATGCATAATAAACAAGTTTCCAATGCTTATTGAAGTCAATGGGCCCTTGGACATCTAGACGATAAATTGACAGGTATACAAAAGTAGGTATACGTCCCTGAACGTGGTGTAACTTAATCTGCCTGAATATCATCATAAATTTTTTATTTAGAGCGTGGCGTTAAAAATTATGGACTAAAATATGAGATGAATTTTTGAGTAAGAATTAAATTGTAAAGTGAGAACGAGCTGTATCTATATATATATAAGAAGGGGTTGTTTTATAGTTAGAAGTGCTGACATTCTATATATAAAACTAGCAGAGTAAAACTGCGCATCATGCGTAGTGATAATGCCCAGCTGAGTTAGTGGATTATAATGTAAGGAAAGAGTTAGTTATGGAATAATAGAAAATTGAATATGAAAGGTTAAATTTATAAAGAAGATTTAAATATATTATATTGAAAATATAAAAAGTGTGTAATATAATAATTGTAAAATGTTTTGTTATTGATATATAAGGTAATAATAATTAATATGAAGGGCGAAAAAAAGTTAATTAGTTATATAGTTAAGAAGATTAACCGTTTATAATGAGTTTAAAAAATATTAATTAATTGTTATTTAAGTATAACTAAAAAATAATTAATTGTATACGGAATAATAGAAAATTGAACATGTAAGACAAAATTTATCAAGAAGATTTAAATATGTTATATTGAAAATATAAAATGTATAATATAAAAACTGTAAAATGTTTTGTTATTGATGAAGTTTATTATTAATTAAGGGTTGAAAGAATATAAGGTAATAATAATTAATATGAAGGGTGAAAAAATGTTAATTGATTATATAGTTAAGAAGATTAACTGTTTATAATGAGTTGAAAAATATTAATTAATTTTTGTTTAAGCATAATTAAAAAATGATTAATTGTATGATGTATATATTTTGGATTTGTCAAGATTTGGAGTATAAGTTTGATTTAGTTGGATTTATAAAATGTCTGGAGCAAAGATGTAAAAAAAATGTATATTTTAATCTTTAAAAATATGTATATAATTTGCTAGATGTAATGTAATTAAATTAAAATTAATAAGAAAAATGAGTGAAGATATATGAGATACTAATTAATAGTAAAATGAAAATGAGCTAATTAGTTCATTATTTAATTAAATATTAGTCGGAAAAAATATTTGAATAGGAAATATATACGTATGTCAATTTATCAATTATAATGTAAGCAGGAAATAAACAATTTTTTTATTGGTACCGATATATAATAGCAACAATAATGTTTAGGTACATATATATGAATTGATAAGAAATGGATGTCGCTGTCGTGCAAATGCACAATAGCGATATTGGTAGTTGAATAGCCAATGTCACTATGACGCAAATGCACTGCAGCGACTTTGGATTCAGAGCCAATGTTGCTGTCGTGCAAATGCACGATAGCAATACTAGCATTGAATAATTATAATTGCTATTGTGCAAATGCATGTTAGCGATTTTTGATGTAACTAAAATATTATTCAATATGATTTCAAAAAAAATTATTTAATATAAAACATATACATATATATAATATCATCAAAAACATATATATATTAGAAAAAGGAGAAGGGTGAGTTTTCAACTTGCGATTCTGTATTTGTTATATATATATATATATATATAGTGTATAAATGTGTTAATTTGATATTTTTAATGTAATTAGGAAATTAATTATAAATGGCAGAAAAGAATAAATAATATAACGTAATTGGTTATATTATATATAAATTTAATGTATAATAAATATGGGAAATTAAAAATTAAAAATTAAATTATAAATAATTTAAATATGTAATGAAATTTAATTAAAAAGATATAAATATGTCATATTAAAAATATAAAAGTTAGACTATAATAAATGAATAAGCAAAATTAGCAAGAAAAAATTTGAGACAAAAATTTAAAATATTTTTAATTAAAGGGTACAATGAATGGAATAATTAATATTTAAATTTTTATAGTATTTTATTTTTATCGATAACAAAAAATATAAATTAAATTAAATTAAATTCTCAATTAATTTTGCCTTTTGAGTCATAAAATAAATTTTCTTTTCCCACATATGTTATGTAAATATTATTGTTTTGGTGGTTGAATAGCGAATGTTACTATGGCGCAAATGCACCGTAGCGATTCTGGATTTAAGAGTAAATGTCGCTGTCGTTCAAATGATTTTTCGACTTGCCATTCTGCATTTGTTAAAGTTAAAGAAAAGATATGAGGTAAAAATATATATATTAGGAAAAGGAGAAGGGTGTATATATATAGTGTATAAGTGTGTTAATTTGATATTTATAACGTAATTAGGAAATTAAGTATACATGAGTTAGAATTAATTATAAATGGGGGAAAAGATATGACGTAATTAGTAAATAATATTCATTATATTAAATTTTCAATAAATTATAGATTAATTAATTAATTATATTATATTATTATTAATGTCAATATTAATAATAATGTAATTAGGAAATTAATTAGACATAAGTTTAAATTAATTGAGAAAGGCAGAAAATATATGAGGTTATTAGTGAATAATAGTGATTATATTATTTTTTAAATAAATTCTGGTCTAATGAACTAATCAGCTAATTATATTATAATTGTGAACAGTAAATGGAAAATGTAAAATGTTTTGTTATTGATTAAGTTTGTTATTAATTAAGGGATAAAAGAATATAAGGTAATAATTAATATGAATATGATAATAGTAAGCAATTTTTGTAGAAATGGTGGTCTTTATATAGTGTTACAATAACAGCGAAACTTGTTTAGATGTATGGAGGTTATGTAAGCGTAAAACAATTTAAATTGAAGAAAGCAAAATGAGATATAAAAGCCGAATTAGAACCCATTCATCATACATTTAAGTACTTATATTCACCTTTATATTGTTTAATTTGGTTTAAAATACACCGAAATAGGCTATGTGACCCAAGAACAATTCAAATTGAACAATTAAAACTCAAATTTCAAACCACATTTGAATAGTTAGATTAACTTTTATACCATTTGAAGTTATTCAGAACACATCAGAATCTATATATGTTATATACATATATATAATAGCAGTAATAATTTTTTCATAAATATGTTAATTAATATGAATTATTAATATATATATTTGTTATTATGTATATATATGTATATGTATATATATATATATATATTAATAGTAATAATGTTAACAGTAACCGTTTTTTGTAGAAATCATCGTCTATTAATTTGAAGAATGGAATATTAGATTTGAAAGTCGAATTAGAACCCATTCATCATACACTTGAGCACTTATATTCACTTCTATATTGTTTAATTTGGTTTAAAATATATGGAATAGGTTATGTCACCCAAAAATAATTTAAACTAAACAATTCAAACTTCAAACTTCAAACTACATTTGAACAGGTAGATTAACTTCTATACCATCTGAAGGCATTCAAAAAACACTACAATATCGAAGTTTTAGATGGTATGAAGTAAAACGACAAAAGGTAAAGTAGTGATTCTATCTGGTTGGTCTGACATGAAAAGTTCATGAAATTTTGAATTTTTTCCTATTACAACGAGTGTCTGGATTTGATTGTGCATCTAATTGCGGTGTACATTCAATATTGCTGATTGGTTTATCTATTTGGGACGGTGAATTGTTTTCAGCATGGCTGAATCTTTTATCAAGGCATTGTCTAACTGATGAAGAAGATTCAGGAATATGCTCTGAAAATATAAGAAATCAAATTATATTAGGTAGGTGATATAAGGTGAGATTATCGGAAAGGAAATGGTAGATACAAAAATGATAAACGATCATGTTAAAGATGAAATAAAAATTAAGGAGAAATAAAAAAAGACCTGAGATTGCTAGAGGTGTAATTTCATCATTGTTATATTGATCATCAGTTGAAGGTTGATCATTTTTTGCGAGCAAAAGCGAAGGCTGTTCTAGTTCATGAGCATCAATTTCCTGGTAGTAAACAACAGTAAATCGTTGTGTTGCATCTGATGACTGAATGTTTGCTAGATTGACATGGAGAAGAAACGTATCGGCTTTCAATTCTATTTGTAGGTTCTCTAACGGGAGATCCATGTTCTTATAATGCAAATCAAAAAATGTCTATTGTCAGTGAAATAATTACATAAAGATATATGGGATTAAATTGGAAATGTAGATGAAAGATGAAAGGAAAAATATAACCTCATTGGAATATTGCATAGCTTCAAGGGCGATGAAATTTAAAAGTTTTTCAGCTAGGTCGCCAAAAATTGAAGCCGTGATAGTTCCTGTTTTGTCGGTCAAATCTATGTCATATCAACACCTACACAATAGAGTTAGAATAGGAAAAAAAGAAGATTTTATACGTACAGTAAAATAGATGTCAGCGAAAAGGTGATGAGTATGAGTTAAAAAGTTGCACAAGTGACATTTAAGTAAGAAAGTAATGTCAAAATTACAAAATTCAGATAGAAGGAAAAAGCAACAAATCGAAGATTGAAAATAAAAGGAAGAAACCTTGGTTCAGTTGTTAGTTTTTCTCTGCAAGAATTACAAGTGAAAAGAACTCCATATGCAGCAGTCGTAGAGCGAAAGCATTTCTTGCATGCTATATACCAGTATTTTTGTAAAATGTGCTTAAAGGAAATTTAACCTTGAATCCATGATATCTGGGAAGAAAACGATCAGAAGATTTAGAGAAGCAAGTTTTAAATTAAATATTGAATAGGAATATGTAAATGTGATTACCTTGGGGGTAGAAGTTAGAAACATGATTTTGGTGATTTTTTGCTGAGATCCAGAAGATATATCAGGATTATATTTGAGGTAAGATCGTTCGTTCACGAGGTTTTTAATTTCCCTATTATTTTGTCGTGCCCTATAACATAATAATTATATAGATGAAAATATAAGAAATTTAAAAAATTCCTATATAATTTGTAACGAAATATTTAAAATGTTGTACGTAAGATAATGAATTACCAATTTTTAAGATCTGTAACTTTGTGTATTGGTGGGTCATCGAGGATTGCTGAATCGAACCACATTGATAATGCAACACCTAACATTTGAAATTGTATGTTTAAGATAGAATAAAAAGGTAAATAATAATACGTAATATTATGAGGAAGGAAAAAATACCGTTATAGAAGTTGACTTTGAGCCTTCTACAGACAATAATTGGATAAGAGTGAAGGGATTCCGTAATGTGTTGGCCCTCCTTGTTAACAAAAGAATTCCACAGTGATAGTATGACTGTTTGGTGCCTAATAAAAAACAAGAGATGTTAGAAAAATGTTAATTTTTTCCTACTTTCATGGAAAATATTAAGAAAGACAGAGAATTAAAATTACTCTTTGTTGGTGATAACAAATTTTTGTACAATTGAAGCTCTTCCATCTTTGACGATTTCTTTTTTATCTAACACTTCAATAACGACGGCTAAAATATCTATCATGTGTTAAAGATAAAAGTAATTAGTTTAAAAAAATTGTGAACATTGTATGAAGAAATATATTAAGCATCTAACCAACTGATTTTTGCTTGTCATTAACGCAGTCCGTGAGATTCTTGAAAGGTGTGAAGTTGAATTTGATAGGGATGATTGTTTCGTTTTCTGTCACAGGCTCGATGACAGTGCGGCTTGTAATAATCCACTGTTTTTTCAAATTTTCGGTTTGGTATTGAGGTGGAATCGATTTCATAATCGCATTAGAAATGATATATTTCTTACATGGCTGTAAGATATTGCCAATTGTTTGGATATCATTTTTGAATGTGATACCCTCAACTTGTCATCCTTATCAGTTATAAGGAAATTATTAATAGATAAGTTTTAAAAATGTAAAAGGAAGAAAGTGTAATTGATATACCTCAGAATCACAGAAGATGAACTTTTGTCTTTTAGATGGTGTAGTAGGCGAAGCGATGATATGTTGTTTTTCTTGCACTATTATTTCATAAGATCACCATTGTGCGCCAGGGAATCCTTCATCAATAAATGGTTTTCCATGCTGAAAGAATATGTTAAATGGTCAATTGAAGAGAAAGAATTGTTCATATGAAATTAAATTATGTGAACTGATTAAAGAAACAAGTAATATACCTTTGAGGAAATTTGATGATTTATAATTTGACCAATTGAAAAATTTCACAGAAAACAATATTTCTTGTTTTTTTATCGAAGTTTGAAGAATCAAAAGTTTCAGGAATAATAAGAACTTTAACCGATTCAGGAGTTCGAGCTCTTAATAGAGCCACATATAGTTGTCCGTGTGAGAATATAGGTTGACAGAGATAAATTCCTACATGATCAAGTGTTTGACCTTGAGATTTGTTTATGGTAATCGGAAAATACAGACAAATTGGAAATTGTGTTCTGATGAAAGGAATTTTATTTTTTTCGTTCTCTAAAGAATGTAAAGGAATTTTAGGTATAAAAATGAATTTTCCTTTGTGAGGTCCAAAAACAATTTCGGCAGAAATTGTATGATCTTTTAGTTGTTTGCATATCAACCTTATTCCATTGCATAATCCCTCAGTTGGATTTAAATTTCTGAGAAGCATAATTGGAGAGCTTTCTTTTAGCAAAAGCTTATATGGAGGCAAGCCTTTAGGATTTAAAGAATTGAGAAAATCTTGATAATCAGTTTGATGTCTTTGGTTAATCGTCTTGTCAAAACTCACATATGAATGCATATTTCCTGCTAATTTTTGAATCATGATGTTATTAATTTCATCAACACGACTATTTGTTGGACATAGCACGCATCTGTTTATCATCTGATATGGGTCAGATGAATATAAGCTTAGGTCAGGGAAGACATTTTCCAATAACCTAGCGAGGATAATTGTATATTAGAAAAGTGTAATAGAAATTGTAAAAAAGGATAGTAAATTATTTAACGAAAAAAGTGTTAACCTATTAAGAGATTCATCCTTGTTGTCATAAGGAATAATGAGTTCTTTTGGCAAGCATATTTGATCTTGTTCATCCATTGGCTCAGTGTCTTCTCCAACACGCAATAAGAAATCACAAAAAATTGGATTTGACACAGCTCTCATATTTATTATTAAAGAGAATTTAGAGATGTGCAGCCAAAGATGTGAATTAGAAGACTTGAATCAATAAGTTATTGTTTTGTTGCTTGGTCAATAACTGGTAGTGTTTGACGAAAGTCGCCACCAAATACAACAATTTTACCTCCAAATGACTGATCAGAGTCCATTATATCTTGAAGTAAGTTGTGAAATGCTTCAATGGCTTCTCGTTTTGCCATGGAAGCTTCATCCCATGAAATAAGGCTAGATTGAAATATTAATTTTACAACACTGCTTTGTTTGCTTAATTGACAAACTTTTTGCTTTGAGAAATCAAGCGAGATTTTAAATCTTGAGTGAGCTGTCCTACCGCCTGGAAGAATTGAGGCAGCAATGCCTGATGTGGCGACAACAATTGCAATATGTCCTTGTGATCGTAAGTTTCCAAGAAGAGCTCGTTATAAGAAAGTTTTCCCTGTTCCGCCTGGACCATCGATAAAATAACTTCCATTGGTTGAAGTCAAAACTGAATTCATTATTAAATCAAATATGCGCTTTTGCTCGTTGTTCAGTTTTGATTGTAACAATAGGTCTTCTGCATCAATCTGTATATTCATCTCACTTTGTACTTCCTTAGTTTGTTATTGGTGATAATCAACATGGAACTAATGGTCAGTAAAGTGATAATCGGCTAAGCTTTTGCCCATTTGTTCTAGATATTTATTAATATCTTGAAGGGCCATTTTTGTAACATCATCAGATGTATACATATTACAGGAAGAAGAAGCATACAGGTAGTCAGAAGAGAGGTCGTCTTTGAAAGTTTCCTAGAGCTCTTTAGGATTTGTTAGTGAACAATAGAACAAGAGTGTAGCAAATAAAAATCTAAGGGATGATGGCATTTGAAAGATCATAGCTTCCTTAAGTGTTTGTTCTATGTAAGAGTCAGATGCTAGCAATCCTAATTGTAGTGTAGCTTCTCTGAAACAGTTCATCTTTTGACCATCAACAGTTAACAACTGATCAAATGATGTTGGTCCTTTAACATGCGTGAGTAATAATCTCAAGTAATACCTCTCTCCTTCTCGAGGGTCAACAGCAACTAATCTTCCTATGACTTTTCTTCAGCTTCTTTTTGACCATGTTTTTGTTTTTCGATTCCAAAAAAAATGTTATGGGAAATCTTTATATAGACATTTCATCTCTACAGCCTTTCGATTTGTTGAATTCGTCTTGAAAAATTTCGTAAGCATTGTTTTCAAGAAGTCAATATTTCTTAATAAATAAGACAAATTAGCATCTTTTGCAAAGGAAACAGATTGCTAATCTGGGAGGTGAAATTGTAGTATATAGATCGATGGATTAATCTCTGCTAGGCGGAATTCATATATGCACCATAAAGCTTCGGGGGTGAAATCCAATGGCCTTCTTGGAAATTACTGATTTCATCAATATTAATTGTGTTCTCTTGATCGTTAACGCTAAAGTTGACAAGGTCATGGCCCGTAAATACATATTTGTATAAGTATTTAACAAGCTTCACAGTTGAACATATTTCAACATTAATGTGACAATCAAGTAACATCAAAAGGTATGGGTTGTGAGGAACCATCCATCTATTATCAACCTCATGTCTACAAATTTTGGCTTTTCTTTTATTATCTCTCCATTTATAGCATGGATAACTGTCTTCACCATGAATAGTGAAAGGAGTAAAATTCTTAGGATAATGACTTTTGCATACACCATTTCTCATACAAGGACAATCTTTATTCATAAAACCACAAGGACTGTGAATCATATGCTTAATGACAAGAGAATATAACCTGGAATTCTTATCAGGATTAGGTATTTTAGCAGATATGATTTGATCATAGGAATCTGGATTTAGCAATTTAAAATGTGGTTTAAGTATTAACAGTAAATGAGCATGAGGGAATCCACGCTTTTGAAATTCAATAATGCAAACAAATGCGGCGACATCTCCAAAGATTTGTTTTTTGATCAACTCATTTTTTAGAATTTCAAATTTAGCTATGAACACTCTAGCCAATAAATCCGGTCTATCTTGCACCTTTTCATGGAATTTAAGATTCTCTTGTACTTCTTTCCACATAGAGTTGTAAGTGATAGTGAGGAAAATATCTAGTTTGCTATATTTTTGCACTAGAGCTATTGCATTGAGATAATGTCGTTTCATGTCCCTTAGGCAGCCAATAAACGAAGCTAGGAGGATAATTCGGCGGCCAATTGTAGAACCTTCAGTGTGACCAACTTAATGCTATCTAAAACACCTTGCAAAATTTCTGTCCGTATCTCATTTTGTTTTTTCCTATGGAAATCGAGTCGAGATGTTTCAATCTTTATATAAGTACCAACAACGAATTGTTGAAGTAGTCTTAAGCTATGGAGAAGCATGAATTCATCATAACTTCTGATTTGAAGTCAATAGCAGTAATACTCTCTGGCAGATATTAGACTATGTTTAGAGTGTGCTTCTTAAGCAGCTAGCAACAGTTTAAAAAATAGATAAATAAATTTATGTAATTAAATAATATTTGGGAAACAAAAGAATAAGTAGACAACTAACCTATGTTTTCGAGAGCGAATAATTCAGTTGGATCAGTAAAAGTGTAAAGAAACATTTGTTGTTTCATCTAAAACATTGGTCCTGTTTCTTTGCGGAATTAACCGCCTAATGCCATGATGCCATCTGGATTCACCACGAGGAAATAAAATTGGATATTGAAGCGAGTCATAACACGTATAATAAGATTGAATTCTATAACTTGGACCTGAGTGAGCATAGAATTGGATGTGAGGAGATTTATCATGTTGTTCATCATCAGTTTCAGTCCATATAGCAGCTACTTGTGATGTAGTAGGAAGATTATAAACATGATGATCAAGGTCAGGATAACATCTGAGAACAATTTCATGATTTTCAAGCGATAGAATATCTTTAAGACTTTGAAAAAACCTGGCATAAAGGTTATCTTAAAGAATTGTCATAATCAGCTTCAATGTATTTTCACGAAGTTTATTAGAAATGTTAATCCTTTTCTGTAGTTCTTCATCAGTATCAAAGAAATAGAGTTGGACTCCAGATACCTTATTGCCTATTGCCACTAAAGGGTTAAGGAAATGTTAAACTTGTCCTTGAACACGGAATGTATAAACTCCCTTTTTGTTTTTTGTAAGGTCACGATCATATCTAGCTCCATAGGAAATGAAAGCTAGATTGTTATTGTAAGTACGAATATTCTTTCTGAAATGTTCTGATTCTTCATCATTGTTTAGAAATAAAGATTTTAAAGTATAAGGCATTTGAGGACCAACAATTGAAATTTTTCTGGACGAGCAACAAAACGATGGAGGTTCGAGATAAAATTGCTTTGCATTACAATGTTCACAATTTGGAACAAAACGGAGTTGTTGAGGTTTAACTGGTAAATCCTGCAAGGACGCTAATGTTGAAGAAGAGGTACGATGATTTATCCCTTCAAAGATATAGAAAGAACATTATCACTTTGTGGAGTAGTTAGAATGGAAATAGTTTTAATATAGGTAAAAAAAAAGGTACCATCATTAATATGATTAGCATGAATATCAGTAGATTGGTGATGTATTTGTTAATAACAGGGTTCATGAATTGGAAGTTGACCGGTGGAAGGTTCGCTATTAACGAAAGAATCATTATGTTGATGAGTAATTGTTTGGTGGAGTGTTGTTAGGTGGAGTGTCGATGAAGTAGAACTTCTCTTTTTTGCAGCTCGAGTTTCTCTACGTCAATGTAATTATTCTTGTTTTTTATCATTTGCCATTTCAACATATTTTTGGTGCCTTTTAGCATTTCTATCCATATTTGAATACCTAAGTGATCCAGATAATATCAACATCTTTGATCTATCGATTGATGATGTTTGTAAAAAAGCTGAAAATAGTTATGATAATAACAGTCGTTAAATATATATATATATAGATAGATAGATATGCACTATAATTAAATATATATTATAAATCATATTAAAGTAGACATGTAAAAAAAAGAATAAACATTATATTTATAAGTGTTGAGTATAGCTAAAACTTGTTACATAATAGATGCAACAAAGGATAAATTTAATAAAGAGTTGATAATGAAGTAGTAACATTTCCATATGTGAATAAGTAAAGGAAAAGATGTAATAAGTACATAGTGGATAAATAAGGTACACAATACATTTAAAAAAACATGTAAGATAGTATATATCTAACAGACATGATTATCTAAGCATTTAACAAATTAGGAAAAATTTTAAAGTTTAGAAAATAATATCGGTCGAATCTGGTGCAAGATAAATAAAGGATTAACAAATATCTAAGAAAATTAATACATGATAATAGAATGCAACTGAGTATAAAAATAAGGTAACATTGGACATGCAAGTCATGAAATACACAAATTTAAACAAAAAATTAATTATGATATAAAGAAAAAATAAAACATGATGAACAAGTATAGCAGAATATTATACAATATATTTATGTAACATAACCAAACATACCTTAGTAGTGAAAGAATGCAGCAGACAATAAGCAAGAAACCCTAAAAAAAATGGAGTGTAAATGCAGTCAGAATAATAAGATCAGGAAACAAATTTAATCGGGAAAAGGAAACGATATTTACAAAAATAAAAATGAAGTGAATTACTCTATCAATCAAAAAAGTAATAATTGAATAAGGTTTAAATTTGATAGCTTTTGATTAGGGTTTTTACAACTGTATTTATTGCTTCTGTAGTTCAGGTGAAATGCTAGAGAAAGGAAATAAGGTGATAGTAAATAAAATTGGCAAAAATGTAATAAGCAGAAGATAAAGATACGAATTTATTGAAATTATAAATATAAAAAATCGGAAAAAATTAATGGACAAAAGAATGGCTTACTAATATGAAGGGTTGTTCTTTGTTTGTTGAAATAGAAGACTCAAGTTTTAGTGTTTTTTTCTTTCTGGAATGGAGGATTTGATGTATTTAGGTTAAACAAGAAGAAGGTAAAAGAAGAGGGTAGTTGAGAGAAGTAAAGTTCGGAGGGAGAAATTGATTCATTGGTTAAACTAGATATGATTTGAGGGTTAAGTTAGAGAAGAAAAGTTTAAAAGTAAAAACATAAAGGTGTTACTGGACCGGCTGCTAGGGCAAAAATTTCGATGTAACTTATTTCAATCACAAAGAAATGGCTATAGGACGATTGATTGATAAAT
The DNA here is from genome assembly GCA_025629825.1 of Erythroxylum guanchezii. Lineage (NCBI taxonomy): Eukaryota > Viridiplantae > Streptophyta > Magnoliopsida > Malpighiales > Erythroxylaceae > Erythroxylum > Erythroxylum guanchezii. The sequence continues at coordinate 25,877,943 of JAOTAX010000008.1, read as the reverse complement.
CAGTGGAAAAAAAGCCAAGCAATGATAGCAATTTCTGAATAATTAGGGCTAAAATGGATTATTTGAAAAACACAATAGTTGTCTAATAAAACAATTACTTGAAGAGTTGTGTTGCATTAAATGAAGGGTAGTACTCGAAGATGATAAAGTGAAACAGAAGTGCTTTTCCTAAAGATACCTTAAAAATAGCTTACATGTGTAGAGAAGAGGAAGACACTTGAATATTGGGTTTTCAAGAATAAACTGTGTTGTATTAAATGATGACTGTTACATTAAATAGGGTGAAGAGAAGCGGATCTGTAAAGTATATAATCTTTAAAGTAAAGATACGGTAAGAATAAGTTCGTGATCTGCGCATTAAATAATGAAAAGAAAAAAGCGTTAAAGGAAACAATTTGGTGGACAAATTACTAATATTAAATTTTATAAATAAGTTAGACATGATTGATTAATCAACTGTGATTTTTGCAAAATTAACTAATAAACTAAAAAAGAATTTATTCATTGATAATTTAAACAAGAAAAGATTAAAAATATATTATTAAAATTAAATTAAATTAAAAAGTTAAAGATGATTGATATATTGATGAATTTAAATTTAAGTAGGTGATAAGTAAATTTTTAAACAATAAAACGTGATGATTAGATAAAGGTTGGAGTGAGAGAAATAAGATAATTTAATTTGAATTAATTTTAACATAATAAAGCGTGGATGAGTGTAATGAATATATTAAGTTATTAGTAATAGAAAAAGGCTAAAAGAAAAACAATTCTATTGATCACCCGGTGTCGCCATCGTGCATTTACACGATAGTGATTGTTGTTATTCAATCTCAAATGTCGCTATCATGCATTTGCACCGCGACAACATTCTTAAAAGAAAACTTTTTCCAATACATCTCAATCTATAACGTTTTGTTATTATTATTACTATTATTATTATTATTATTATAACAAATATATAAATTACTGATTTGTTAAATTAATGTAAATATTATTATTAGTATTATATATATGTTTATAATATATATATATATATAAGTATAATAATAAATATATATATAACTAATTAATATTAACTAGAATATAAATTTGCAAGAACTAATGTTTTCGTTTTAATTTAAATATGTTTATATTTACATAACAGTTATGTTTAAATAAGAATCAATAAATAATATTTCAGTTTATAAATACTGATTTTAAAGGTGAAGGATGGGAATCGTGATAAATTTATTAATTTAAATATAAGTTAGTGATCAATAAATGTGAATAAAATGAAATGTTTGATTTATCAGTTTTTTCACGGAAGTCGCTATCGCGCAAAAGCACGAAAACGATTTTGGAGTTGTAGGTTGAAAATCACGAAGGTGCATTTGCACGATAGCGAGTTCAGAGGTGAATCATTTTGCAATGTCGCAATCGTGCATTTGCACGATAGCAACATTTCCTTTTTCATTCAAAGTTGCTGCGATGTATTTGGAGGATGGCGACAATTAACTAACAAATTAGCTAATTTTGATTTAACTATTTGTAATTAGGTTACGTATTCTCTACCATTTGAATTAATATATTATTAATTATTTAATTACGTCTTAATGAATAAATTGAATTGATTTGTAAAATTTTCCCCTGTTTTGTGTCAATTGTTATTTTGGTATAATGAATTGTCTCATCGAATTATAATCTATTTTTTCTTATCTGATGAAATAATAATAGAAATTATTTTGAAGGATTTTTATGATTTAAATATAGTTAAAATTTTGGAAAGGACGTTTACAATTTAATTCATTTGTACAATTTTGCTCTGTTTTGTGTTAATTGTAACTTTTATATAATCAAATTTGAGTTTAAATTATAATATATTTATTCTGATTTGATAAAGTAAAAAAGCAATTTACTACGATAGATTTTAAAGCTTCAAAAGTTGGTTCTAGTAAGTAGATAAAACAAATTAAACTTGGATGAAGAACTTATTTGATTCTTTAGATTTTATGTGATGCGAGCATTAGGTTACATAAATTAATTTAAACAATAAAAAGATATCGAATCAATGAATTGCTTCTAAAAATAAATAATTAGGACAAGACAACTAAATGGTGTGATTTATTAATTAAGAATGGAAATAATTTTCTTCTTATTATTATTAACTTTGTTACTCTGATTAATTTAATTATTCTTTTCATTTTTTTATTGTTATTATTTGTTGACTTTGTTAAAGATTAAAATAATATAAGGTAATACTAATGAATATTAAGTGTATATTGCTCTATCCTATTTCTATTATGATACAATTAGCACGGTATTCTATTCTTTTATCTTTGCCATTTTGGGAAAAGTATATTTAGCATCGATAAAAAAATGTATTTTATAAAAATGAATTAATTAATTAAAAAATAAGCTAATTTTGATTTCCACACTTTCATTTTTCAAAATTGAAAACTTCAATTTTTGTTTTCGCTCGTATCACTCAACTTATTCACCAGAAATTCAGAGCATTAAAAAAAATTAACAAGTTTCATCATAATGGTAAAAAGTAACAAAGGAATAATCCAAGGAAAAATGGACATGATTATAAGCGGACAAAAAAAGCAGCCGAAATAAATTCAATTTATTTTGATAGATTTTCAAGCTTCCATTATTTATTCTCCTTAATAATTTGATTGTAAATGAATACTTATATAAAATTAATCTAAGCATATTATATAAACACAAAGACGATGTTATAAAACAACACATTGTATTAGTTAAACAATAAGCAATGAACAATCTATAAATAACGAACTCTATATAGAAATGAGTCAACTAGTTATCGTGAGACAGTTTGTGAAGCTCGATATACAATAGAGTTGACTATTTCTGTTAGAAGACCCAAACGATGCAAAGTTCTAATCAACTCGCTTTTACGGATTTCTTGAATAAATGTCATGACTAACAAAGTATAAGTCTTGTTGTTAGACAAACTATTCCAAAGCATTTGTAAAAGTTCACCTTGAGGTTCAGGTAATGTTACAAGTAAACACATAAACTTTACTTTAATATTTGCGTAAGCTAGGCAACCTTCAAAATATAACCTCTGCATGATGTTATTAACTAAAATAACGTGCTCTATTAGATCATTCCTAGGCATTAAACGCATGTTAGCCAAATTTATGTGCATGTTACTAATGCGTTTTTTTTGTGCTTCACTTCGTATAAGCTTGGGTGTTCGCTTAATAATAAACATCTTGCTGCAAAATAAATTTTCAGGAATCAAAAGCGTATACAAAAATGGTGTAAACAGCAAAGAAAAAAATTGAATAAACGGTAGATAAAATATGACGATATAAAAATGATAGATATTAAAAATATATATAAATAGAGAACGAAAGAATAACTTACTAATATTAAGGATTTGTTCTTGAGTTTCTAAAAATAGGAAATGTTGTCTGGGAAATTTTAGAGCAGAACAGGAAATCCAAACTATTTATGTTGAAGAAGAAGAAAAGTAAAAGGAGAAAGTAGACGAGAGAAGTTAAACTCGGATGAACAAGTTGTTTGACTTAGGTTTTATATGGTGTGTGTGCTAAGTTATAGAAGTTGATTTAAGCAATAAAAAGATACCGAATCTTGTAATATAACTTTTATATTATAATAAATTTCTTACTGATCTCTGGTTCATACATTTTATAAATGCAACTAAATAAAT
>JAOTAX010000008.1:25775160-25816238 GCA_025629825.1 Erythroxylum guanchezii | reverse complement strand
ATCATGGGGACAGCTAACACCATCGAGATCGGATTCGTCGAACGGTATTATCCCATCGTTCTGCTTTTGTTTCTTGGCGGACGAGTCTTCATCGACCTACTTGGCGTACCTCTTTCTACCTTTTGCGGTCGACCCTCCTGCCAGATTGTCCTAAAAAATCATATTGATGACCCCAACCGGTCGGTCATTTTGTCGTTCGGCATTTCTATCATCCCTCGTCCTAGGTTGTGGCCTCGTGCCACGTCAGTCGTTTATATTTCTATTCTGCCTTTCTCCCTCATCAATATTATTGTGCCTCCAAGGCCTTTGCCAACTGTCAGGTTGACCGCTTCCACCATTATTGTCTCGATCGGCATTATCGCGATCAGTGTTTTTCCCATACTTGACTCGATCGTCCACGATTGTTTCTAGGGCTTCAACAGAGTGCCGATCGACCGTCACACTAATATGCCAAACGGGGGCCTGCTGTTGTTCCGGTTGAGACTGCAGGATTTGGCGAATCAGTAGATAAGTTGCTTCCAAGGCTATGCTCTGCTCTCCTTGATTTTGTTTGTGAAGTTGTGGTTGATCATTCGGATGCGAAGATTGAGTGCGGGAATCATGATGCGGTGGCGGGTGAGCGACGGGTAACTGCAAACCCATCCGTTGCATCGCAAGAGCCGTGACGGCGGCTATATCAGGATTGGCTGCTGCCGCCTGACTGACCTGTGTGTTTCTGAACGTGGTGCCCTGATATCGGGCCCTACGGTGGGCGCCAACTGGTTCAGTCAGATTCTGCTGGGGCTGAACGTTATTTCTTGGATCCATGATTCTGTTTAACTTCGGCTAAAGAATACCTGCAAAACAAACAAGGCACGCTGGGGGTTGATTCCTGAAAGACCCCTCCGACGCTCAAGTTAGTCTTTTTGGAGAGGGAATTGGTCGCAGAGAACAGAGGAAACTAGTGTTGTTATGTCGTACCTGCATCATGGTAGAATAGTACCTTATATATGACTTGGATGCTAGGTTTTGGTCTTTACGTAGATCTTTATGTTTGCATGGGAGACTAATGCCTGATGGGCCGTGGATGTGTGGAGATGGGCCTGGGCCTAGCACAGCCGACTTAACCAAATACTAATATTTTTATATAATTAATAATAAAATAATAAACCTCCTGCAACAACCATTTTCATATAAGGGGTATAAAAGTCATTTATTATACATTCCATTCCATTCCATCCATCTTCTAAACAACATTTCGCTATATTACATTATGAACCCTTCTATCCCTCTCAAACAACTTTTTACTATATTAGATTCCATTCTATTATAAATCGTTCTGTTCCTTTCCGTTCTATTCCATTCCATTCCATTAATTAAACTCCATCTAAACAGGGCCTTAATGTTAGTGGTGGAAGCATTTTCTCTATTATTTTAACTTTTTCTTCATTAACTTTAATTTCTCGTTTGGACATTAAATGTTTTAAAACAATTCCCTTCCTTTACCATGAAGTGAAATTTTTCATAACTTAATATTAGATTGACTTCTTCACATCATTACAACATTTTAGATAAATTGGTTGGACAGTCATCAAAAGTAGTGCCATAAATAGAGAAATCATCCATGAACAATTCCATAATATTTTCAATAAAATTAGGAAAATAACTATTATGTAACTTTGAAAACTTGCGGCAACATTGAAAAGAATAATAGTCATTCTCCTACAAGAAAAAGTATTATAAGGACATTTAAACATGGTCTCTTCTTATTCACTAAGATGGATAGGGATTTGGAAGGAACCTTAATAATCATTCATTTAATATAAATAGGAATGAATTGCCAATTTTTCAAGAATTTAATTAATAAAGGGAAGGGAAATGATCCTTTTATGTTTCTTTATTCAATTTCCTATAATATGTGCTTATCCTCTATGATTATGTAGTAGGTATTAATTATCATTCTCTTTTTTTATAATAGTCATAACTCTCTTTTTAGGAACTACTTATATGTGGCTAATCCATTCATTATCTGAGCTATGATTTATTATCCAAAAATTTAGTAGAGCACCTCCATTTTAACCACTTCCATCCTATTAAGATTCAATCTCCTTTAGAGCTTGATTGATAATTTTTATGTTATATCAATATTGAATTAACCACAAGTGCATGGCGTAGTTGTACCTAGCACCGTTAAGTATGGGTTGATCCCACGAAGACAGTATATTAGTAATTACCCTTTTCCTATTATCTATCTTACGAAATTTGTGTTTGGTTTTTAATTAAAAACTAAAACTTAAATAAATAAACTAAAATTGGAAACAATAATGAATGGAGAAGACAAAGGAAATTACTTGGAAAAAATATTATCAAAGATTGGTGTCTAGATGATGAATCTCCCCTAAAAATCATTAAATACTAAACCTTTTATCGTGCAATTATTTGAATTATTATTAAACCATGGAAATTCCTATCTTACGTTAATAACTCTCTCAAGACTACTAACATCTAATCCATTGGTTAATTAATAGAAATCTTTCTAGTTAAAACCCCAAGGATTGCATTGTCAATTTATGAAGTCCGCTATAAGTTTGACCCTAATCTAGAGGATTTATATCGACCTATCTGTAGGTTTACAATCAACTCATTTCAATTATGGGAAATCTATTCATATAAAATATTTCTCAATCTCAATCTTAATCTTAATCTCAATCTCAATCTCAATTATATGAAATCCCATCATGCATTAATATTCCAGATATATTCGAACAAGTATAAAACACATACTTGAATCACAATAAATCAATCAAAATAATTGCATTGAATAAAAGATTAAGACATATAGTACCATAAACTAGGGTTCATTATACCTAGGCATTAAAAACTGTTTGGTTAAATGAAATCAAATATAAATATGCAGAAAAACTAATATAAAATAAAGAGTTTATAATTCTAAATCTCCCTTTCTATTTTATTGAATCTTATTGTAAGTTTGGATTGTAAACTTTTATTAGATCTTATTTGATGTTAACTTTGTGTTTTCCTCATCTCTAGATCTAAAACTTCACCTCTTTAGATGTTTCATGTCCCAAGTCTACTGCTAAATTCAACTCTCCTTTGTTTGCCTCTACTCATGTCCTTTTATAATAAAATTTAGGGTTTCTATGAAATACGCAGTCTGATACATAGGCATGTAAAGGACCATGTATAATTAGTCAACCTCTAGAATTTGCTATTCTATATAGGCACTGAGACTTACATCGACACATACACAGTCATGTATCTCTAATTTGCTTCAAAACTTTGTTTTAAGCCATGTTTTCATCTGAATTCTTCTCCTTTTAGTCCATGGAGGCAATTATAACCTATAAATGCACATGGAGAGAATTAGATACCAAATATACAATAATAGTATAAAATATCAAGAAAAATACATCAAATATGGGTGTATAATCAAATTAGCATCTATCAAACATCCCTGCACTTAAACTTTTGATTGTCTTTAAACATCCCTGCACTTAAACTATAGGCTTGCAATATTATTACATCTCCACCACTTGTACATAAATTAGAAATAAGAATCAAAAGGTCTTTATAAGTTGCAATAGGGCTTAAGTAATGTATGATTGGAATAATAAAAAAGGTTAATCTGAAGGAAATTTACTAAAGAGACATTACAAAAAACTTATTCACAATATACACAGGTTTATTTATTGTGAATCTATTGGTATTATATTTTTTCTTCTTTTCTTTTTGTATGCTCTTTTTTTATTTTTTAAATCAATCAAAATAATTGCGAGCATTCATCATATAACACAGTTAAAGAAATCAAAATTTCAAGTTTCAAACAAGCAAGTAACGTAACAACCTTTAGGGTTCAAAACAATAAAAATGATTTAAAGAAAAATAAAATGTTAGTTAATAATTTGGGTTATAATCAATGAAAAAGGCTAAGACTCAACTTGGTTCTAAAGGATAAAATAGGGTAAGGTAATTATCAATACGCTAAAACAAATTGTTGAATCTAAGTGCCCTTTATCATTTCAATGCTTCTAATTTAACAAAATATATCTCATTATGTATAATAAAAGCAAGTTCTAAAATTATCCCATTATGCATGACAACATACACGAAGGAATTGAAAGTGGAGAAAATTTAGCAAGTTCTAGAATTATCCCACTATGCATGATAACATTTACGAAGGAATTAAAAGTGCTGAAATTTTTTTAAAAACAATTTCTCTTTGGTTTAAGATCTCATGAAAAAGATGGTTATGTGTCTAAATGGTATGCAATTTTCATTCAACTTTACTATCTCAAAGACTATTAAAAATATGACTTATAAAAGCAATTTTTTTTAATTATCATCCTTTTGCATACTAATTCAAATTAATATTCACAAATGATTTCAAGTATTTAGGGACATATTTCAATTATCAATATATCATTTAATAAATTTAATAACAAAGATTATAATAAGCTTAAGAAAATCATTATCATTAATCCTTTCCCCACACTCAAAATTGTACATTGTCCTTAATGTACACAATATAAGAATATAAAATAAGTGGGAAAGTTGATTTGGTACTTTCCTGAGTAATATAACTTTCGAATTCTGATTTTGGAATTATCCATCCAATATTAGACTAACATCCTTACAAGATATAAAGCAAAAGGGATAAAAAGATAAAAAAGAAAGATAAATAATACAAATAATAAAAAAAACAAATAATTAACTACATGGTTAGATAAAACAAAATAACAATGGAAACAAAATAACAATGAAAAGAAATTAAGGCATATACATAATTAATAAAGAAAAATAAAGAAAGAAGATACAAAAGTCAAGTATCTCCCTAATGAAGTTATCTTGTTATATTGATGATCTTGATCGGATGGGGGAGCTGCTAAAGAAGTACACTCTCCAAATGGTGGAGTTTGGAAATCAATGCCCTAACGACTCACCATTTACAACATCAGCTCTCCCATCCATCCAACTATAGTCTCGAGTCTTCCTAGTTGTTGTCCTACCTACTCTAGAAGCTCCAACTGCTATTGTCGCAGAGTCTTTTGATTACCCAGAAGTTGAGCTACCCATCTTTCCAACAATTCTGTCTTGAGCTGGTCTAGATATGGCAACCTAACCCTAAGAACTTTTGGAATATCCTTCATTGAAACTACACCTCTTATCTCGGGTGGCAGTGGTTATGGATGCAGTGGTTACTCCCAGTGTGTTGCTCCATTTTATCACCATACTCTATTCCTAGCTCATCGAACTCACATGTAGGTCTTCGATGTCTGTGGACCATATGCATATATTGCATTACTGCAAGGTTTAGCACTACTATGGTACCCATATACCACATCGGTAGTAGTCAATAAAATATCCCTATTTTTCATGCAAGTTTGGTCACATGCAGCTTCACATAGAATGTGTCGATCTTTATTTCTTCACTCTAACCCCTGACAAACTAGGTAAGTGCATGCACCAGGTGGATTGGTGCCCTCTCGCTCATATTTCACATGTAATACACATCCATATTCCCAACGATCCCCAGCTATCACCCCAATCACTCAGTGTGTGACTTAGAATACCAATGTATCTAACCATGGGATGTCGCAATGTGGAAGCTTTGGATTTGCTAAGGTCATAGCCATCCTCTGTACTAATTGTAAGCTAGAAGTGTCGAGGAGACAATCCATATAGAAAGTCTGTCCATAACGTGATGTACTCTACTGTCCCCATGTACTCTTAGTCATAAAGATCCATCGCAATGGAAAACTCCTAGTAACTCATTTGGAACATCTCTCCCATCATTTTAAATTGCATCATGTGAGGTCAATCCCCATCGTAGCTACCTCTCTCAATAAAAAATGTGGAGAGCACCTTTAATGTAAGCTTCACGTAGAAGGTGTTAGCACCAAAAATTCCACTCCCATTCTATGTTCGAGGATAGTTGGGCTTTAGAAACGGGGCCCAACAGGAGGGCTCCACGATCTCGAAAAGTCAGGATCATATGCTAATATTAACGAGGTCCTAAACTTATTGGGCTAAACCAACTTGTTCTAACACCTCTCAGTCAATGAATCAACTAGTACTGAACTTCTTATCGTTAAGTCACTGATATTATTCCTCCTGGGCCTTCGCATTGAACAATAACATTTACCTCTGCTTTGGGTGCTGGACTATAGTTAAGGAACCTTCTCCTTATTGTCGCTTCTTGGGGATCTCCTTCTCTCATTATGATTTTGTCAATGTGCTTGAAGCTTTAAAAAGGTGAGAAAATTTACAGATAAATTACGAGAATTCACTTTTCCCCACAATTAATATGTATTATGCTCACTAAATAATTAAGTGTGAAAACAAAATAACAACAAAAACTAAAACGTATAAAGATTAAAAATAAATTAACACCATTAAATGAATGATTAAGAAATTAAATAAAATAACATAATTAGAAACTAAACTAACAACCTAAGTATTCACAAATATATGATTAAAAATATTATAATAAACAATTAAAGTTAATCTAACTATTTAATGACAACTTTAACTTTAATTTGAAATTAAAAATATTAATATCACAATTACCTAAAATTGAAGGAATTAAACATTAAATATATGCAACAGCAATTAACATGCAATTAAACACAAACGCAATGTTAATTAACGTCAAAAACAACTAATTAACCTAATTTTAGGAAAAAAATATCACAATTAAACACTTAGTGAGCAAAATTGCACAATTTCGAAATTGAAGTTGAATTTCCACCCAATTCACATGTAATTAAACAAATTGAAATCATACAAATTCACACTAAATCCCAAATTCCTACTTCTAGTGTTTTTTTAGCAAAATCACCTAAATAACATAAAAAAACCAACAAATCATATATAAACAAATGAAAACAACAAGAAACTTACTTGGGTTTCGTTAAATTGGCTGAAAAATGCAAAAAAAAATTGAAGAGGAAATTAAAGGGTGATGATATAGAGTGAGAGAGGAAGACAGAAAATGAAAAGAATGAAAGAGTTAGGACTTTTTAAGGCGTATGGCAGACTTATACGGCCTTCTACATGGACATGTAGTTATAACCATGCATGTATGTCACTGAATCACATCTTTTCACAGACATACACAATTTGGTACACAGGTATGTATCAAAACGTGTCTATCTACACCAACATGTCTAGAGAGCATGTAACTCTTTGTTAATGTGTGCAATTTCAAAATTAGACGATCAAACATAAAAATTTTGTACTTTAGCATAATAGCACATTAATACATATACCCTAATACCTTAATTGTATACAATATTGTTAAAATGCTCAATTATGTATCCTCAAACACATCAAAATCATATAAAACTATTCTAATCATCAAGATAAAGATAAGATAACATGGAATTTAAAATAAAACCTAAACTAATTCATGGGTTGTCTCCATGTAGCCCTTGTTTAACATTGTTAGTGTTAGAGCAATTTTTATATATAATAAAACTCTCAATACTCTCAAGTATATGGATCTATCTTGTAGTACCGAAAGCTATCGTTCCCACGAGGATTATGCAAGGATTATCAATTTGAATCTAACTTTGTCTACGGTAATATGAAATTGAATAGAATAAAAATAAATAACAAAAAACAAAACAAAGAACTAAACGAAGCACGTAAACAATAAAATAGTTGAGCTACCAATAAAATTGAGATTGATCAAGATTGAATATTTATGAACTATTCTTTCCCTATTTTGTTCCCTTAGTCTTGTTGATCAAATTATGGGTGTGTTTGGACAACAGCTGATCAGCTAAACAATTAGCTGATCCACCAAAATCAGTTGTTTGACTAGGTCAAACAACTAATAAATGTGTTTGGTTAATTGGCTGGTTGGGTTGAATCAGCCAACCAAACCAGCCAAAATCAATAAGTTGCTCCACACCAGTGTTTGGGGTAATCCCAAACCCAAAATGTCAAGTTTACCCAGACCTCTCCACTCCTCTCTCTTGTTTTCTCCAAAAGAAATCAACAAAAGGATCAGAAAAGGAGAGAAAAAAAATTAAAGGTTGACCTTTCGCGGCACTACTCAGGAGTCAAACAGTCATCTTTCCCCTTGCTCCCCTTACCGCCGCCGAGAGCCTGAGCTCTTTCGTGATCGCGCTCCCTTTGGTTGCTATGTACGACAATGATCAGAGTCAAGGAAAAAAATTCACAAACTTCTCAACATAATTAAGAAAAAAATAGAAACAATAACAAAACGATCAAACAGAGGAGAAACCAAAAGGATATGGGTCATTGTTGTCGGTGATGTCTACGATAAGGAGGTGTGGAGAACAGAGAACCTTTGATTTGAGGTCTACAACTACAAGAGGGTGTGTGGAAGCGAAATAGTGACCAGAAAAGTTAATGCTTTTGTACCTATGATTATAATTATTACTTTTGTTATAAAATTATTAATATTTATTACCTTCTTTTTGAAATTGATTTGATGTTGAATTTTGTTAAAAGATGCCTCCAAACATTATTTTTGTTATACATAAAGTTTATGTTAGTGGAAGACAAACATAAAAACATTAAACATAGTTTTTATCTATCTATAACCATGTTTAGTTTATTGTTTTTATTATTTGTGCACTTATTGTTGTTATTATCATTATCATTATCATCATCATCATCACTATTGTTATCAAATGTTCTATAGTTTTATTAAAGTTATAAACTTAATTTTTATAAAATTAAATATATAAAATTTAAATTCCTATAAGAATATTCAACGAAATACTAAGATATATAATATTCATACCCTTATAATTTTTTTAAAATCATGTCCTTATAAGTCATTTTACATATAAACAGCTAATTTTACCAAACATCTCTAACAAATAGCTAATGCAATCCGCTGGTCAAATCAGCTAATAGAATCAACTATCAGCTAACAGCTAATGCAATCAGTTGTTTGCCAAATAGGGCCTATGTGTTTGGTCTTAGTTTTTGTAAGGTATTGATTACTCTCTCTCAAGATCTAATTAATTAACCCTAATTGAATTCAAACATTCCAGATTTGTAACCTCTTGATTCACAAATCTTTCCCTAACATTTTCAATTAGATTTGAAGCTAACATTTTCAATTAGATTTGAAGCTATCTAATAGATAATTAAGTTCTCAAACAAGGTCTCTCTTTAAATGATTTAATTTACTAATTACAGGACTATTAAACTACCTAATTTGGTAATTATAGGACTATTAAACTTTCAAATCTCATAGCACAATCTAATTTGATTACTTTTGACTCACGGTCTTGATTTGTTCTCAAGTAGAAGCATGCATAATTATCACAAACACTATAATCTATATTGAATCAATAATAATAAAAGTCACAAAATAAATATGGAAGAAAACCTAACCTGGAATTTAGAAACTCATGAACATAACAAACATCTTGGAATTCATTTTACACATTAAGTTTGATGAAAATAACACAAAGAAAATAAGAAAAAACTGTGTTTGGAAGTTGATTTGGAAAGTTGAAAATCTTGGACATTCTTCTTGATCTCCCTTGTCTGATCCACTTTTGCATGTTGGCTACTACATTTTTTTGAGTGTTTCACGTTCTTAAATAGTTCTTGAGGCTTCTAGGGTTCATTTTAGGATTTCCCCATTTAATTTGGTTCCAAAAATAGCCCTAAAAGGCCAAATGCTAAATGACTAAAATAACTCGAATGCTAGAAGCTAAAATATGTTATTTCACTCTTTAAGAGATGCACGGTCTGATACATAGTTGTGCATCAGATCGTGCATAACTAAGATACATACGTGACCATAGGCATGGCCTTACATCCCTAATTTACTTTAAATATTCCTTGTTCTCCAATTATCTGATTTCCAACACTTGCAAACAAATCGAACACCTTATGGAACATAAAATTAAGATGCAAATCATGTTTTAAACCACACAAACGCTTAGAATATAAACAAACGCTAATAATAAAATAATTCTAATCCTACACTCATGATAATCATCTAAGAACCACTCAAAAAGAAAACTTAAACATCTATCAAAACATAATATAATTTACACCTATCAACATCCCAATACTTAAACCTTTGCTTGTCCTCAATCAAAGACAAAACCTCAAACAATTAAACCAAACACAAAACTCATAAGCACATATTCATGCAACATGCAATAATGAGACAATGGCATCAAATTGTATGGAATCAATTTAACCACAAACATCATTCATTCAACTTGTGTTAACGTACAAACCTATTCCTTTCATGCTTAAGCACTTTGGATTGAATATACGTATCAATCAAAATATTAACACCTTATTCATTCACTTATGGCACTTGTACAAATACATTTATAATTAGTAAGAAAAAATGCAGCTATTATTAAGTATTCCTTCTTCAAAATTTTAGCTATTTTCAAAGTTCAGATGTTTTAATTATTAAAACATCATTTTTTTAACGTTAACCTAGTTTTTTGATGTGAAGGAAAACATCTTGCCATAAATGTCCCTCGATTACTCAACTAGATCACATTTTTTATTTAGCTTGGTTGGAGCATCATTCTAACCTTTTGACTTGAAGACAAAATTTTTTCATTAATACCCACGGTTGCTTAGCTATATCACAGCTCTCAACTACCTACCAACTCTATTCTTAACTTAATTTTTTTTCAAAAAGGGAAAGTGGAATAGTAATTTATTTAAGACTTACTCTTTTTTATGTATACTTAATTATTTACCTCATTTCCTTTTAGTCAATCATCCTCATGAAAGGTTACTAATAATGCTAACCAACTCAATTGACTTATAATTATAAACGTATCCAAAAAAATTCATAAAGTTACAAATAAGTTTCATATCCTAATTAATATTAATATTCATCCCGAAAATACTTAAAACATAAAATTTACAAGTTAACATGCCTTTACAAATTAAATGATCATGTTTAAGCTAAACTAGTCCATTAAATTCTTGCCATTGACACATTCACATGCAATTGTAAAATTCACATGCAGTTGAAGTATACAAAGAAAATTCCACACACAATTGATATGCCATTGCATATACATTCATATACTTGAACGACACAATGTCCTCATTGTAAAAACAAAATTCAAATACAGATAAATAGAGAACAATAAGTACAAAGTTAGAGCAAGAAAACTTTTTGTATTTCGGCAATGATGATGTTGTTGATGGAATTCGTAGGCACTCTATGCCATAAAATTCCAACATTCACTTACTATAAAATAAACATAAAAAATAAAAAGTAACAAAATACCAAATTACCAAATTACCAAAAAAATAAATTGAAATAAAATAAAATAAAAATATCCAAATTCTTAGGTTACCTCCCAAATAGTGCTTAGATAATGTCATTAGCTTGATGTATTTCACCTTCTATCCTTAACCTGGGTCTATTATGAACGGCTTGCTTCCACCCGTGTCAGATGTACATAATTAATCAAATTAAGAAAATCAGATAGACATAATTAACAAAATTAAGAAAACCTAGTAATTTTAGTAATGTCCTTTTTATAACAAATTGTAAATAAAATAGGGAATAATGAAACTCCCTGAATCCCTGCAGTTTGTCTTATAAGAGGGTGAGTTGTTCTTCTTCCTCGCCATTCACCCTTATCTCCGATTCTACTTCTTCTTCTTAAACAGAGACTTTCATATATTCTTTAAGCTCTATGTCTGTTATCATTTGTTCTTCATTCTCTTCTTCTTCCTTTAAAGATTTGACTACATCAATTCTAATGAATGAATTGCCCTCCTTTGAATTCTTTAATACCTTATTTATATTGAATTTCACTTGTTCATCGCCAATCTGAAGGATGAGGCTGTCTTCAAAGGCATCTATCAAAGCTCTTCCAATGTTTCAAAATGGTATACTAAGAATTAACAGACAATTTTTGATCTTCTTCAAAGTATGACGTGATAAAATCCATAAGAATTATAAACTTGTCCAATTTTATAGGCATATCTTCCACCAAGCTAAACAATTTCTTTATTGATTGTTCCACTAATTAAATAAGCATAGAAGTTGGTTTCACATCTCCTAGCCCCAATTTCCTTAAGATTTACAAAGGCATAAGATTAATACTCACACCTAAGTCACATAAACATAGCCCCAATTTCAATTGTGAGGGCATGTGCTTGGTAATTAAGAAGCTATAACTTTTTTTCATGGAAATCATTTGATTATCATCCCAAGCCCACTTGCTTAATAATATGTCCTTGAGAAAATTCCCATACATGGACATGCTCTTCAAAGTTTCCATAAAGGACAATGTAATTTACAATTTCTTTAGGTTTTCCATGGACTTTTCAAATTGTATATCCAACTCTTTCTTTCAAGTCCTTGTGGGAATGGTAATTTTGGTCGGTACAACCAAGGAGGGATATAGGGATGGTCTTTATTCTTTTCTTCATCCTTTTGCTTCTTTTCTTGCTCCTCTACAATTGATTATAGAAATTTTGAAAGAATTTATATAGAAATGAATATCAAGCCTCGCTTCATGTTAATGGCACATCTACAAGGAATTGGTTTCATAAAGTAATAAAAAAATGTTGTTATAGGGTGTAAAGACAATGTTAAGGAGGCAATAAGGACATAATAAGTTAATAAATCAAATGCATATTTTTCTTTATAATATCCCTTACTATATTTTATCAAAACAACTTGAAAAACTTATGTATAAATTTTCATTAAGCTACAAGCTTAAGGTATCAACTGAAGTAATTTACTAAAAAGTATTAAGACGAATTATATAAAAAAGGCCTATAATATTGCAAGTAGCCAATCATTCATAACCTTATAATAAATGGCTAATTAAAATGAAATAAAAAAATCATGTATAGCAAAAAAAGGTCACAAGGAAAGATATCATAAAAATTAAAGCATAAAAGTCCAAAAAATCATCCATAGATTTACATTTCTAGAATACTTAGGAAAAGAAAAACGGAGCTTAAAGTATCCATCAGAAAATTATAAACTTATTATGTTTTCAATTGTAGGACTAATCACTTCAAAATTTTTTAGTCGATGAGTTCATTCTCCTTCTCAACTTGTGTATGCCCAGGTTCTATAGAGACATCAATGATATCAAGATCTTCAAAATGAAATGTATATGAACTTTTTCACAACTAGTTTTCTCTAAGAATCTATTGAACTAAGGGAGATCTGACCAATATTTTTATAATAAAACCCATAAGTAACATCAATGGGTTTTTTGTTTAGATGAGAAGGAATAAGTGAATTAGATATCACCATAAACTTAAGAAGATAGTTTATGGCGTTAATAAAGGAAAAAATGAAGTTTCCAACTTACAAAGTGAAGAAAAAGTCACGAATAAAAGAAGAACAAGGAACATCAAGGTCATTCTTTAGTTTGTAACGTTAATTGTAATCCCATTTAGTCACTTTGATGTTCTAATAGGTCCACTATACACAAACATTTTATATCACATTATTCCATAAGTATTTTCATTCATCAAGAGGAATTGAAGCCTTTAGGTTTAATATAGAAGCCTTTTGATCTTTCAAATACTCTTTATGGAACATTTTAGGAAGTCTTTAAATTATAATTTAATTAAAAAATTGATTTTGATCATTCTAAGTTGTTAAAATCATGTTTTAGGGTGGCTAATCGACCCATATGGGTTATTGGTCGACTAATATAGTTTAAAGTTGTTAAATTTGATGCTTTGAGAGTTCGTATCAACATTGGTTGATGTATCGGTATATTGACCAACGAACATAGCTACTAGTCAAATAGTATCTCAAAGGTTAGTGAATCTATGCATTCAGTGCACACTAGTCAACCAGTATACTATACTGGTCGCGTAGTGCTCTATAACTAGCCATTCTAATGACTAATTTTTGGGATAATGGCTAGTACAAGTCCCAAAAGCCTATAAATACATATTTTCTTATTGTTTTTTGCATCAGAAAGTATTTAGGTTTCTTTTATACACATTTCTACGTGTTTTTCAATAATTTAAGCATTATTGTCTCATATTTATATGATTGAACCTCCTTGGAATTGTCAAATGATAAAGTGAGGTATTTTGAGTTATGATATTAGTTGGGGCATTATCTTATTATACTTCTTGGTGTTATAGTAGTATTGAGGTCCCTCTTCACTGTGAAGGAAGATTGTAAAAGGGTTTCTCTTTATTGAGGAAAGATTGTACAAAGGTTATTCCTCACTTTGAAAGAAGAATTATAGTGAAATTCCAAAATAGTCTGAAGATTGGATGGAAGCAAGGGTTGTTTAATAAACAAATATAAATTGGTTTGCATTCTCTCTCCTTTATCTTCTTCAAATTATTATCAAATTGTTTGATCCTTCTTTTATATATTGATTGTTGTTAAATTGATTTAATTGGTTAGAAAAACAATTAAATTTTGTAAACACCTAATTCAACCCCTCTTGAGTGCCCTTAAGGACTAATAAGTGGTATTATAGCAAGTCTTTTAGGCTATCACTTCTGATGAAATCATATAAAAAAGATCTTAATTGCGTATTTAAAAGCATCAACATCTAGGGACATATTATTAGTGGAGCACCTTTCTTTAATGGGAATGATTATCTCTACTAAAAAACTAAGACGCGTTTTTTCTTATTGGTTGAAAGTTTCAACCTATAAAAAATATTTTTAAACAGTCCTTTTATCACTACGAAAACTATAGATACCAAAAAGGTATCCAAATTAGAAGAAGAATAGGAACCTCATAAATAAGAAATTAATTTCCTTAAATAGGAAGGTTAAACACTTCCTATTTTATACAGTAGGAAGAAATTAATTTAATAAGGTCCCTATATGTGAAATAACTCATAAATTTTTTCATAATTTAAAAGTTACACATGAGGGAACAAATCAAGTAGAGAAGACTAAAGTTAGCATATTAACACATCAATATGAATTGTTTCAAATGAAGTACAATAAACGCACATCTAGTATCTTTACTAGATTTATTGATATTATTATTGCTTTCAAAGGTCTTTGAATGACCTATACTAATTTCAAAATTGTAAGAAAGTTTCTTAGGTCACTTTAGAAGATAAAGTGATGGCTATATAAGAAGCCAAGAATTTAATAACACCACCATTAGAGGAAATTATTAAATCTCTTCTTACATGCAAAATTGGGCTCTAAGAGATGAAAGAAATGAATGTTTCTAAAGAAAAAAAAAATAGTATTCAAAGCCTTAAAGGAAGAATCAAGTGAGAAGGAAGAGACATCAACTAGTAACAAATGATAAAAAAGATATTGGATTAATCACTAAAAAATTTAAGAGGTTCTTAAATAAGAAATTCTACAAAAAAAAAGAGAGATTTCAAGGAAGGTAAAGGTGATTTAAAACATAAAGGGTTAATTACCAAAAAAAATCCCAAACTTTCGTCAAATTTTCAATTATAACCCGAACTTTAAAAAGTAGTAACAAAATGCCCAAACTTTGATTTTTTCAATTATAGCCAAAACTTCAAAAAGTGGCAATAAATTGCCTTAACTTTCAATTTTCTTCAATTATAGCCCAACATTATCTGTTGTTCTCCCGATGTCCTCATAACTTTGTACTCTGTTTGTTCTTCTAACGCCCCAAACTACTCTCGAATTACAACATGCTACACCAGTAAGCTCTTCATTTTTAGTTTGTTCTTCTGATGTCCTTATTGTAAGGGCATCGACGTTGTGTAATCTGAAAATCGAACTCTAATTTGTGTGATAGTGATAATGATTTGACATACTATAAATTAGTCCAAATTTTAGAGATCATGAGTAAGAAAATGAAGAAATTATCTTCCAAAATTTAAGGAAGGTTAAAAATAGTTAGATGCATGCATGAATGAGATTAAAAAGATGAAAAATAAATTGCGTAACAATAAAGAATCAAAAAATGTGATCATTGATGACAATCATGCATTAAATATATTAAACATGAAAATTAGACATTGAACAAGGAGATTAATATTGATAGGATTTAATATCCAAATTCAATAAAGGGGTGAAAAACTAAAAAAACATGATAAGAGCTTAAAAGTCATTGAATAGTATACTGTTAAGTCATTTAAACTGCATATACTTTGGGCTTAATTGTTGTCAATATGTTGAAATTGGTATCCGTAATTGATGGAATTGCTTTATAATTGTTTACAGATGGTTTTCAACACTCTAAAGATGAAAAAGGACAAAAAAGGCGCAAACGAAGGAAAGAAATCCGAAAATTCCGTATCTAGCCAAAATTCAGAGATTAGGCGTGGGAACGCCTAAGGGTGGATTTTGGAGTCTGCAGAAATTCCAGAATTAGATTCCAATTAAAACACAATCGTCCAAGATCCTCTTGCCCTCTTTCCAAGAAATCTTCCACTGAAAATAGAAGTACACCTAATCTGGACAAAATCAAGAAAAGATAATGGAGAGATTCACGTCAAATAGGAGGCTTATGGTGTTGCCGCATATATATATTCGTATTAGCGTTAAAGAAAGGATCGTGTATTCTTCTTGGGCTGCTACACTTTCTGTTCTTTTCTTGTCCACGTTTCTGTATTTTTCTAGTAGTATTATCGCAGGTTTTTGGGTTCTTGGTTGCCGCACCTTCAATTCTTCCTGCTGTTAACGTTTTCTACATAGTTTCAATTAGGAGTTTTCATTATTTCTCATCAAGACCTGGGATGGAGACTATTTCTTTTATTGTTTTCTTTGATTTCAATTTAATTATGAGTAGCTAAATTTTCTTCTCTTAGTTGAGGGATCCATGTTACATGTTATTATGGTGAGATAATTTAGATATGTTTTATGGTTGTTGATGAACATTGGATATTTTCAGATCTGTCTTTTTAATTGAATTTGTTAGTTCTATGTGCGCAACTTGGGATTAATTAATTCAATCGCTAGGTTAACAGAATCTGATGTTCAATTTCGGTAACCATAAGTAGCAATTAGGATTAACCTCTTTACGTTAAAGTCGGAAAATTCTAAGAAAATATCCGCTTGATTGATTATATGTCGTACATGTTTATCACTTGTCATTGGTTCTTGATTCCTAATGCTATTATTCAATTTTACCTATGATCGTATCTAGGTTATTGTTTAATAAGAATGCTAGGATACATGTTTTTAGTCATTACACTTAAGAGAAATTTCCCCCAATGAATGTTTGTTAATAATTGCAATTTTATGTCGAGGATCCATAATAGTATGGTAACATCGGTGACCCGAAAACAAGGTATTTTCCTATTGAATTTTCAGATTTAATTATTGTTTCAAATTGTGATTTTCCCTTTTTATTTTTATTATTGTCGTGAGTGACAAAACCCCCCTTTTATTTTCATTATTTGTGATGTTTGAATTCGTAATTCCATAATCGCAAAATTCCTCGTGGGAACAATATCCGCTTACCGCTACTACATTAATTTGTTTTAACGGGATTGAGAATCTTTTATATTTGGTTGTAGGCGACAGCATCACCAAATTTTGGCACCGTTGCCGAGGAATTTTGACGGTTTATGTACGTTATGCATTCAAACCAATAAGATAATTTATAGTATAATCCTGAGATCGAAAAGACAACGAAAAGACTGCAGAAACAGACCAAACAATACAAGGAAACGCAGAAGATGGATAGGATAATTGCCAACCGCACTCTTCGCGAACTAGTCGTGCCACACTTGAGGCTTTACATGTGTATTCCTTTATGCAATTAATGGGTCCTATTGCATGGAGTACGTTTGCTAGAATCAATTGTCCCGCTTTTGAGGAACTAACGAGGGAATTTTACACTACATTCCAGTTTAATTGCGATAAGGATTTTGACTTAAATACAAAAGAAGCTGCTGAATTTCGATTAATGGCGACGTAATTTGCATTGTCAATTGCTGAGTTTAATGTTGCTTTGGGTTTTATATCTACTGCTGATTGTGAAAACGAATTATTTCTTAATTCCCAATGTGATTTTCATGCTGATTTTAACGCTTCGGATTTATGGCGTTAATGGTTTGTCGATTCCCGTCCTTACAATGCTAGCTTGTCCAAAAGTTCTTTTCTTAGGAACCCGATTTTCAAGATTATTCATAGGTTGTTAGCCTTTAATTTTTCCGGTCGCAAGGATGTCGCGGGTACTTTATCCAAAGCTGAATTTTATTTCATGTGGTGCATGGATAGGCATATTCCCGTCAACTTAGGATTTTGGTTTATGCATCAATTTCATTCTGTGTTGCGTAAGAAATCTAAACCATTAATCCTTGGTTCCTATATCACACAGATGGCAGTTAATTTGGGTGTGTTAGATCTTGATAATACTAGCATGACAGTGGCTTGTGAACTAGAGCCATTGGATTTAGACTGTTTATGCAGGATGGGAATTGTCGATCTTAGCCACGGTCGCATCGCTTTCACCCTTCCCGGATAGACTACATTACTAAGCACACGAACTTCAACCGGACGACGTCGGATACCACCAGCTACACCTAGTAATCCACCAACGGCAGAACCTAGTTCACATGCGCAACAAAATGCCGACTTAGACGCTCGCCTCAGCCACCTTGAAAGATCAATGCACCACTTGGAAACCAATATGATGGCCCATTGGGACTACGCCGGCTTTCAACCACCACAATCGCCAACGCCTTGATCCCGACATTGCAAAATAGAGAAGCTTTCTTTCACCCTTTTCCTTTAAATTTTTAATGCTTCTTTCACATTGAGGACAATGTTGGTTTAGGTGTGGGGGAGGAATTTAGACTTTTGGATGTGGCAAATTTTCGATTTTTGTGTGAATATGGCTAGGTTGTCGCGGCTGTTTTTGTTGATCTTAGTGTAGGATTTTGCATGTTGAGCCATGACACCTAGTCATATTAGTTTGGATGAAATTGAGTATATGTATGAAATTAATTTGGGCTAAGTAAGTTTTAAGATGGAACATGTTGATTGATTGCAATAGCTGAGCTCATAGACTTAGTCAAAATTCTGACATTGGAGTGATGGAGTGAATTGTCGAATTAAGGTGAATTCTTAACTTCAACCTGTGAGCGAACTTGAGCCTAAATGACATCCACTTTTATGTCGTGATATTTCTTTAAATTGAGTGATGCTCCTCTATTTATGTTGCCTTCAGAACTTGCATGGAACTGGTTTAAATTTGTTGGATCATATGGGACATAGAACTGATTAAGGCATTCTTTGTTTTACACCTTTAGCTTAAAAATTGACCTACCTCATGATTTTCCCTTTGCAAACATGTTTGAGCCTATCCTTGTTCTTCAACTAATCACCCCACATTAAAACCTAAAACCCCATTAGGCTTTTCCCTTCACAAGTTAAATGGAGCATTAAGTAATTTGGAACTTTTGTCATCTATTGCGTTCTGAGATATCCTTATAGGTATTTCTACTCAATTACTGTTATTTCTATTGTTTCCCCCTTGTTCCTAGCATGTTCAGAAAAAAATAGAGAAAAAAGAAAGGAAAAAGGGAAAGGAAAAGAAAGAAAAAAAAAGAAAAATCAAAATCAGAAAAAGAAAAGAAAAAGAAAGAATAAAGTATAGTGGCTTGAGTTAGTATGAGTAGTTGTAGTTCCTTTTCATGTTTATCTCAGAATTTTAATTGTGTGTCCCTTTACTTAATGCTTTGTGAAAACTTGTGACGAAACCTTTGTGATGTTTTTACCTCACCTTGTGTGAACCTATCGGCCTATATGATCTGAATGAATGATAATTGGTGAAATTGCAAGCCTATGGTAGTGCAACATGATACAGTGAGATTTGAGCGAAACACCTTACCTGCAAACACTTGAGTGTAAGAGCGAAATCCGTGAGAAGAATTCGTTTTGATTTCATGTTTGCTTTTGAACAGAGATACATTATTTTGACTTTGTTTATTTGCATTGGTGAAGAGCAGTTATGACATGTGTCACAAATTGAAACTTACTGGCCTAAGTTGATGGATTGTGTGCACTTGATTTCTGAAGGATGAATTGGTTGAGTTAATGACTTGACATGTTTGCTCGAGGGTGAGCAAAGGTTTGGTGTGGGGAAATTTGTTAAGTCATTTAAATTGCATATATTTTGGGCTTAATTGTTGTCAATATGTTGAAATTGGTATCCGTAATTGATGGAATTTCTTTATAATTGTTTACAGATGGTTTTCAACACTCTAAAGACGAAAAAGGACCAAAAAGGCGCAAAAGAAGGAAAGAAATCCAAAAATTCCCTATCTGGTCAAAATTCAGAGATTAGGCGTGGGCACGCCTAAGGATGGATTTTGGAGTCTGCAGAAATTCCAGAATTAGATTCCAATTAAAACACAATCGTCCAAGATCCTCTTGCCCTCTTTCCAAGAAGTCTTCCACCGAAAATAGAAATACACCTAATCTGGACAAAATCAAGAAAAGATAATGGAGAGATTCACATCAAATAGGAGGCTTATGGTGTTGCTGCATATATATATTTGTATTAGGGATAAAGAAAGGATCGTGTATTCTTCTTGGGTTGCTACACTTTTTGTTCTTTTCTTGTCCACGTTTATGTATTTTTCCAGTAGTATTATCGTAGGTTTTTGGGTTCTTGGCTACTACACCTTCAATTCTTCCTGTTGTTAACATTTTCTGCATAGTTTCAATTAGGAGTTTTTGTTATTTCTCATCAAGACCTAGGATGGAGACTGTTTCTTTTATTGTTTTCTTTGATTTCAATTTAATTATGAGTAGCTAAATTTCTTATCTTGGTTGAGGGATCCATGTTACATGTTATTATGGTGAGATAATTTAGACATGTTTTATGATTGTTGATGAACATTGGATATTTTTCAGATCTGTCTTTTTTATTGAATTTGTTAGTTTCTAGGTGCGCAACTAGGGATTAATTAATTCAATCGCTAGGTTAACGGAATCTGACGTTCAATTTCGGTAACCATAAGTAGCAATTAGGATTAACCTCTTTACGTTAGAGTCGGAAAATTCTAAGAAAATATCCGCTTGATTGATTATATGTCGTACATGTTTATCACTTGTCATTGGTTCTTGATTCCTAATGCTATTATTCAATTTTACCTATGATCGTATCTAGGTTATTGTTTAATAAGAATGCTAGGATACATGTTTCTAGTCATTACACTTAAGAGAAATTTCCCCCAATG
Organism: Erythroxylum guanchezii; assembly: GCA_025629825.1. NCBI lineage: Eukaryota > Viridiplantae > Streptophyta > Magnoliopsida > Malpighiales > Erythroxylaceae > Erythroxylum > Erythroxylum guanchezii. Next base: position 25,795,110 of record JAOTAX010000008.1, on the reverse strand, counting down.
AATGTTTGCTAACAATTGCAATTTTATGTCGAGGATCCATAATAGCATGGTAACATCGGTGACCCAAAACCATGGTATTTTCCTATTGAACTTTCATATTTAATTATTGTTTGAAATTGTGATTTTTCCTTTTGAAAACTTACTTTTGATTTTACATTTTATTCTTGAGAGTCATATTATTCTTGCACCTTATTTGAAAACTTACTTTTGATGTTACATTTTATTCTTCTATAAGCTTTTAGAAACTTGTTATACACTTCAAGTGTGCAAAGTTGAAGAACTTTGAAAAATATGTACTCGTGAGCTTAAAAATGCTCATAAAATTACTACTTAGTTTTTATAGTGAAATGCTGAAGTTGGATACCTGGGGACTAAACGTAGGCTTGGGTTGTAAGCCAAACTAGTATAAATCGAATGCATCCTCTCTGTTCCCTTAATATTTAAATTTCGGCATTATATTGTATGTGTGTGTGTTTTTTTCAGTATGAGGCTCCTTCATTTTATAACAAGATCCTTCAATTTTCAACTTGCAAGAAGTTCTTTTTCAGTTTTAACAGGTGCCTTCTGTTTTATATTGTTTTTAACAAAACTTTTTGTTTATTAGGCTCCTGCCATTTAACAAGTTTTCTATCACATAATAGGTTCCTACTGTTTTAATTATAGATAGGCTCCTGTCATTTCTTTTTGAACTAAAAGTAACTTGCAAATTTTTTTAAGTCACACATAATTCACCCCCTCTTATGTGTGTTTGTTTTATCAAGATCCACACTTATAAAAGAAAAATATTTGCATAGTGAAGAATCTTTACCTAATGTGACAAATGAGTATAGAACATTCACATCTAAGCATAAGCATAAACATGTATATGTTACATCCACTAGGACTAATTTTAAAATCAAGCATCATGCTTTCATATATAATTCGCAATATAGGCATTGGTTTAGTACTCTCAAAGAAAAAATGTGCATAACTTTTATGATAACATATAAATCCACCCATTAGGCCTCAAAGTAGTATACATTAAGCCTTCATTCATAGTATGCATCATATATATAATCTTGAGAAGACATTTCACTACCTTAGGAAAACATTCAACACCTTTAATGTTTGAAGGATGATTCTTCATTATACATACACACATAGAACACCAAGAAATAAACTTATGCATCAGCATCACTCATATAACATGGTATCTCATTTTTGTAGCATCACTCATATAACATGGTATCTGATTTTTGTAGTAAGAATGGATATCTTTATATTTTTTGTTTTATTAAAAAAATGGTAAGGAAACCCTTGAAAGTGTGGCTTATAAAGAATAATGAGCCTAAAAATTAAGGAACCAAGCATATTCTGGTAACTAACACATATTGGTTGCCTTACTTTATTTAATTTTTAAAGACCAAATGGTATATAATAGAGATGATAATATCATTTTTTAAGAGCTTATATTTTTATCACGATGAATCTAACCTTCTTATGTCCATTTGATCAAGTGGTTAGTTGTATGTAAGTTTTAATTATTAACCTTCGAAAATTTGCAAGCGCACGGTTCGTTACCATAGTACCAAAGATGTCGATTCCACGAGGAGGGAGCTAATCTAATCCTAAAATCTAAGGCCAGAAATAATAAGAGAAATTCAAGATGGAATGAAACTAAAAATGAAAATTTAATTCAATAAATCAAATTAGGAATCAAATATGACTATACTAATTATTAAGCAATTGCAACACACTCAAGAACCAACCGAAAGAAATTACAAATTGAGATAAGGGAATTTTACCTATCCTTAATGCTAACCTAACTGATTATGAATTATTGGATTGTTGGTTTTAGACTATCCTAGAGTTGATTACTCTCTCTCGAGTTATAACCATCAACCTTAAATCATAAACCCTAATCAGATTATGGAAGTTACAATTTCTCAATTCACAACCTATCCCAAACCCTAATTAGTTCTGAAGTTCTCTAATAAACTATCAAAAACCTATGCAAGATCTCTCTTCGCACAATTTCATTATTTAATTCAATTCTTGTCCCATTAAATCACCTAACTCTCGTTAGTCCACTTTAATCATTTTTCATTCGATTCACGCTCTCAGTCGATTACCGAATTATGCAATCACAGAATCAAACCACAACAAATCCAATAAACACATAAACGATTAGATTTTCATTAATTCAAGAATAAAATTACAAAGGTGAGTTTAGAACATCCTCAACATTCTAGATCCTATCATCAACTATTCAATCCAATTCTATACAATAATAAAACTGAAATTAAATAGGGAATACAATCCAAATGGATGATGGTAGGTAATGACGTTGGGAAACTCCTGATCTGGGAAATACTTCGAGCTAGCTTCTTCTCCTCTTCTCTTTTCCTTCTTCTCTTCCTTTATCTCTCGATTATTTCTCTAGGGTTTCTCAAGGTGGTTGATGTAAAAGCTCCCTTTCTGCCTCTCTTGTTGTTCTTTAAATATCCTGATTTGTTCTGAGCAGCCCTAATATTTTTTTGGGGTCTAAAAGGTCTAAAAAATCCCTCAAAACTTGGCGTTCTTGAGTTTCTGCACGTCTGTCTGTCACGGTCGATGCCTTTTGTCACGATCGTGGCATGCAAGCCCCGATTGTAGGCCGTTCCTTATGCTTCAGTCATGATCGTGGCATTCAGGCCACAGTCATGGGCTAACTCTAGTACTTCTATCATGATTGTGGCTTGACATGCCACGATCGTGGGTTGTTGTTTTGGTCCGAATGTTTTCGAAACTCCTATGTTTTTTTATGTTGACCCTAAAACACTAGCTAACACATCAAGGTACCTCAAAAACATAATATTTAAGCTCAGAGACTTGTTCTAACCCATAAAACATAAATAATTAACAAACTAAATGATTGAATTAATAGCTAAATACATATCAAATATGCCCTAAAATACAATGCAAGTTACACTTATCAACATCCCCACACTTAACATTTGCTTATCCTCAAGCTATTTATAAGTTTGGTAGGTTTTTATTAGAATTTTTTTTATTTACTTTTTGTAGACATGGACGTACGGAGGCAAACATTGGTAATGAATGTCGATTTAGTTACTTGACTAAGTCATTTTTTTATTAAGTTGTTTGATTGGAATGTCATTATAGCCTTTTCATGCGAAGGCACACATTTGTGATGCGTGTCAATCCGGTTACTCGACTAAATCATGTTCTCAATTGGCTACTAGCTCTATTCATAACCTAAAGGCCATTGGAATAGTTATTTGTTGAAAAATTAAAAAATAGTTTTTAATGCCTACCTTGTTGCTTTAACTACTCGTTTCCATTTAAAAAAAAATACTAGCAAAGCTACTTAGTCGAAAAAGCTAAGATTATGAATGAATGTGACAATTATAGGGTGATAAACTAACACTAAATCCTAAAGAATTTGCATATTTAACCAAAGAACCCATATTACTAATTTCGCAAGCTAATGATTGTTCATAATCTAATAGATTATGCTCAAAATTAAATCAATTGCATTTCATCTAAGTCATTGACACATTGACACAATTCACAAAGTGCAACCTAACAAACTAACATACAATATGCAAAATTCACACTCAAAGAAAAGCACATAACCCTCCCCGCACTTTAACAACACATTGTCCTCAATGTGAGAAGAATGGAAAACAAATACACATGGAAATATAAAAATGAAAATAAAGAATAAATTTAAAAGGAAAGGGTTAGAAACAAAGTCTCACAGTGATGGAGGCAGAGATGGTGTCGGAAGTGGCAGTTGGATGCCTTGGGCCTTGAAATATTGATGAATCTAGCGTATATCCGGCTCTGATGTCATTGTGCTCGGGCCATCTCCTTCATACTTCTAGAGTTCTCTATAAGAGTATCTGTAATTACCTTGGTATTGGCAGAGATTGTATGGAGCACTTTCTTCCATCCAAGCTCTTCTGTGTCTTCTTCCTCTTCAGACTCCTCACTAGTCATGTCCTCACCTGCCTGTTGAGGCAACACTCTATTAGAACTCACCTAACCAGTCCTGGAGTTCCATGTTATGGGACTTTAGGATTTTAGTATGCCATAAATGATGGTGATATAGAAAATCAGGAAGGTAGATAGTTAGGCCACTACTATCCATGCCATAGTACTTAACAATGGCAGAAACCAAGTGCCTCATACCTAAATTGTTGCTCCTCTTACGCAGAGTCGCAACAATAGCATTCAACATATTTATGGAGGTGCACAATGGGATGATGTGATCTATGCTCCATAATAGAAAAAGTTCCTTTGTTGAGCACTTCCTGGTTTCTGATTTGTTAAAAACCATTTGACACATGAATTTGTGTAATAACAAGTGCTCATGGGTTCATATAATGTTGTTGTGGGCATTTTTAGCATTGAATCGCTCTAACCCCATAAGCTCATTCCAATAGTGAGAAGCACGAAAATCATCGTGTTGATTGATAATGGAAGATTCGGGGAACAAGCAAATATCACAAATGATTTCAATGTTTAGCTCATAAGCTCGTCCTCGCATCCTAAACCACATTTCCTTAGGGTTACTAGGTTTGAAATAAAGGGAAGTGAAGAATTTGAGAGTGAGCTCCTGGTAGATAGGATATTGGAAGTGTATAAACTTCATCCACTGAATTCTTTCTGTTACATTCTCTATCCTATCTTGCAATTCTAGCCTATCAAGCGTATCAAAATCAAAATATTTCAGGACTACTATTTGTTTAATATTAATGGATTGGAAATGAATACCATCCTCCTCTGTTTAGATTGGCAAGGGTGCTCCGAAGTTCATTGCCCTATTCCTTCGCCCTCATCCCGAGACTTGATTTTGTCCCGATGATTAGTTGCGCTTTGCTGTCCGCTTAATGCGCCGCATACTGGATTGCAAGTCGGTGGAGGTTAGAATAAAATGGGAATTTGGAAGTTTGGTGAAAGAGAAGTGAGAGCGTTTGGAGGTTCTAATCTTAGAGAAATAAAGTTAAAATGAAAGTGAGTGAAAAAATGAAGTATGACATAAATATATAGGTGAAGGAAGGGTAAAATGGTAAAAATTTTAGCTAAAAATCGCACGGACTGTTTTACCCTACCGCAGGCCACGTTTTCACCAATTTATATATTTTTTTTCTTCTTTTGTCCTTTTACACATTCTCGAGATCACTTCCTACTCTTTATAACTCTTTCACCTCTTTTTTGCTTACTTCCTTGATCATCTAATTCATGTCGAAGTCTTATGCCTTCCCAACCTTATTTGAAAACAAAATAACCTAACTACAAAATTCAAACTATCAAAAATTCAAAGGAAATAACATGGAATTAACAATCTATGGGTTGACTCCTATGCAACACTTCTTTTAACGTCGATAGCTCGATGCTCTTCTTATGCTCAAGGTGTTTCAAATGAATAGTGCAATGTTAGTGCAATCATTGATCTTACCATTTGCATATGAGCTACCATAGCTTGGGTTCCACCTTCCTTCTACTTCACCTTCCTCGACTTTCTCCTCCACGATCGTTTCTTTCTAAATTCATTCCCAGGATCCTCCATATCCTTCCATTTTTCTCGAGGTTCAGTTTCTTTAATGTTAATTAGGCGTAAGGGAGAACTGTTGTCATTCTTTGACACAGTGAAGGTTATTTGATGCTTTCCGACCCTCAAAGTTAGTTCACCCCTATAAATTTCAATTATTGAGTAGGCAGTAGACAAGAATGGTCATCCAAGAACCATAGGGTTTTCTACATCTTCTCCAATATCCAATACAAAGACTATGAGGAAGGTAAAAATATCAATATGTACTTGCACATCCTTGATAATTGTTGGCCCCGAAATTTTGTTCATTGAAGTTAAGCATAATTTAAATAAATTTTGAGGTCTTAATAGATTAATCATTTTACTTTGTGGAGTTAATTACCATGTTAATATGAGTAAGATTATATGACATAGGTTAATTGAATTATAGTGTTAAGGTGGTAAGATTGCATGAGGGGCAAAATTGGCAAGTCACTTCTGCATTTAAGTTATAAGGAATATAAAGAAGGGTAGAAGGGTCTTTGTTCAATCATTAATAGCAAAATTGAAATAAGAAGTGTGGGCTTGCTTTTAAGGAAGAAGCAAGAACGAAATTGAGGGAGAAGAAACAAAGAGAAGAGAGAAGAAGGAGAGAGTTTCGGTTTTGAGAGGAAAGAAAGAAGAAAAGCTAGGTTTTGCTTTTTCTTAGCCCTAAAGAGGGATTTTGAAGTTATTTAAGAAGGGAAAAAGGTAGAAGAAGATGAGAGCTTCCATTAGAGCCAACAAACTCATCATTTGGTGAAGATTCAAGGTAAGTTTGATCTTAATATTTTGGATTTTTAAAAGGGTTTTAGTTCATATAGCTTAAGAAATGTATGGGTTTAAGAATTTTAGGATCAATTTTAGTGAATATGTCTTATGGGTTCTCCAATTGGAATTCCTATTTGAATGGGGGATTTTTCCTTTGATGAAGGAAACAAAGAGAGGCAAGGGGAGCAAAGGGAGAGACATTTTTTAGCAAAGTTTCAAGCAAGGAATTAAGGTGCGTTTCATGTTTATAATTGAGTAATGAGCCATTGATGTTTTTATCCAAATAAAAAAAGTAATATGATTTCAATTACTTCATAAATGTTGCTTTTATTGCTTTTGAATGATTTTTGAAATTACTACATATTTTGGCGTATGAATTTTGATGATGAATTGTGAAATGATGATAGAAATGAATATGAAATATGTCATGCTCATGGAAGACAAGTTTTCAAAATGTGCCATTTGGGCAATTGGTTTTCAAGTCATGAATAACATGTTATGTGTTGTGCTAGTCTGTTTTTTCTGTCAAGTGTACTTGATTAAAAAGGCCTCTCCCACCTACCCACTAGTGGCATAGAGCCCCTTCGCGGACTCCCATAAGTTCACAGCTATGTAAGACCAATTTGTAAGATTGCGATAGTACGTTCTATTCACAGCTACATAGGACCCTTAGGGGAAATATGTAGTACGTTCTGTTATGGATCCACCCTAACCATTCTGAAGTGTTTATGTGTTTATCTTTTATGGACAAGTTTGATAAATATGTGAATTATGTGGTTTACGAATTGGTAGATATGTTGAGAATTTAAAGAATATATGTTTCATGGATTTCATATGAATTTTCTTTGATCATGAATGTTTTCAATGGTTTTGCTTGTTACCGATTATAATACTGTTACCTACGAGTTTTATAAGCTCACCCCCTTTCTATCCCATCTCTAGGTGATGAGCAAGAGACAGAGTGAAAGAGAGTCAAGGCACTACTCCAGATTTGCATGTTTTGTTTTGTTTTGGAATAATTTATGTAAAACAAGGTTGTAGTTGCATGTTGAGCAATTATAGCTCAAGTATTTTTTTTATGTATTTTGGGATTTTGCAAAATATTGTATTGTGGCTCGGAATGCCCACTAAAGTTTGTAAAACTCTTAATTTAGGATGTTAATGAAATATGGATTTGTGTATGGATTTGAAATGTGAATTTGTGTATGGATGAGGTGGAGTTGGGATATGAATTAATTAAGGATGAGGTTAAGTTGGAATTAAGTACACTTGAAGAAGTTATTAACTTGAGTTGATGATTTTGAACATGAATTGTTGTGATATATATATATATACATAAGTGAGATGTTATGGAAAAAAAATAGGAATTATGAATGGATAAGAACGATGTTGCATTAGTTAAGGAAGTGAATTTGGGACAAATTTCAAGTTTTTCATAAGGGTAAATTTTATGAACTAACTCCAAGGAAAATCTAGAGTAATCTAGGTAGAACTGGTCAAATTTGTCTTCTTGGAAGTTGTAGATGATCTTTCTAGCTTTCCAATGATATAAAGTTTGAAATTTTTGGATACCGGAGTGAAAAGATATGATCGTTACAAGATGTGATGCTGCATGGAATGTGTGCACAGGACAGCTATGGTAAATGATAAGAATGTGTGGTTTTGATGAATCAAATGGGTTGAGAATTGAGAGTTTTATGATATAATTTTGGTGTTTGAATTGATATGAAGTGATTTTGCACTAGAAGAGTTGAATTTGAGAAGTTTATGAGTGAACATGATGTTAGATTGGATGTAGGAAGGATTGGAGAGGCTTTGGAGGGGTTTGGGGAACACCTATATCTGTTAGATGGACTTTAGGTCCCTTAAACGGACCTTCTCGGGTCAAAAATGAACCCCAGCATCGCCAATGTCCGTTTACCGATCTTTTTGGGTCAAAAATGGCCCCTAACTCCGTGTATGTCCGTTTACCCTATACACTCGTGGTAATTTGCGTTTTTGGCCATTTAAATGGCAAACTATCACTTTGTGGTCTTTATGAAAGTTGTATATCTAGAAGTCTTCGTTCAAACAGTCTAAGAATGAACCCAATAAGACATCTTCATTGAACGCTATTGTAATTGTGCCAAGTTAGGTACAATATGATTGAGGGTATAAACATGTTCGATTCTTTTGGCCATAACTTCATCATCCGACCTCCAAATGAGGTGATTCTTAAAGCAATAGATTTATAAGACATTTTGATATCTCTCCATAAAAATTGGTAGCCTTTGGGGATCATTTGAAAAAAGATTGATCGAAAGGAAGTGAGGGAGTCGATGGAAGAGCATGAATTGATTATGTTACTGAACATACTTTGGTATTTTGATCATATCTTGATCTGTAGAGCTCAAAATATCATGATTCTTCCTTTAAAATAAAATAGAGACATAGGGCTGATATTTGTCTAAAGAAATAGAGTTCTAAGAATTTCATTTTCTGGATGTAAGTAGAGCATAGGATAATGTTTCAATATAAGAACAATCTGAAAATGGGGCCTAACATATGTTGTGGTATCAGAGACTCATGTTTCACGACTCTGATGTTGGGCTCTGAAAACGGAGTCTAACAATAATTCGCTTCGGCCGATAAACTGTTATGTCTACAATCTTCACTAGCATTATAATGGTTTCTAACTCTTCTAACCCAATTTTTGACTAAAGGTATAGGGCATCATATTAATACTCGCTCTTAAATATGCAAATGCCCTCTTTATTTTAACTCCAATGATACTGCAAGGAATGTAAAAATCCCCTGGGTCTTCTTTCTTCTATGCTATATTAGGGGTTTTCTTCCAATATGCACTCCTTAACCTTCTTTTGGATTGATTCCCTTAATGTGAGCCTCGTTTACAGATGTTTCGTTATGTCCTCAACATTGTTTAATTCAACCTCCTTAGAATTCCTCATCGCCTTACTTGAAATTAACTTCCACTGAGCTAGGATAGGATACAAAAATTTAGGTTGAGTTCCTTGATTGGCTTAATTACGAGCTCACTTGGAAGGAATTCCATAATTGCTTGTCCTTCTCCATTGCCTTCATCTTCTTTCGTATGTTCGAGTTTCTTTTCCTGGGTCTGAGTAATGGCCATGATCTATTCCTTTGGGTTAGATTCGGTATTACTTAGAAGGGTTACTGCATTCCGAGTTGAAATTGGCTCTACTAGTTGATCTCCAGATTGTGTATTGAAGAGGTGTGGTTCTTAGTGACTTACTCGAACTTGCTTTCAAGCCTCCTATGCGCATCCTCCATGCATCCAATTTTATCTAAATCTAATCCAACTTGGACTCCATTGAGCTCAGTTTATCTTGTTGAGAACCTAGTTGTCCTTGAGGTCTGAACTGTCCTCCAACATTGTTCGTCCATGAGAAGTTAGGGTGATTATTCCACCTTGGGTTGTATATATTGGAGTAGGGATTGTTTCCCCCTCCTCATCCATATAGAGCTCCTATATAATTAACTTACTTCGGATTGTTATCCTTTATCAAAAAGCAGTCCACTGTATCATGGTCTATCTTTCCATAGAGTTCACACTTTAGTTGCACAGTTTTTACCGAAGCTGAGGACGAAGCATTCATGTTGTTGAGCTGTCGAGTTACGTTGTCAATTTTTGCATGCACATCTGTCATTTGATCAACAGCTACAACTCCTTTTGCTTCTCGGAAGGTAATGGTTTGTTTACTTTGCTCATTTGTCCATAGGTAGCTACCACTCACCATCTCCTCTATCAGCTCTTTTGCTTCATCTATCATCTTTTTCATCAGTGATCCTCTTGAAGCTGTATCAATCATGCCTCTCATAAGTGAGATTACTCCATTATAGAATGTTTGCAACAAGAACTCCTTAGGGAAGTTATGGTGTATGCAATTTCATTGCAATTCCTTGTATCATTCTCACACTTTATAGATCGATTCCCCATCATATTGATGGAAGTTGGTAATGTCTTTGATAATCTTCGTGGTCTTGGTAAGGGGAAATACTTGTCTAAAATGACACAAACTAGTTGATCCAAGTGGTGACATTAGCTGGGTTTTGAGAGTGGTACTAGGCCTTTGCTCTATCTCTTAAGGTAAAAGGGAAAAACCTAATTCTTACAGCATCCTCTAACATCTAATGGTACCGAAAGGGATCATAGATTTCAAGGAAATTTACTATATGTGCATTGGGATCTTCATTCGTTAATCGATAGAATTGTACATTTTGTTGAAGCATGTTTAGGAAGGCTGGTTTAATTTTGAAAGAGGCTACTTATATGGGTGGCCTAGCTACTCCTTGGTTAGCCGCATTGGACCCTAGTCTCATGAAATCCATAGGGTTCTTTGCTGACATCCTTGGTTCGCTCCGTGATCTAAATCTTGCTGAAATTCCTCGGCCATTGTTGCTTTTGTGCTTTCTTTTTCTTCTTCAAGCTGAGCTTTCCTAATTAATCGTTCTAATCGAGTGATATCTAGCTCTAAGCTTCTAGCTGCATGACTCGAACTTTTCATGACTCTTGTAGTTGTGTGTAAGTTTTAATTATTAACCTTCGATAATCTACAAGCGTACAGGTCGTTAGTGCAGTACCAAAGGTGTCGATCCCACGAGGTGGGAGTTAATCTAATCCTAAAATCTAATGCCAGAAATAATAATAGAAATTCAAGAGGCAATGAAACTAAAAACAAGAATTTAATTCAATCAATCAAATTAAGAATCAAGTACGAATATACTAACTATAAAACAATTACAACACACCCAAGCATCAACTGAAAGAAATTCATATCTACACATATATGTATATGAATGATTTTATGTAATAAATAATCAACAAATGGACTGATTCCTTTTTTTTTCTAGGGTTGACCATTGCAAACAACTTGTTCCTTACAGTTCTGACAAGTAAATGCTCAATACCCAAGTTGGCCTTACAAAGGCGATCATGACCAAGCGCTTTTTGGGCAGTCTTATACCTTTTGATTGGATTTTATCTACAGATCTTAATACAGTCTAACTTTATATATTAGGATTTATGTATTAGAATAACAAAACAAGATCTGATAGTATGGTAGAAAGAAATAGAATAGTGTTGATTTTAGTCCTCCCTTATTTATCTACATTTAATTCAAGACCCAGTCAATAAACACTACATTAGTTGTGGAAGGACTCTTATATCAAAATTGACCAATCCCCCCCTTCACTACTATCTATTTTCCTTCCATTTTCCTTGAATGCTAGATGCAAGAATTTACAGCAATTTAGAGAATAGAACCTACAGATGTTTTAAATCAAGGAAGTCTCAAGAATCCTTTTCCTCCACGTGTTTTTGTTTTCTGTTGGGGACAAATTCGGCAAGTTCTATCAGCAAAATGGCAATAAAGTGTTTCGCATCTTTTGTTTGTTTTGTTGATCAGGCGACACCTAGATTTGAAATAGGGAAAAAGGATTTGCAGTCCCCCGCCTTACCACTCGGCTATGCCACCAAGGCGTTACAAAATCGACGAAAATACCCCCTTTTTTAAGGGGTCACCAAATTGTTTGTTTTACTTGGATCTTTATAGATTTATCCTCCGAATGAACCAGACATGATAATTTTTCATCATCTGGCTCAAGCAAGAATCAAACGAACCAAAAGGATCCATACCATATAAAGAATATATATGTCTAGATGCTGTAAAATCGATTTGTTATTTTCAATTGCATATCATAAAAAATTCAAACAACTGCTTCAAATACAGTATCAGGAAATACCACCTGTGGAACCTCAATATCCACTGGCTTATTAGCCAAATGACAATTTGCACATACATTACGACCAGTTGCTTCGCGTGGATTTTCATAACCTTGCTGTGCAAAAATGGAATACGCATTGCAAATAGATGCCTGTTGAAGAATGAGCCAGCGACTCATAGGCAGTGGCTTGGTTAAGGGAACCCATCGGAGTCATAGCGAAAGTGAGTCTTCATAGGGCAATTGTCACTACTTATGGACCCAAACCTAGGTGATCTATCCATAACCAGGATGAAGCTTGGGTGAAATTAAGTGGAGGTCCGAACCGACTGATATTGATGAATCAGTGGATGAGTTGTGGTTAGGGATGAAATGCCACTCGAACCCAAAGCTAACTGGTTCTCCCCGAAATGTGTTGAGGCGTAGCAATTGACTAGTATTCAGAGTTTGCCTCGATTTGGTACCACTCTCGAGGTATTGAGTGACATTGCTTCTTTAGCCCGAACCAAGGAGTCCCTTAGATATGATGCAAATTGGATCTTGTTCTATCCTTGATCAGAGATTTCTGTATGAAAAATACGAATCGGAGTTTGAAGAATGGGAAGGAGAAGGAGACCTCGACCCGCAACAAGTAGAGAAGGATTTATTCAATCACATATATATGAAAGGGTCGCTTTGATCGTTAAGAGTAGGTAACCCATTCCCTGTGTCTTCCTTTCTATTGCATTCTATCTCATCATATCACATTCCATTCTGCAATATTTGAGGATCACAGTCAATGCCTCAATGTAGGTAAGTCCGACAAAATATCTCCAGTTATTTTGAACTCTTTTGTGCAATTCATGAATAGTAAGCAATTTCAAAACTCTAACTCTAAGGAATTCAAAAAAGAATTCATTTACTTATCTTATTATTAAGTCTTATTATTAACTTATATATATAGAGAATAATTTCTTTTTTTTTCGAGTACGGGTTTTTGTCAATAAACAAAAAGTCAAATGGATTTAAGTGAGGTTTTCTATAAAGTATCAATAAGCTAGACCCATGCTGCGAGTTGTTTCATGCCATAAATAGAATCGAATACTCAAGAAATCCCTTGGGCAGGTGGATTCACGCCTCTTACATCTGACACAGTCCTCTATTGGAGCAGAAGCAATTTGCTTAGCTTTACATCCGTCCCAAGGTATCATTTCTAATACATCCGTGGGACAGGCTCGGACACATTGAGTACATCCTATACATGTATCATAAATCTTTATTGAATGCGACATTGGATTTATAACTGATAAAATAATAAACATAAAAAAGCTATATTTTCAGACACTGAAATAAACAAGTATGGATCATGATCTCTACTATTTCCTATAGTAGAATCTGTAAGTCGATCTATATCATTTAATTAAGTTGTAGAATAAAATAGATACTCCTAAACAAATTAATCATGCAGGTTAAGAAGATGCGAAAGTGCCTCTCTCTCTATAAGAATGGTGTGTTTCGAGGTGTGAAGTGGGAGAGAAGGGATTTCATAATTGAGGTTTGGAATAAGACGACCTTTTCATTTTTTTCATATTGAAAGAGTAATAAGAATGAGGGGTGTTAAGCTTTTTATCATCCTGGCATCGAGCTATTTTTCCGCAGGACCTCCCCTACGATATCTTCACCGCAGTAGAGTTTAACCACCAAGTTCGGGATGGATTGGTGTGGTTCCTCTACGCCTAGGACACTAGAATATCAAACCATAAACGAAGAAAGGCATGAGAGAAAGGGATATTCTATTGGCTAGTAATTGTACGGCCCCAGTTCTTGACTAGAGGGGACACCAAAGACCTTTACCCTTCCATCCCTTGAATCGATAGAGAGAGGGGCAGAGCTTTTGGTTTGTTCATGTTGTCAAAGAGTTAAACAAGAAAGGTAATAAAATCTATAATTGATTGTACTTTAATTAATATTAATTAAATTAAATTTATAACATCTGAGGAATTCAGATCTCTATTCCTTTTTCTACTTCTTCTTCCAAATGTAGGATAAACCCAAGGGGTTGCAGGTTTTTTTCTACCAACTGGGGCCCTCCCTTCACCACCCCCATGGGGATGGTCTACAGGGTTCATAACCACTCCTCTTACTACAGGACACTTACCTAGCCAACATTTAGATCTGGCTCTACCCAAACTTTTCTGGTTCACCCCAACATTCCCTACTTGTCCGACTGTTGCTGAGCAGTTTTTGGATATTAAACGAACCTCTCTAGAAGGCAATTTTAATGTGGCCGATTTCCCTTTTTTTGCAATTAGTTTTGCTACAACACCTGCCACTCTAGCTAATTGTCCACCCTTCCTAAGTGTGATTTCTATGTTATGTATGGCCATGCCTAAGGGCATATCGGTTGAAGTAGATTCTTCTTTTTGATCAATCAAAACCTCTTACCAAACTGTACAAGCTTCTTCTAAAGCACACACCCTAGAAAGATCAGAAGTGATCAGAGTTGTAATTGTACGAAGTTGTAAAGAACTCAAATGCGAAAATGGTATGATAATACGCTATGATGACAATGCTGCAGTTGTCATTAATCAAGAAGGAAATCCAAGGGGAATTCAAATTTTTGGTGCGATCGCGCGGGAATTGAGAAAATTAAATATGTTGATTCCATCCGGGCATACTATAATTAAATTTTATACTATTAACGATAAATAATAATATCTTGCTCTGCCTGAGCTTCAAACAATTTAGCTTTAACCATGTTAATGATTCTACCTTATTGGTTGATAGAGAATCAGAGTGATCCGGGCGGTCCAGGGGGGACCACCACAACTCCTCTCTTCTCAAGAATCCATACATCCCTTATTAGCGTATGGACAGCTATATCTCAAGCACAGGTTTAGGTTCGGCCTCAATGGGAAAATAAAATGGAGCACCTAACAACGTATCTTCACAGACCAAGAGCTATGAGATCTTATAAAGTTCAATTCCCGTCCTCAACCTATAACCAATATGAGCTCAAAGTTTCCTTCATAACTCTCGGAACTTCTTCATAGTGCCTTCGTTCCATGCCTCATTTCATAGGGAACCTCTAAGTGGCTCTATTTCATTATATTCCATCCATAGCCTAATTCCATTCATTTAATATCCCTTTTGGTGACATTGACATAAGTGTTTCTAGTCTATCTCTTTATATTTTTATATTCTATTTCTATATATGGAAAGTTTTAAAATCATCATATAATAATCCAGAAATTGCATAATCCAAAAATTCCAATAGAAAAATGGGTTTTTCAATTATTTTTAGGTTTGCGCTTTACTCCGAGTAAAGATTCGCCCGATTTTATTTACACATGTAGGACAAATGCCCCTAATACCATAACCTTTTGCTACAACTTCTATTTTTTCAATTCCTTACACGTCTTCTACCAACGATTGATTATGAATTAGTTTGAAATTAATTTTGTTTATAAGAATCCAATAATTAAAAAAAAAACTTCGCATGCTATTTTTTTGATTTTAAGTTGGATCAAATCCTTTTTTTAAAGATTTTTGAAGGAAAAGCGACCTTTACTTTTGTTTATATCTTTATACTATCTTTTTTTATATCCTCTATTTTGCCCAAAAAATTTTATTAAATCATCCAAAATTTGGAGCGTGAAATACAATGAAGTACAATTAAATCTATGCTTTGGGGGTATCCAAATTAATATAATATTATCAATTAGAATAATTTATGGTTGGTTTATTTAGACCAATAAAGTATCCAGGCTCTATTTATAAAAAACCAACTGGTAATATATTTAGTATTAATAGTTTAACATATTCTACACCTAAAAAGGAATATTTATTATTTGATCCATATCCTAACATAAGAAGTCCAATAGGATCAATACTTGAAATGGCAATCCATAAAAAAACGTTGATATTTAGATCTACTAAAACAAGGCGATAGTCAAAAGGAATTACTATTACAACCCATCTTTGCTCAATGGATACAAAATACCCATGCCTTAGCACCTGTTGCAACGGCTCCTAGTGCAACAACAAGCACCAGTTTGACTTTGGGGGGGGGGGGGGGGAGGGGGGATGATTTAGTAGTCGTGGGCAGCAAAGTTACTTTGCTACCTATTCCACTATGAACCGCTGATTTTTTGGTACGTCACATTCATGCATTTACGATCCATGTGACGGTATGGGATGGAAGGATTTGAACCTCCGAATATCGGGACCAAAACCCGTTGCCTTATCGCTTGGCCACGCCTCATTTATCTTTTTATTCAACCCTACTTAAAACTAATAATGGTTTTTGTTCTTCGTCAATTCTTGCCAAATATATATGAAATAGATTCGGATTAGCTTGTTGTTTGGATTTAAATAGGTGTAGATAGGGTCAATGTAGATATATAATTAAATTTGCTTCTCTTTGTTCCTACAAACCACAAACAGAATTGTTACATTATTACTAATTAGTAATAGAAAGTATAGAAAAAATCTTAGCACTTTCTCCGAGAGAATCCGATGAAAGGGTAGGGTCCATAATAGATCTTTTTCCAATGCAATAAAGTTACATAGTGTCTATTTTTAGTTGATAAAGGTTCATACAGTCGTATTGAATGATCCCAGTCATTTGCTGTTTGTCCATATTATGCGTACAACTTTGGTTACTGGTTGGGCGGGAAGCAATAATACCTATTACTTCAACTCGTTCTAAAAAAATAGGATTTCGTGTAATAACTTTTTGATATTCCGCAATACCTGTTAAAAAATAATCGCAGAAATCCAAACATTTATCTATCCAGCCATGAGGTAAATCAACAGCTACTCCACCGATACTAAAATAATTATGCATCATTCTCATACCAGTGGCAGCTTCGAATAAATCATATAATAACTCTCTTTCTCGAAAAATATAGAAGAAAGGTGTTTGTCCACCAATATCTATCATAAAAGGCCAAGCCATAAGCTGCCTTGTAATAAACCCTGTTGTTGCTGATACCTTCTTCTCGGTTCTTTCTTCTCCTTCTATAACCCGAGCTCGGAGAAGGAAGAGATAAGAGGGCCCCATGGAGAATGTGGTCAGAAATCCATAATAGAGCCCGACCACAACGACTGAAATCATGTAACAAAGGGGATTCTTATTTCTACAAATGGTACTTCGAACTTGGAAAGAGCCTGAAGAAATTAACGATACTTCTTTACCAATTGAGATAAGGGAATTTTACCTATCTTTAATGCTATCCTAACTAATTTGAATTATTGGATTGTTGGCTCTAGACTATCATAGAGTTGATTACTCTCTTTCGAGTTATAACCATTAACCCTCAATCATAAACACTAGTCAGATTATGAAAGTTGTAATTTCTCAATTCAAAACCTATCCCAAACCCTAATTAGTTTTGAAGTTCTCTAATAAACTATCGGAAACCTATGCAAGATCTTTCTTCAAACAATTTCTTGATCTGATTCAATTTTTGTTCTATTAAATCACCTAACTCTAGTTAGTCTAATTTAATCGTTTTTCATTCAATTCACCCTCTTAGTTTATTAGTGAATTATGCAATCATAGAATCAAAAAACAACAAATCCATTAAACACAAAAACAATCAGATTTTCATTAGTTCAAAAATAAAATTCTGAAGGTGAGTTTAGAACATCCTCAACATTTTAGATCCTATCATTAACTTTTAAATCCAATTCTATACAATAATAAAACTGAAATTAAATAGGAAATACAATCTAAATGGATGATGGGAGGCAGCGATGTCAGGAAACTCCTAATCTAAGAAGTACTTCAAATCAGCTTCTTCTCCTCTTATCTCTTCCTTCATCCCTTATTTTATCTCTCAATGATTTCTCTTCCTTCATCCCTTCTTTTATCTCTCAATGATTTCTCTCTATGGTTTGTCAAGGTGGCTGATGCAAAAGCTCCCTTTCTGCCTCTCACGTTGTTCTTTAAATATCCTCTTGTGTTCTGAGCAATTTTAGGGCTTTTTCGAGGTCTAAAAGGTCCAAAAATCCCTCGAAACTTGACGTTCTTGAGTGTCTGCACGTCCGCCTGATATAGGTCATGATTGTAGGCCACATCCGAGCCTTCTGTTAGGAGGCCACAATCGTGGGCCATTAATAATTGTTTTTACACTTAAAATATTTAATAGCGCTATTTCTTTAATAAGTTTGTCGATCTTGTTCAAATTTCTTTCTATGCTTTAACTATGTTAACTTGATACATGACACTTTGTATTTTGTATTTTTAGATAAATTATTTCTTTTGTGATTCAAGAAAGGCTGATAAAGATTGGTAATATTAGTTTTATGGGGAGTGATGACATTAGGGGAGTGAATTCTGTATAAGTGGTTACTTTTGTATTATGATATTTATATGCTTGAGTAAAGTTATTTTATCTAAATATATGGATGATTTTTTGAATTGTCCCTTTTATTCTTGATATTGAATTATTTTATGCATTAATTAAGGAGGAGCAAATCATTATCTTGATATAGATAGTTGATTGTGTGCTTATTTTATTATTACTCTCTAATATCGTAATTTTTTGTCATCATAAAAAAAGAGGAGCTTATTGAATCAAGTGAAGTTCTAATCGATGTTTTGATGATAATAAAGCATATTTACTACTAGTGGGTTTGTTATTTTGATGAGAAGAAATATGAGAATAAGATGTATTCATAAACTCGAGAAAATTGTTCATGAAGTTGATAAAACAAAATATGAAGTTTGCAACTTACAAAGTGAAGATAACTAAATAACAAAATAAGAATAAGGAACGTCAACGTCATTCTTTAGTTTGTAAGGTTAATTTTGATTTCATTTAGTCACTTCAATGTTTTAAAAGACTCACCATGCATAAACATTTCATATCTCCTCGTTGCATGAGTCTTTTCATTCATCAAGAGGCATTGAAGATTTTAATTTTAGTATAGGGCCTTATGATCTTTTAGATGCTATTAAAGCAACATTTTGGGAAGTGTTTAAATCATAATTGCATTAGAAAATTTAAGTTGAAGCATTTGAAAATATTAAAATCATGTTTTCATATAGATTAGTTGATCTCTATAGGTTAGTTGTTGACCAATATAAGTTAAAGTTATTAAATATGATGTTCTAAGAGTTTTTAATAACATTGTTTGATGTATTTATCGACCAATATTGTATGTTTACTATTTGGCTAGTATCTCAATGTCTAATAAATATATGCATTAAATGCACATAGTTCAACCTATATGTTATAATAGTTGACCAGTACTTTACAACTAATCATTGTAATGACTAGTTTTGAGCTCCAATAGTTGTTAAGGGTCCTAAAACCCTATAAATACATGTTTTCAAATTTTCCCTTGCAATAAAAAGCATTTGGGTGTCTTTTACACACAATTTTCAAGTGTTTTCAATCATTTGAGCATCATTATCTCCTACTTGTGTAAGTGAGCCTCTTTGGAATTATCAAGAGATAAAGTGAGCTATTTTAAGTTTTAATATTTAGTTGAGGAATTATATTATTATACTTGGGGTTGCTTAAACAGGATTGATGTTCTTCACCGTGAAGGAAGATTATAAAAAGCTTCTTCTTTGCTAAGCAAAGATTGTGCAAAGTTGTCCTTCATCTTGATAGAAGAATTATAGTAGAATTCTAATAAAAATCTTGAGAGTAGATGTAGGCAAGGGTTGTTTGTCAAACCACTATAAATTAATTTTCATTCTCTCTCTCTCTCATCCTCTCACTACAAGAGTTAAGACATTTAGTGACAATTTTTTTATGATTAACTATTATTTCGTCACAGATAAGAGGCTTTTTGTGACCAAACAAGGGATGGTCACTATTGTTTGGCTTAACTGTGATGATATATTTTTTTGTCACTAATACAATAGTAATTGTGACCATTTA
>JAOTAX010000008.1:25740459-25765051 GCA_025629825.1 Erythroxylum guanchezii | reverse complement strand
CTATTGCATAAATTTTAGCGACCAATTTGAATTATTTTTGCAATCAATTTTGGTTACTGGTAGGTATACATTAGGAAGTCCAAATTATTTTGCGACCAAATTTTGGTGGCTAACACATACACTATAGTGACCAACAATTAATTTTTTGTTGCTAAATTATAGTAAATATAATACAATTTGTAACGATATTAAAACTGTAACACCACACTCCCGCGTGACTATAGTGTATTAAAACTATACCAAATTACTATTCTACCCTTTCCGTCGGGGTTGGGATGTTACAAAAACTATAGCAACAAATTATTTGGTTGCTAAAAGTAAATTTTTAGCAACAGCATCATGTCGTCACAACATGCTTATTAAAAAAAATTTGATTCACCATTTGTTGCAAACAAATAAAAATAACTGCAACCAATGTCTTGGTTACTATAAGATTATTTTTTACCAACAAAAATAATTTGGCCGCCGTATAAATAGCTATAGTAACCATTGACTTGGTTGCTATAAGATTGTTTTTTACCAACAAAAATAATTTAGTCGTAGGATGAATAGCTATAGTAACCATGACTTAGTTGCTATAAGATTATTTTTTAGCAACAAAAATAATTTGGTCACAGTATACATAACTATAGCAACCATTCTAACATTATAGCGACCATGAAACTTTACATTAGCAAGTATAAATTTGGTCGCTAATAATTCTACCTTTAGTGACCAATTTTAAATAGTTGTTAATAATGCATTTTTAACGACTAACGTAATAATTCGTCACTGAGCACTTTTAGTAACAGTCTTATAGTGACCACCTGTGACCAACTCGATTTTGGTCGCTATAACTTTTAAGGACCATTTTCTTACTTTTAGCAACTATTAATAATAGTTGCTAAAACTAATTTTTCTTGTAGTTCTATGGTTATTTGGTATGATATTTTATTTACTATTAACATGGTGAGTAAAAAGTTGCAATCTAAATCTTCATGCATTGGCACTACCATATAGCAATTAGAAGGTGTGATGATTTTTTTTTTTGAAAAATATAGAAATGAAAGGTGTTTTTAGTGCGAATATTGCGAAAAGCCTTACATATGAGATGAATGTAGAGCCTACACATTCAACTAGACGTCGTATTATTAAGAAAAGACAATTTGAAAAAATTGATCATGATGAAGAAATATAATCAGCTGAAGAGTCTATTAAAGTTAGTTACTTTCTAATTGTTGTAGATATGGAAATTGCTTCGTTGAGGAATAGATTTTAGCAAGTAACGACAATTGAAAATATTCCTAGATTCTTATTTAATTCAAAGAAGTCAAGGTTTTTGGATGATAATGAACTAAGAGAATGTTATACCAATTTTATGACTACTTTGTCCCATGATAATATGTCGAATGTGTTTAGATGATCTTTTTTCTAAATTAAAAGTGTTTCAAATGACTTTTTTAGATCAATCAATGTTAGCGGTTGAAATTCTTTAATTTGTTAAAGCTATAGATTATTGTTTAAATGTTTCAATTACTTATCAGATCCTATTAACTATACTTATAGCATCAACTGAGATAAGTTTTTCAAAGTTAAAACGATTCAAAACCTACTTGAGGTCATTAATATCATAAGAAATATTGAATAGTTTGATATATTGAAAATGATATGTTAGACAATATTGATCTTAATACTATTATTGATGCTTTTGCATCTAGAAATGCATAAAGAAATTATTTTTCATGATAATTTGTGTGCTTGTTAATGAAGTTCTATAGCTACTTGGTGTTTTGCAATCGAATGTTATTGTTTAGTTGTTATTATTTATGTTTTGTTGTTATTACTTTTATTTTTAATGATTTTGTTGCTGCTAATACTTGTAAGATATTATTAGCTGCAATTATGATTATTTGGCCTTTGTATTTTTTAAGTATGCGGCCTTATGACTTGTGTCACCTATGTATGAATATTAAGTTTTGGTACTAAAAATATACTTTTGAGGTTTACATATTTGCATATTATTAATTTGTTGAGGCCCTTCTTTTTACTTTGTCTCGAGCCTATAAACGTTAGGAACGACCTTAGATTAGCAAATCATAGATGGCCTATTAAGTTATGGTTTAAAGCCAGCATGTTGTCCCTCAGGAATGGTGAGATCAAATTTATTCTAATGATGTGCATAGGCCGATATTAACTTTATATTCTAGTCAGAAATGAAAGTTGGGAACAAGTGATAAGTGTTGAATAAGTCTCAAGTGCTTAGGAAGCTTCCTAAGCCTGGTACATTCAACAAGATGGTAAACCAATAAGACCAAAAGCATGCATCCACTTTGAGGTGTAGTTTATCAAATTATTGTTGCTTTCTATAGAAAATGAGGGATGCATTATCAATGATGATTCAGTGATAATTGGATTAACATCGGTAAGGTTCCTTCTCATTTTATTTGATCAAGAAAGATAAGATATATACAATTTAAATCTTAAAAGAAATGAAGTTGTACCAAAATTTAATCACTTAATTTAAGCAGTTTATATTTTCAACAGTTTTATTGATATGAGTGTCAGAGTAACCTTGCCAAAATAGTTCTGATATTTCTTACTTTCTTTCTTACAAGTCGTTTGCCCAAAGATCAACAAGGTTATAACATTAACTTAATTTTTACCTTACTTTAAATTTTCAATATTAATTATAGTAAACATAGAATCTAATTTTCAATTCGATTTGCAAAATGGAGCCAAAAATCCAAAAATTTACCAGAATCACTCCTTTTATTATTGACTGATCAGAATATTGTAGAATGATAATTGGAATCATTTTGTGCATCGGCAACACAAGGGCATGAACTTTCTGTTTTTTGGAAAAGTACGTGGGGAAGGGAACGGAGATAGTTGAAGCCTTTATGCGTTGTTCCATTTCTCTGAATTCTTAATCCGTTTCAAAAGCATGCATATCTACTAATATTTTCCTTTCAACTCTAACCTCAGAAGTAAAAATTCTATTTGGTTCAGCTCACGTTCATATTCCACAGGATCCTGTTGTTACTAAAACGTCAATCAAATATTAGAGCTTCGGGAAATAGAGTAATGACTATGCAGAACAGAAGCAGCTAAGCAGCAAATAATCCAGTGAATCGTTTGGAAACAGTCATTTGGTCTGTGATCAGAGCGAAACGAATCATTAGTTGCCATACGATTATTTGACATGTTGAACGATGAAATAACTTGTGATTGTGGAAGTTCGCTACTTACTTGGAAGAACTTTATGTACCAGAAAGCATGCAGCTATGATGACGTAGGACAGGAATAGAACTGTTCCTTTCATGTAGTGTGACGTTCCATCCTGAATTGGGTGAAATTTTAGCATTATTTAATTTAGAAACCCAAATCATCCAACTTGAGAAAATAGATTAGGATGAGAAAACCTGCAAAGCAAAGGCTGCGATGATTATCGAAAAAGCCAGAGAAACAGTTTCAAGGAGGTTGAAATCAAGGTCCATGTGGATATGCATTATCCAGGCAATCACAACACATGAAGGAACCTGCAGAGATCAGATAATTAAGGGTAATAAGAAACTAAGTTGACCAACTTTTTTGTTCATCGGCTACTTCAATCTCACCACAAACATGGAAATTTGAACCGCAGAGCCTAAGGCAACTCCCATAGATATGTCCTGCACGATAAACCTTAAAAATGAAGTTAATTATTCAACCCAAAAGTTTAAGCTGATGCGTACCAACTTGTTGGGTAAAGTGTCTAAATTAAGTTCTTTCATACCAACTTGTTCTTGTAAGCAAAAATGACAGATCCGGCGTGTTCTGCAGCATTCCCAACTATTGGTAGCAAAATTATGCTAATGAAGCTAACAGAAATGCCCCAGGAGTTTGATGCATCCTGGTAAAGCAACACCATGGTCCATCTCTTAGAAAAATGTACAGCTTGTTACAGAGTTCTAAAAGTACTTCGAGTTTTCCTCAAAACTGAAATAGCTTCGAAACCAAGCTTATATAAAGTACTTACTTCAATTGTGCCAACAACATATTCTGATAATATAGCTATGACAACCGTCATTCCGACCAACCAGGTAAATGCACTCCAAAATCCAATCACTGCCTTTTCTTCTTCTTCTTCTTCCTCTTCTTCTACATCTTCCTGCAATTCATGAAAACACCAGTTGTTCCGTAGAAAATATTATAAGCTGAAATGAGGCTCGCGGTTCACAGAACCTACAAAAAATCACCTCTTTGGATTCAAACAATTGTTTGCTAGTTTTTAGCTGGAAGAAGATGTATGCAAAGTATGATATAAGCATAGCAGTGCTGCTGACTCTGGACAACTCTAGTGTATGGTTGGCAGTGGTAGCGTCTTCACCCATCACGTATCTCAACGTTAATGGCAACATGTAGCATAACAGCCCCAGCAGTAGAAGCAATGAGTAGACATCTGTCTGTTTCTGTTCAAGCCACAATATGATCAAAGCCACCCAAGCTCTGAAAGTAAATGGATTTGGTATTAAATTTTACTTACTCTATCATATCTTTGTTCCCTTTTCAGGTTGGCTAAGCCCCCAAAAAGAAGAGATGACCCAAGAACAAGCAGTAGATTTGACAAAATGGAACCCAAAAGCGAGAGCTTCAAAACATGGATTTTGTTTTGGTGCAGAGCAAATAATGCTATTATCATCTCCGTTGCATTTCCACATGTTGCATTAAGGAGGCCTCCAACTGCAAATCAAGTCCACATATTTTTCAGTTTTCACTTGGTACTCCGAGATCACTACATACGGAACAATCTCTACTTCACTGTTAGATAACATCACCTGTTGGACCAGTGTAGTATGCAATTTGCCTGAGATAAATTGCACAAAAGTTTAAAAAAAATAAAAATTAATAGGAAAAAAAAGAAGGACAGATATATGTCAGAAATATTTAGAATTATGAGCTTACTCAGTAAGGAAGCTGACACGTTCAGCTAGTGGAGTGAGTCCGAGCAAACTCAAAGCGAATATCCAAGCCTACATGGCAGAACGAAAAGTTTGCCACAAAACCACATCATAAAAAACAAGTGAGAAAACATACAAAAATATATACAAAACCTCATAATATGTAGCAGACTTTTATGTTGTTCATTCAATTCATAACCTCAAAGCAAATGCAACGCTGACTAATAAGGCAATAGTTATGATAATTACAAGAGGCAAACTTACTCTGCCAAACTTGTAAAAGTCGGCGAGAATTGCGAGGGGAACGGAAGGGAAGAGAACAGCAAGTTTGGTCCCAAGAATCACTTGTTGAATATTAGCCAGGAAATGCCTGAACGATTGAAACCGAACTCTGGAGATGAGTGCAGGATCGGATTTCTTGCGCATAATTGAAGATGATAGACTCTCGGTCTCGGGTGACTTAATTACAGACCAAGACTGCTCCTTTATTAGCAAGCTCTCTTTAGCATCACCGTTTTCCAAGTCAGATGATGAAAAGACCCGGTCTTGTGGATGGTGGTCCATAGGAGGATTTCCGATAACAAATTTACACAGCTTTTGACTAGCTATAGCTACTTGGCTATTTGTGTGTATATACACAAATGAAGACTATCTACTTATGTTGATATAGGAAGAGCATATAGTGCAGGACTAGCACAATCAGAAAGTTGAAACGAACGAGGTACAATCAATGCTGCTTCCAGGAAATTTCATGAGGGTTGTCTCCATTCTTGCATGCAAGCGCAGGTTGTCTCCACGTACTTGGTGGAGGAAGCTGTTACTCGTTGCACTCTTACAAGTACTTAATTGTCGGGCGGAAGGAAAAGGGGAAAGGGAAAGGGAAAGGGAAACAACACAAAAACACAAGGAAACAAAACTTCTACGGGCTCTTGTTTTGAGTGAAAGCACCTCGTTGTACTTATACACAAGCTCTTCGTGGCAAATTCAGTGGCCGAGAGGTGGCTTCTGGCTTCCAACAATCGGGACACGGGTTCGGCGGTCGAGTCGAAATTTTAGTTATGACTTGGAGTATGGATCGTCTAGGATTCATCTTCTGCTATGAGTATGGCGTCGATTATTTGGTAAAGATTTTTTATCTACCGTAGAAACGTTTGCTTCATCATCCATGACATTTTTGGGAAACCAAAATCAAAAAGAAAGATAGGGTGTAGGAGACGACGACAATTATGCGGGGGTACAAATTTAAGGTCCCTTGATATTAAATTAAATTACAAAGAGGGCCCTTAAAATGATGGTTCAAGCCTTTTATTTTTCAAAAGTTAATCTAAATCAAATTAGTTTCAAGAATATTTACTTTCAACTCAGTTATTTTACAGCATGTCTAAAATTTATATTCAAGTTTCGTTTAGAGTCTCAATCATGCCCATACTCGTTTTATTTATTAAATAAATATTTAAGATGTTAATTTGGAAAGAGTATTGCTCGGCAGTTCAATGACTTGAATGCTACAAAAATGGTGTTAAATGGAAATATTAATTACATAAGGATTTAACTCTTTTATCGTTACTTTGAAGTCTTGAGGTGCATTAATTATACAGACAGTTTCATAAATACTTTAATTAAATGAAAAGAAGAAAACAAAAATATGCTTTAAAATTATTATTATCTACTAATCCTTCCATGTATTCTTTATTTTCTCTTATTGCTATTTTCAAATCAATTCTTTCTTTTTATCTTTATCATAGTTTTGTTCCTTTAATACAAATTTATGCAAAATAAAGACATAAAATCGAGTAATTAGTTATATTAATTAAATTTTAATACATAATATGGAAGTTTATTACTAAACTAATAATGTTGTTATATTTTTAAAGTTATATAAAATAAATTTTATAAAAAGAAATATAGTTGTTCAATACTTTTTTTGTATTATATTATATAATTCAATTTTATTTTTTATTTATTGATTCTTTTGATCTTTAAGTTGATTGAGTCGTTAGTATATCTTGAAAGTCAAAGCTTGAGATAAATTCTAAAAATTACTTAGCAATTGAAACTTTCACTATAAGAAAATTACTGATTTCTAACAAAAAATTAGTGACGGAAACGATATCGTTGAAAATTAGTGACGGAAATGATATCGTTAAAAATTAGCGACGGAAAATCACATACTATCGGTGAAATTGTTATAATATATGGTAATTTGCAACAATCAAAATATCATTCGGTAAAGATGGATATATAACAACGGAATAGGAATCACCGTCAGTAAAAGAGGCGCGAATGATAGGCGGCAAAATAAGTGTCGTCGTTTTTAATAAAACATAATCGAATCGAGGTCTACCAACAGAACTAGATTCCGTCTGTGATTTAGCGACGAAAGGGTTATTCCGTCGGCAAATATAAAATTTAAACTACACCGTTAACTTTGTCTTCAACATTTTTTATAAATAAAAAACAACGTCGTTACCAGAAGAAATTGTTTTCATTAACAGTTTCATTTTCTTCTAGCTGTCTTTTTTCTCTGTGTCGTCATCATGTCCATCTTCTTCCTTCTGCATTTTCATTCTGTGTCTTCGTTGTTCTTTGGTTCCCTTCATCTAACCAGTGCTTTTGTTCTCTTCTTCCTTCTACGCCTTCGTTTGTTCATCGATTGAGGTAAGTGGGTTTTGTTCAGTACTGAGTTTTATGGTTTCCAAACTGTGTTTGTGATTTGATTTTGTGGGTAATTATCGGTTTGTGGTTTCGTCATTTCCAAACTGTGTTTTTTAGAGTGGATGTCTTACAGATATGATTAAACAGTGGGAGAGTTTGTGTCTATTTTTCCATTTGTTATGACCATTTTCATTAAGCTAATGTGTATTGACGATGTAGTTAGAAATGGACTTGACTTCAGAACTATGGCTGAATGCAAAGAATTCAAGTGGAAATTATATAACATTTGTAGGATCTCGGCCTCTCAGGCCTCGCATCCACAGGGCCTCGGCCTCTCAGACCTCGTACCCATCTGCTTGCAGATATTGTCCGCTTTGAGCCTCGACCTCTAGGGCCTCGCACTCTCATGGTTTTGTTTTTCTGTAGGACTTCTCAGGAGGTCACCCATCTTGATACTGCTCTGGCCATAGCACGTTTAACTTCGGAGTTCTGATGGGATCCGGTGCGTTAGGGTATCGAAAACACGTCTACAAGGGAAACGTATCCACACCCTTATAAGGGGTTCTTCGTTCTCCTTCCACCCTTTAGGAGGCCTAGCGTCCTCGTTAACACAACGACCCGGGTACTGGCTCTGATACCAATTGTAGAATCTCGACCTCTCGGGCCTCGTACCCACCCACTTGCAGATATTGTCCGCTTTAGGCCTCGGCCTCTAGGGCCTCGCACCCTCACAGTTTTGTTTTTCTACAGGACTTCCCAGGAGGTCACCCATTCTGGTACTACTCTGGCCCTAGCACGTTTAACTTCAGAGTTCTGATAGGATCAGAAGCGTTAGGGTATGAAAAGCACGTCTATAAGGAGAAGGTATTCACACCCTTATAAGGGGTGCTTCGTTCTCCTTCCCAATCGATGTGGGATCTTACAATATTGAATTTCAAATGGACTTTAGGATTGTACCACTAGCTTGCTATAATATGTTGTTTGGAGTTCAATGGTTATAAACAATAGCAAGGATTGGTCTGGATTTTATAAACTTCTCTATATAGTTTGATTATCAAAAGAAGAAATATATGTTAAGAGGATCCTACAAAACTTGTGGCTAAGCAAATCAAGGGAAAGCAAATGAAAAGGGCTCTAACTAATAACCCACAATTGTAACTACTACCTGTGTGCCACACTTTAGAGGATCTAGAGTCACTGATCTCTTCCTTTTTTGTCATCCATACTGAGACTATTAGAGACCTCCCTGATGCAATTAAATCATTGCTAATATAGTATGCAAATTTATTTGAGTGGCCCCACAAATTGCCACCTTTGAGATTAGGATTTAACCATAAATTTCCTTTATTGGAGGGGTCTCAACTTATCAACAACAAAATTTATAGGTAACCTTCACTTCATAAGAACTTCATTGAAAAACAAGTACAAGTGATGCTAGAAAAGAAATAATCCAAGCTAGTACCATCCCTTATAGAGCCTTTATTGTTTTGGTTGGTAAGAAATATGGTAATTAGAGATTACGTATGGATTCTGGCACTTAAACAACTAGATGGTGAAGGACAATTTTCCCATACTCATAATGGCTGGCCTCTCAAATGAGTTAAAGGGTGCTTAAGTGTTTTCTAAGCTTGACTTGAGGGTTGGTTATCAATAGCTAAGAATGGATCCTAGTAATTTTTTGAAAATAGCCTTTAAAACCTATATGGGGCACTATAAATATCTAATTATGCCTTTTGGCTTAACTAATGCACCATTTTCCTTCCAATATATTATGAATGTAGTTTTTAGCTCCTTTCTTAGAAAGTTTGTGCTCTTTTTTTTCAATGATATCCTTATTTATAACCATGACTTATAACAACGTATGGTGCATCTAAAAGCTATGCTTGATAAGCTTAAAGAAAACTTTTTATTCCTTAATAAAAGCAAACATACTTTTACAATAGATAAGGTTAAATATTTAGGTGACATCATTTCCAAAGGAAGGGTAATCGTTGACCTTTAAAAATTAGTGCAGTTACTGAATGGACTGAGCCTTAAACTTTGAAGCAGCTTAGGATATTTTTTCCATTTGTGATAACCATTTTCTAATGTGTACCAACGGTGTAGTTAGAAATGGACTTGACTTCAAAATATCTGATGCCTAACCCAAATGGTTCTACATAAAATATTCAATTATTAGTCATTTTTTATTCTCTAAAAAAACTTGACAAATTGACATCATTCTTGTATTCCTATCTTTACTTCAAATTGGTCATAAGTTTCTTGTTAAACTGGATTGATGTAACATGGATCTTGTTTGTTTATAAAATTCAGAAAAGAAAGTTCTTCTAAAGTTCTAGACACTGCATGGCACATAAAAGTTGAAATGGAATATGGACTAGGAGGAACAGTATGAAGAGCATAGAGATTATGTATTATTAATGATGTTGGGTCGAGGACAAACTAAGTGAAAGTTAGTGAGCTTATAACATTTAGAGACAACAAGGATGAGGAGTGGCATTACTGATATGACCTAAGCAATATGTGACTCCTATAAATACTTTAGTTGGATAAGTATAAGAATGAATTGTGTTGGGAAATAACTTGTAGAAAAAAATAAAGCAATATAAAAGAAACAACAAAAACATAAGAACATTTCAACGAGGTTCAACCAATTAGATGTCCCTATGTCTTTGAGACCCAAGATAATATAATTTTACTATTGGTTCAATAATTCACCTAATAATTATTATAAATTTCATATATATATATAATAGGTTTATATTAGTTAATTATAAACTCTAATTGTTATAACTGTATATAACTTACCCCTTTAACAAACCTAATTTATTTTGTAAATGATTCTGATAGGTCATAGAATCCTTACAAAGTTTGAAATCCACCAAATTTGTAATTGTGGTGCTGTTATGAACACAACTTGAGATACTAGTGTGTCTTAAATTATGTATCTTATTATTTCTCTGCACACACAAAAACAACATCTAATCTTTTTAAAACCTAGACATAAGCTCTGACATGTATATGTTCTAGGCTTTGCGCTTCTTCAAAAATCCTCTACCAGACCAATGTGCCCATATTCTAACTATGTTTTAGCCTATGTCTTCACCTCGGCATTCTAATCAAAAATACAACCTAACATATAGTCATGTGCCATACTATATTTAGCTAAATACTTTAAGAAAACCAAGCATTTTTTCTATAAACACTCTAAAATTGCACCTGTATATATGAGCCGTATAAGATAATCACCTTCTTGACAAATATATCATGTTCATCTACCATACTCTAAAAAAAGCCTCTAATATTGCATATTTATATATATAATCCATACACAATAATCTCCACCTTGACAAATATACTTTAAATAGGTTGGGTCTGTCTATATCTAACATCTGAGACAATAATTAAATTCAAATAATGCTTGAACTTTTCTTTAGTAACCAACATTATCAATATGTCAGTTGCATTTTCCAAAGTATTATTCTTTTACAAAAAAATTGAAACAGTAGCAATCAATTCTCTGATCATATGAAACTTAATATCCCTCATTATAGCACTCATTCATCTATCCTTCTCTTGACTTTCAATGATAAAGATATGCTCTATGTTTCAATTAGTCAATTCTTTAATATGTACCACCTTTAAATCAATATTGCTCACTATTGATCTTGACATGTTCGTTTTATATGATTGTTTTAATATATGCGGCTTTCTAAACACTACATCTTTAAACCTCAACTTAAAATTTTACTAGGCATATAAAACTTACAAAAGTCTACATCCTTCAATATGCTCCTCTTATGAAGTTTTTTCATCTTTTGCTCATCATGATAACCTAGTCGTATATGATATAATATAGTACTATCTTCTTTTAACTTTACTGTTGTAACTTCTCTACCTAAAATTATGCTCATTATCATTTTATAGATTTATTTTCCAGTATTGGCCCTTTCATCATAGTCATTCTAATAACTCCATTAAGCATCTTAATCTTAACCTATCCTATTTTAAAAAATTCATAAACTTTATCATTCCTCATTCAGATAATGCTAAAGTTGTCCAATGTATATGACATAAATCAATCTTTATTTTGTGTCATATAATGTGAGCATCATGTATCTAAAATCTGTGAGTCCTAAAATTGACTAATTGAAACATAGAGCATATCTTTATCATATCTTTATAAAGATGGTCACAAACCATAGGATCATAAATGTTCAATGTTGGACGACTTTGTTTGTGTGTTAATATCATAAAGATTTATGTTTTTCACATTGCAACTTATAGCATAGAATAAAAGTTGGGTCTTGTATGGGATAGATTTTTAATTTTATTGGCTAAGATCTTATTGATTATTGCTTGGTTGTAGGAACTCATTTGTTGGCAGTATTTCTATTTTGAAGTAGATTGAAGAGAAGCTTTAGCAGGTATTCATTTTTTCATTCATTTCC
Organism: Erythroxylum guanchezii; assembly: GCA_025629825.1. Classification (NCBI taxonomy): domain Eukaryota; kingdom Viridiplantae; phylum Streptophyta; class Magnoliopsida; order Malpighiales; family Erythroxylaceae; genus Erythroxylum; species Erythroxylum guanchezii. The sequence continues at coordinate 25,753,026 of JAOTAX010000008.1, read as the reverse complement.
TTTGCTTGTTAACAATGTCAAGAATGATTTTCCACACATTTTAATCGAATTTGTATATGTTTCTATATTTTGCAGTGTAGCCATTTTGCATCTTTTCACTTCATTGAAAATGGAACTTTTATCATCCTTTTTATGTTTTAAAAGGAAAATGACTGTATTTTCTTACATGACATGGCGACAATCAAATGCTATAACTAAGACTTCTGAACATGAATTTATATCAATTTACGTGCTGCTTTGAAATTCATTGTCTTCTTTGCTTTGTTTTGGTTATCTTATTTGGCCATCAGCTCATTCTAGCTCCGTCATCATCTTGCTTCACGTACTTCAGGAAGATCCTTCTGCGTGTCGATTAAGGTTAGTGATTTTGTTATTACTAGGTTTTTGTGTACTTGGTTTAATTTGGGTACTTGTTTTCAGTTTGAACTTCTCATTTGAACTTCCTGCATTTTTAATGTAAATGGCATGCACCAACCGAAACTTGTTTGTGGTATGAACTTCAGTTTATCAATGAATTAATATAGGATGGGTTTGACTTATAGTTCTAAATATGTGAATTACGCTAATCCGTTGTTTCATTGATGCTCTCTGAAATGATTAGGTTCTCTTTACTTTTCATGTAAGAATCTTTACACGCATCTTTTTTAATATAATAATAATTTTGTTCTAAACATATTAGATAATTTGTATATGTTACAATAATTTATTAATCAAAGTATTCATATTTTTATGAATACTTATTATATTTGTTACTAGTACATATTTAATTTAGGTTAAATATCAAACTTCTAACATTAATTCTCTTCTAACATATATGATTACAAACAGAAAAAAGATCCTCAGTTAATAAATAATTTTGATCTTAACCCATAACTTGTGATATAGCTCCTGTGAGGCTTATCGGTGAAAATATCACGAGCCTAAGAGTCACAACGAGAATTTATTTTCTTGATTCACAGGTGTAATCTTTGGTGATTAATTCAACTGGTTAATACTTAGGGGATGTTATGTAAAGTTTAGATGATCTATAAACTTTGGCGAATATGAATGATACTAACTATAGAATCACTGTTTTAAATTAATAGTTTTGCATAAATGAGTAATGTTGATAGATTTTAGATGTATAGACGATTAACACCTGATGGTTTCATTAATCCTGAGTTTATTGAGGGAGTTGAAGCTTTTATTAATTATGCATGTTCTCAACCTACATATATGGATGGCCCAAAGATAAGACGTCCACGTAAAAAGTGCAAACACATTTCTTTCCTTCCTATTGATGAAGTTAATGGGCATTTTTTGAGAAAAGGGTTTGTCCCCAATTATTTTGAGTGGACTCGACATGGGGAACCATTGATTTGTAGCACCACAAAGGATAATCAAGTACAATCGTCTGTGAACTTAAATGAGTTTGAAGAGGGGATTGGATTTAGAACAAATAATGTGGATGGAAATGAAAATCCTTACATGCAAATGGTTTATGATGCAGCCGGTTATACATTTCAGGAAAATGTAGAAAATCTTAAAGAAGAACCAAACCCACATGCAAAACAGTTTTTTGACTTACTATAGTCAGCTGACCAAGAATTAGGCCAAATTGTGAGACAATGACTCAATTGCTCGAATATTGAACATAAGATCTGAAAGGCATATTTCAAACCGTAGTTTTGATAAAATTCTTGAATGGTATAATGAATCATTGCTTCCTGATCATACAATGGTTGATAGTTTTTACAATATGAAGAAACTTATTAGTGGTCTTAGTTTGCCTGTTGAAAAGATTGATTATTGCAAATTGGGATGTATGTTGTATTGTAGAGATGATGTAGAATTACAAGAGTGTAAATTTTTTGGTCAATCTAGGTTCAAGCCTAGAAAGCGTTCTATGAAACAGAAATTAGTACCCTAAAAGTGAATGTGTTATTTCCTGCTAACTTCGAGACTTCAAATACCATATGCTTCTGATGCTACTGCATCTCACATGATATGGCATAATGAACACAAACAAGTAGATGGAATAATGGGTCATCCATCAGTTGCATTAGCATGGAAACATTTCAATGACACCTATTTTGAGTTTGCAGCTAAAAGTTGAAATGTTCGGTTGGGATTGTCGACAGATGGATTCCAACCTTTTGGTCAATCCGACCAGCAATATTCATTGCGGCCAATCATAATTCCTCCTTATAATTTGCCTTCATGGATGTGTATGAAAGAGGCATATATGTTCTTGACATTGATTGTGCCAAGGCCTATAAATCCAAAGCATAAAATTGATATATACTTACAACCATTGATTTCTGAATTGCAACATCTTTGGGAATATGGTGTTTAGACATATGATGTGTCTCTAAAGTAGAATTTTGTGTTGAGAAAGGTTTTGCTGTGGACCATTCGTGATTTTTCGGTATATGCCATGTTGTCTGGATGGAGCACAGCAGGAAAATTGGCTTGTCCTTATTGTGACAATGATTCTGATGCGTTTTATCTTCCAAACGGGGGCAAAACATATTGGTTTGACAATCACAGGAAATTTCTTCCTCTAAATCATCCATTTAGACACAATAAACAAAAGTTCAATAATAATAGGATGATAAAAACACCTCCTCCCCCTCACAAAGCTGGTGAACAGATTTGGCAGGAGATTGAGGAATTAAGCTTGCTAAAAATTACAGAATTTGAAGCTGATGAAGTTAATACAAGCATTAGTAAAAACTTTGGTTGGAGAAAACAAAGCATCTTTTGCGATTTGCCATATTGGAAAACTAATTTGATACGTCATAATCTAGATGTAATGCATATTGAAAAAATATTTTTGACAATTTGTCCAATACCATAATGAACATTGAAGGGGGGACAAAAGACAATGCAAAATGACGAGCTAATTTGTAAATTTTTGTACAAGAAATGAGTTATATAAAGATCTTTGCACTGGTAAATATCCGAAAGTATGTTATATTTTGGACAAAAAATAAAAGGAAATATTGTGTGAATGGTTGAAAAGTGTAAAGTTTCCCGATGGTTATGTTTCAAACTTGGCAAGGTGTGTGGATATGAGGAAGTACAAATTATTTGGGATGAAAAGTCATGATTGTCATGTGTTTATGAAAAGGCTAATTCCAATTGCATTTTGGAAGTTGCTACCGAATAAGGTTTAGGAAGTAATAACATAATTAAGTTTGTTTTTCAAAAGTTTAATATCATCTAAAATCAAGTTGGCTGAAATGAAAAAACTAGAAAGGGAAATTCCAGTAATTTTATGCAAGTTAAAAGAGATTTTTTCTCCAAGCTTCTTTGACTATATGGAGCATCTACCTGTGCATTTAGCACACAAGGCAAAACTAGCAGTCCAGTTCAATATCAATGGATGTATCCGTTTGAGACGTAATTCAACAAAAATGATTGTAATTGAAGTAATAACATATTGTAACAACTAAATTGTAATAACCTTATTCGCTAATATAGGTATTTTCATTACTTGAAGAAAAATGTCAAAAACAAGGCTAGAGTTGGAGGTTCGATATGTAATGCTTATTTAGTGGAGGAAGCTAGTACATTTTGTTCACATTATTTTGAGTCACATGTTCACACAAAAGAAAGAAAAGTTCCTCGTAATGACGATGGGGGAGGAACGAGTGATGTGGATGGTAACTTATCCATTTTCACATATCCTAGACGAACATATGGACGTTCAACAAGAAGAATGTTAACAGAGGAAGAAATTGAGGTTGCCTATTGTTACATTTTAATGAATTATCAAGAGGTTCAACCTTTCGTGCAGTAAGTTGAAATTGATTATTTGGGTTTTGAAATTTAATGTTGTTCATAACTGAAATACATAATAATGCTTTTAGATCATACGAGAAATTGTTACGCGAGCTAATGCCAGACAAAGCACAGGATGATATCAATAAAGAAGTTGGAGGGCACTTTCCTTGATGGTTCGAGAAATGTAAAAGTTTTCACTTACAAATATTGAAATGATTGAATTATAAATTTTAAGTGTTCAAATGACATTATACTCATTGATATGATAATTTTTTTGTGTAGGCCTTAGAAAATCCAATAGAGAATAAGTTCATATGTGATCTTGAAAAGGGACCTCTACGAACTGTTAAATTGTATCAGGTGTATTTCATTAATGGATACAAATATCAAACAAAATATCATGGTCATAGCATGGCAACAATAAATAGTGAAGTTTTCATACAGGGAGAATTGATGGATTACTATGGTAAAATTATTAAGATACTTGAAATTGAGTACCCTGCATTGTCAATAAAGCAAAGTGTGATATTTAAGTGTGACTAGTTTGATCTGACTCCAAATGTTGGTACAAAAGTGCATAGCCGATGCAATCTAGTTGAAATCAACAATCGAAGAAGAATGAGACAATTTGAACCTTTCGTGTTGGCAATGTAAACGATTTGGGTGTATTGTGTCCCTTTTCTCAACTTATGACAAGATAAATCAGATTGGTTGGCCATTTACAAAGTTAAACCTATAGATGTTTTTGAATCACGTGGAAAAGGAGAACAGAGAATTGAAAATGAAATGTTTCAAGAAGATGTTTATGAAATAAATACATCTGTCACATATGACGATAATGAACCTTTGAATGACCCATCTAACGAATATATTGAAATTTCATCTAAAGAGGATGACGAGGGCCAGAGATTTGAAAAGGAGCCTAAGTTTGATTCTTATTCTTCAGAAAAGGAATATGATCGTAATTTACAATTAGGTGATGATAACGATTAATTTGTGTTTGTAATTGAATATTATATTCAACAAATAAATTATTTGTTTCAATATATTGTGTAAAATATTGAATTCAAATTCTTATATTTCTAGAAAATTCTATCAAATATTACTAAGTGATGTCTAGAGTGGATAGATTAATTCATATTATTAGGTACATTGAAGATGTATAAGTGCTAAACTGGGCTACTTTCACTTATCATCAAAATTGGATTTGAACATATCATCATTTTATTCTAAATCAACATTTGCAAAATATATCTCTTAACATTATTAATCAAGGAATGTCAACATGGAGACTAGTTCCGGATGGAACTAATTCATTATGATGGGAGGAATGTGGCAAAATTGTCCCTACTGAAAGAATAAACAATGCGGAAAGAAATCTCCACTTCATACACTAATGATCGTTTGCCTTGCATGGTCAATCTTCTGCTTCAAAGTGTTTATTATCATCTGAACAACGTCACTTTCTTTATTATGTACATCTCATTTCCTTTTATGAAGCTATTATATATATTCACATTTGATGATATATACTACATGTTGTTTTAAGCTTCCTTAAATCTCGAAGATGACATGTATGCCCATAAAGGCGGAAGTGATGTCACAACGGTCCGTAAAGGATTAAGGAAATCGGTAGTTTGGAAAATTTGTCAATTCCACAGACTTCCTCTGGACATTCACGTATGCATGTCACTCGAACTTTGGTTCATTTAACGGTTTACTAATCTAACAATTTCTAAGTTCTATACTGATTATGTTATAGGTAAACCGTTTCGAATTGGCAGTTCATCTGGAGAGTTTGTCTTTCATACTAAATTTGGCGACTCATTCACTATATCCTCTACAATTTTAGTTATAGCGGAAACGTGGTTGCAAGAAGGTGTGAAAAAACCGTACATCTGAGGGAAAAACTATCACTGTTTCAATTGGTGCCTTCGAATATGTTAAGACCCTTCCTGGGAATCCAGACATTGAGGACTCATTTACCTTTATCGGTTCTCCTATCACTTGGAATCCAAAATAATAATTATATCATTGTCATTTATCGACGCAATCAACTGGACTCAGCTTTAAAGTTGATTTTTTGTTGTATCTATAAGAATTTGTCAAACAACCTCTCTATTAGTTAGGGGTCAAGCTGTGTACTACTAAGTGTGGACTCTTATTGTTCTTGTTCTACTACTGTAAGAATTGTTAACCTTCTAATTTAAAGTTTGTACTTGCATATTATATTCAACAAATCAATTATTTCCTTTTCAATATATTGTGTAAATTATTGAATTCAAATTCTTATATTTTTAGAAAATTCAATCGAATATGAATTTCAGGTTGAAATATTCCACCAAAGAGACAACGTGATATAATGTGACCCAAGTTCAGACAACAATTGGGAGTTACTTAATTTGAAGATGAACCAACACACTCTGCAGTTGCAACTGAATCACCTCCTCCCTCTCTAGCTACTACAGTTGCAGATGAGGCATCACCTTCCGTACTTAATGCTACATCATCCACTACCCCTATAGCGACAGAGATATCAAGGGTAAAGGATGTGGATGAAGCAAGCGACCACAATTGTCAATAATCTATAAGTGAAAATACATGAAACATTTATGTTTATAATTAAGTTATGGGTTTAAATTTTAAAAATGGTATAAATTTATTTGTTTCTATATTAGGTTGATTCCATCTAGAAACATAACATCCAAATTTAATGAGAAGATTGATCTTGAGGGTTTTGTATAGAAGAATATCTCTTATGCCATAAAGGAATTTTACTATCAGGAGTTTGAGGTACAATAAGGTCAAATTATTTTCTTTTTTTAATTGATTTGTATACATTAATTAGATAAATATTATTACATTATAAGTACTTATCAAAAAAAATTCTTTTATTTCAGAAAGAATTTTTTGGGGTTTTGAATTTGACGCGGTCATAGATAAAGTATGGGAGAGGCAAGCATATAAAAGTTATCGGGACTTTGTTGGTGCGATACACAAGGCTGGTATGTACGACCACCTTATATTTCTGAGTAAATATGGAGTCGTTGGCAGCATTATTGGACATCACCTGAGGCAATGTCCATTTTAGAGCACAATTCAACCAACAGATGTGGAGGACTAGGTGGAAAGAGTCTTTCCATACATACAGGAGGATCTATCACTCACTACGAGCATGCAGAGAGACTTGTAAGTATCTAAACTTTACACTTATATTCTAATTGTTTTACTTTGCCATATTTCAATTTAAATTAATGTGTGAATTTTGGAATAAAAATATGTGTATTATGGATAATGATAATGGTATAAATGTCTGGTGCCATATATGGCTATGTTGAGTTATTTTCTTTGTTCAATAGGGGGTAAATATCATAAAAATAGAGGAAATTCTACCGAAATTTTTATAAATTCTAGTTCACTTATAACATTTTATTCTTACACGGAAAAAGTCTATGGTCATGAGGGCTACACCCCGTCAGCTCTTTTTGTACACTCACACTAAGAAGCATGATGACGTGATATTCATCAACACTTGATGTAGAGAACTTAATGTATGTGAAATTTATGCTTTAATATTAATTCTTAATAATTATCACTTACTAATATAAACATTGCCTCCTAATAGGACCAAATACAAGAAAGCATTCAGTGACAATCTCAGCACGAACAAGTTGTTGATGAGAGTCAGACATATCTTGATGCAGTGGGTGGTAAAGACCGTCGTGGAAGGATCTTCGGGTTAGGTTCATTTGTGAACACATGTTATTCACAATCCTCCACGTCCAGTACAACAACATCTAGTAGACGGTCGATAACCAATGAAGTCAATGAGTTTCAGAGGAGTTAAAGGAGAGGGGTAGCACCTAAAAGTATCTGCGTTCCTAGGAGAATAGTGTACGTGTAGTCATTTCATTTGAATTACAAATACTTATTATGTACAATTTAAGATTTTTATTATCAATTAAGATAATTTTAACTTTATATCATTAATCAACTTTCTGTTTAAACAAATTAAAATATTATACACAGATAATTCATAACTGTTGAAATTATGCATTAACCATAAGATCATGAAATAAAATTTAATGTCGGGATTTTTTTAAAAAAATTTAAGAATACTTACCGACGGAAATTGCAAGTACATCAGTAAAATGCATTATATTTACCGACGAAACCTAACAAATCGTCGGTAAAATATATGATATTTACCGAAAGAATAAAAAATTTTCGTCGATAATATTGACATCCCATCGCCAATTTTACTGTCAATTTTTTGAACCGTCGGTGTGCTCACTGATGGGAATTCATAATCGTTGGTAATGTTACCGACAAAATAACCAATACCGCCTGCAAATATTCGGACGAAAAGAAAACAGCTATAGGTAAATTTACCAACGATCACAGCCAACCATCAGTGAATATATTGATGGTTACATAAAATTTCAATCAGCAAATTTACCTTTGGATGTTTTTACGATGTCTTTATCCGTTAGTTAATTCCATCGCCAATTTTTATCTTATCCGTCACTAAATGACAATTTTCTTGTAGTATTTTGTTTACATCTTGTTTTGTTCATCACTTTAAGAAACTTTTAGAGCCTGATCCTAATTTGGTTTGTTAATTTATTTCATTGTTCATCACGTCTTATACTCTCTCCTCTCTTATTCTAAAATTATTAACTACTACATTTGATAATATATCCTTTCACGTATTCTTCATTTCCAAATTCTTATTACTTTTTAATTATTCTAATATAAATTTATGCATTTACGCAGATGTTATTCAGAAAGGTGAGATAAACGAATAAAAATAGAATAATTAACTATGTTAGTTAATTTTTAATATAAAACCTAAAGTTTATTTGTTATAATTTTTAAAATTTTATAAAAAAGAAATATAATAATTAAATACTGTTTTGTATTATATTATTGAAAAAAGTAGTATATAATTGAATGTTCTCTTCATTTACTGATATTTTTATCTTTGTTTTATTTTGCATTTAACTACAAGTATAGCTAAGTTTTATTTCTTTTTCTATTTATAAAATATATTCTAATCAAACCCTTAATAAATCATGTTCACAGACTTTTATCAGATGTATTCGATCCTTTATAACTCAAATTTAATACTTTATATTTGGATTTAATATTGATATACAAAAGGAGAACTAAAAACCAAAACCTTCATTTAGTTACATAAAAATATTAACTGAAATAATTAAAAAATTATTGATAAAAAATTAAGTTTTATATAAATTTATCTTTTCTTATGCGAGGGTAGTACCTTCATCATACTTCACTTTCAAAGTATTTATATAAATATAATTATCATCAATGTTTAAATTATTATGTTACAGGATCTATATTTCTTCTTCTCAAAAAGGTTTGTTAACTTTAAAAAAGATAGATATAAATTGGTATCATGAGTACTTAACTCTTCACGTTTTGACTTAATTATATATATATATATAAAAAGATTACATAGAAGTATTACTACTGCAAGTATAACTTATTTTCACTTATAGTGTTGCTTATCACTTTAGGAAAATCTTTTAGTCTTGCCTAATTTTTTTTTGCATTTATTCTTTTTTATTATGTTTTCTAGCTTTTCTTTCCGTATTTTCTTATTGAAGACCACCTTTTAGGCCTTTAACGCTATTTGCCTTATTCTTGCTTTTGTTTGACAATCCTTTTCTAGGTGTTCTTGTCATAGCTATTCTTTCCCTCCCTCCTCTCTTTGTGCGACTCTCTTCATGCTAATTGTTTCCAACATTGGTCCTCTTTTTGGTCCCAAGCTTGCTAGTTCTTGGCCTTCTTGTTGACTTCTATCCCCTCTTTTTCTTTGAATCCTTCAACTTTATTCTCTCACCACTCCTTAATTCCTAAGCAGTCATGGTCTAAGATGGTAGGAGATGCTTCTATTCTTTTAGATGCTTAGATAACTACCCCCTTCTCTAACCAATGATTTCCCTATTATTTTCCCTTCAATAAAAGTATTTAAATTTGGCACCTTAAAGTGGTCATCCACTTTACTGAGCTTCTTTATTGATATATGCCTATTGTTTTTCTCAATACAAAAGTGGGTTGTTGCCAATTAGGGCAAACGTGGATTGGAACAGACTCTTATTAGCAAAGCAAACCTTTTCCTTTTTAAATTAAACAGTTAGTTAGGTTTGTTAAGGATTATCAAAACTTTTCTTTGGCATATAGGAAGAAAGCTTTTGTTTTAAAGAATGGAAACCAAGGCTAAAATTAAAGTAGACAATGGCTCTAACCTAGGTTAATTTTTATAGTATTCCCCTAGAGTATTGGTTTATAAATAGATTGTGTTATCTATCTAGTTCTATAAGAAGACTAATTTGCTTAAAAGAAAAACTTATTCAAAAGGATTAGCTATGTTAGAATTTGCATTGAGATTGACTTGAACAAGGCACTATCAGACACAATGAAGATGTTTAAATTGGAAGGTGAGGATAATCTGGTCCAAAGAGCAATATCCTTAAGCTATTAATAAAAAACCTAATAAGAACAAGTTAATCAAATAATGGAGGCCATAAGAATATGTTTAAAACAAGAGAACCTCATGAATTAATGGAGATTTCCTAATTCAACACCGAGGAAGATTAAGAACTAGATATTCAACTTGAAATAATTAATGTTAATTTAGCTGTGAATGCTACCTTGGATATAAGTTCACTTATCATTATGGAGATTACGAAGGATCAAAAATTAAACACTGTACGAACTCAAAAAATTACTCTAATTGATGAGATTCAATTAGAATTTTTGTTTTAGGGTGCTTCTGCCTCGATGGTAGCTAAAAAGAAAGCTAGAAGGAAACCAAAGAAAAAAGGTGATGGCCAACTCTTCCATAGTTTCCATTTAATATTGTTTATTGGTTGGAATGTGAGGAGAATAACCCCTCTATATAGTAAGTGTCAAGGACTTCTTGCTATCCAAAATTCCTACTATTGTCACTTTATTATAAAATAAATTAAAAGTTTATAGATAATGTGAGGGGTCTCTTTTTTTAGAAATTAAAAATTCATTAAAGAATTAAGGGGTTAACATACAGAAGAGGTTTGCACGTGCAATAAGACCCCTTAATACACCGAAGCATCTAGGCTATTACAAAAACGTCAATGTTAAGAGCAAAGATGAAAAAGTATTGCCATTTTACAATTATGGTATAACTAAATTTTCCTTTCTCAAAGACTACAAAAGCTTCTCAATTTGGGTGGGTGAGAGGCGAAGCTCTGATGGTGAGGATAGCAGCGTGATTTTCCAGTTCTTCTTCTCCTTCTTTCTCCACCCACGACGGATCTCATCTCAGGTAAATCTCAGCTTCAAAAACACAACGATTCTTTTCATTTTAGGGCATAATGTATCCTTTATTCCCAACTCTTCAGACATGGCTTACCAATGGAGTGAAGGATGGGCTCTTAGGATTTGAATCTATAGTGAAGGACAGAGGAACCTCACTCAGGTAAGCGTCTCAAATCGGTTTGGCTCTTTTCTGTTATTGTTTGAACTCATAGAGTGACTCTTCAATCTGAAAGGAGGGACTGAGGAGTTCCTTTAACCAAAATTAAGAAGGGAGCAACAACGAAAAAGGACTCTGCTTTCCAACAGGTGAGTCCAAATCTCCTCTACCCTTGTATTTTCCAAAAGTTGAGGCCTGATTAAGCGTTAGTATTTTAGAAATTCTGTGCATGAGACCCTTGATTTCTGATCTGTAGTGAGACTGAACGCTGGTCATGAATTTCACTGAGTAGGATGGAGCGGTGACTAAATTCTTTACATTAGAGCTATTCCTCTACTATAGTGAGAGTTCAACGGATTTATAACCAGTTGTTCTCTTATGCTAGCTATAGTGAGCTCTATAAGAGAGAGTAGGGAAACAGACTTCTTCTCAAACCTTCTATTGTTCCTCTCCTTCCAAATTGCTTGAATGCATATAGCAACCGAGATTAGTATAACAACTTTATCATATTTAGAAATATATAGATGAGGTAGCTCTAGTGCAATGTCATAAAGTCTATTCGAATTAGGATCAGCAGCATATAATCTAAAGATTTTTGCCTAAATTTCTTTAGAGAAATAACACTCAAAGAAAAGATGTTCTCTAGATTCTTCCCTTAGATTACATAGAATACATGTCTTTGAGGAAGGAAGAAATTGCAGCCTATCTAAAATGATGAGTCTATTCAACATTACTAGTTAAAGAAGAAAGCTAGTGTTAGGTATAAGAACCTTGTTCCAAACCATAGAATACCATTCCACTCTATTAACTGTCCCATCTCTCAATTTTTTAGCTTCCTTTATAGTTATTTCTGAAACTAGAATCCCTTTCCATAAATAAGTATCCCTCTCTCTGAGGCTTGTGAATTGTGGAATGGACAGAAGTCTAATTTCATCCATTGATAGTGACCAGTTTCCATTTGTAACTATTTCATTGAGCTTAGTATTCTTAGGGAACCTCACCAATAGGGTTCTTGCCAACTAATTTTGAAATAAAGCTCCTTGCCCTGTCCAATTATCATACCGTAGGGAAAATCTTTCCCCAGCCCCTATTTGACAAGATATGTTCTGTTGAACTTCATCCGTCATTTTCAGAATTTGGTTAAAGAACCAAGTGTAACTGTCTTTGGGTCTTAGAGCCCAAAAGCTCCCATCTTTTAATATGTAGATGTGAATCCATTTGATCCACATTGACTGTTTATCACTTAAGATTCTCCAAATTCTCTTAGTCATAAGTAATCTGTTCTTCTTAGTTATTGACTCCAGTCCTAACCCCAC
>JAOTAX010000008.1:25705344-25720530 GCA_025629825.1 Erythroxylum guanchezii | reverse complement strand
ATATGGAATATTTTGCAATTTTTAAAAAATTTAGGGACTATTTTATAAATTTAAAAAATATCCCGAAACGGTACCCGGTACCGGTACAGTTTCGTTCCAAAGCCCAATCCAATACCAAGTCCGGTACGGTATTCGTAACATTGGTGGTAACATGTACACCATAATTACATGTTGATGGATGGGCAACTATTTTGCTGTAGCAAGAGGAAGAAGAAAACTAATTGTAACTACTTTTGCAAAAGGAGAAAACTAATCTTTATAATCAGACCTTCCACTTAATTACAACTTTTTGCAACCAATATTATTACTTTGATTTTATCCACCTTTCCATACTTCACCTTCTAAATGCACTAACTGACTCCCTGTTGCTTTTATATTTATAGGTAATAGAACCAACTCCCAAGTGTGTTCCTCTCTAGAGCATCCATTTCTATCATCACCTTTCCTCTGGCCAATCAAAATCATAGTTTTACACACCAAACGGAAGTTGACTTCTGTCATTTTGCTTGCTAGCTTCTTCAAAGAGTCCCATCCCGTCAAGTCCAGCATTTCTATACCAGGTATCAGAAATCCTTCCAGCTAAGGTCATAATTTCAGTTGCTTCTTCTCTTCAGTAGTGCCACGTAAATAATTGCCTATACTGCAGATTTAACTTCTCCAGTATTTCTGCATGCCAAATAATTTTGTTCTTCGGCCGATTCTGTATAATGATGTTCCTTGGTTCATATGTTGAAGCTTTTGTCAGTATATTCGCAGTCGAGTTCTGCACTCTTTGCTCTAAGGTTTCTGTCCCCTCCTAACCTTATTCGCTCTTTCTTTATCTTCTATGAAACCTTTTTAAGTACAAGATTGAATTTTCCTCATATGATTCTTCTTTAAATTTTGTGTCTTTTCAATCTATGGATGTCTTATATGCATCCATTCTATGCTTAATCTGATATCATTTTGATTCTTTAATAACTCCTGATCACCACTTTTTTTAATGAAAAAGTTGCAATCTGTCTTGGGTATAGTCAACAGTGTTGTTTATGTTACTTAGGGTAGTGATGTTTCTTTTTAAGATATTTGTCAACAAAGAACATTGAGTTTGTTTTATCAATTTTGATAGCGTCTATTAGAACTTTCAAGCCTTTAATTGAGTCTTCATTTGGGGTTTTTGCTTATTTAGGAAGAATAAGGAACTTGGACTTAATTGAAGAATTAAATTATAGTGGATCTTTTAGTACTTTGATTTTTATTTTAACGATTAATTATTATTTATTATTCTATAATATAATTATCACATAAACTATAAGATTTTCGTATGTTCATAATTGTAAAATGATTCATATTATAATTTTAAAATCTTAATATTGTATTATTTTAAATAAAAATAATATGAAGAATGATTAAACAATATCATAATAAGAATAACAATAACAACACCTATAAATCTCATTAAGGCATAGAGTCTAATAAGGTCTAATAATACGCAACCTTTTAGGGATACTATTTTCAAATAATTCAATATCACAAGGTATTTGGTTTAACAATATCATCTGATTTAAAAGCCAGTAACCTTAGCAGAACTAGTTCTGATAATGTTGGTCAATTCGTTCTCTTCTGATCCTAGCCTAATTGCATTTGCGCAAGTTTCCTATGATTCTTCCTGGAGTGACAAGTAAGCATCCAGATCTTGAATCAATAAGTAATGTTCTCTTGAAATTGATCCATAACGTCTGACACCTATTGGAATTTGTTTGATTCTTGGTGGAGCCTATTTCTCAATTTGGTTGTGTGATACATCTCATCTTGTATTATGTCTGTTTAGTTAGATGCTTTTTTTTCCCCTTTCTGTAGGTTTTAGTCTAATAAGAGCGTAGGAGGTGCAGACTCGTAGGAATCCTTAATTTGATTCTCTAATTTATTGGTTTCATAGGGGATTATGTTATTATTGTTAGATTTGATTTGTATGTGATTCTCCTGCAATGTGCATATGCTTGATCAGCTGGGCGGACTTTTCTTCTTTTCCTATTGTTATTCTTATTGTGCTTATTATCATTATTAGTATTATTATTCTTAATATTTGTATTCCTATTTGTCTTATTATTATTAGTAGTATTATTATTCTTATTTTGTCTTCTAAACTTGCATCACATACTTGAAATTTTTTTTAACTCTTCATGTCACATTTGTCTGTGAGTCTATTGGAAACAGTCTCTCTATTTTATAGGGATAAGGCTGCGTACTATCAGACCTTCCCAGATCTCACATTATTGTGGGATTAAACTGGGTATGATGATGATGATGATTTAAGTAATTAGTTTTGACATTCTTTATTAATTAGACCTATAAGATATTAATTAGATCATGATAGCTAACCAATAATTCTTCTTTGACTTGGATTCAAAAAGTTATTTTGGAGTGTGGTGGATTATGTTGATGTGTGGCCGAAGGGCATTAATGAATATTTCTTTGTGTAAGTGTTGCTAGATCTCCCTGTCATGATTGGATGTGGTCACGTACTATTACATTTAGTTGTATAATGTTCATCATTTCCTTGTGCCTAGCTAACCATGTTCAAGTTTTTCCTCAAATTTATTAGATACCAACTTGTTTAGCTTAGTGATTACAAGCTTACCTCCGTAAGTTTATATGGTGTACAGCTGCTATTTTTCATTCACGACCCAGAACAGCAATGAACCCTGAGACTGTTGTTGGAAATGCATTCGCTGAACAGTATTATAATATTCTTCATACATTTCCAGAAATGGTTTGTAACTTTTACCAGGATTCAAGTGTACTGAGCCGACCAGATGTGGAGGGTGTAATGACATCGGTGAAAACCACGCAGGTTAGGTTCATAACTTTATTATTAGCAAAAGAGTTAAAGGTTCAGATCTTTATTCACCTTTTAGTACCGGTGATATTTTTGATTGGTTTACCACTTAAAGCACTCCATAAGAAGTATGACGAACGAATTCGGTGTTCTGCTATGTAGCATCAAGACTTGCTGTTTTTGCTTGACTAGTGGACAAAAGTTTTTTCCCCATGGATTTTGTTTCTGTTTAAGAGACAGCAAATGATTGATGTGAAGAATCCTCTAAAAGAAATTTGTGTGAAATGTAATCATGGTATATTAGGGATCATGTTGCCTTATGTTAAACATTCAACGTTGTTTAACTTAATTCCAGCAGATGCATGTGCGAAACATCGAGATAAGTTGGCAATTTAGAGCCTTCTTTGTGTCCTTAAATTTGGCTGTTATTTCTGTTATTTTAAGTCATGGACGTGTACATGTGTTTCATCATTTCCCTTCCATCTATCCTTCTCTCTGTCTCTTTCAAAAACAAAAAATAAAAATTTTGCTAGCTGATAACGTACATTTGTTTCATAAAATCCGTTGGTTCTGATATTTTGAATACGTATATAAATAACTGGTGCAGAAAAACTGACAGAAATGTTCTCTTGCAATAGTGTATCAAGGAAAAGATAATTTCCTGGAATTTCAAGGACTACAAAACTGAGATAAAAACAGTAGATTCTCAGCAATCCTATATGAGTGGGATTACAGTGTTAGTGAGTGGATGCTTAATAGGCAGGGATGATCTGAGAAGAAACTTTGCACAATCATTCTTTCTTGCACCTCAAGAAAAGGGATATTTTGTCCTGAATGATGTTTTCAGATTTGTGGAGGGAGATGAAGAACTGCAGAATGGACCCAACAACTCTGCTGCAACTGTACAAATAGTGCCCTCAATTTCTAATCCTGGTATGATGTTGTGGTGGTAACCGCCATTTCTAATTTTCCATTTTCAGTTCCTCCCCCAACTTTTCTCATTTCATCAAGGACATCCCAGATTTAGATTTCTATAGTTAAAGTGTTTGTCATGATTCTCCATTGCATGAAGTCCTGCAATTCATGTTATTGAATGATTACTTATTTTTCAGATGTTTTTATGAAATTCTATATTGATTTATGGCAATGTGATACGATTTAACAATGAAAAACCCAAGGCTAACGTTGAGACGTAACTTAGGGATCAGCCTTTTACTCAACAGCTCGAGGAATTGAATGAGAAGGAACAACTATTGGGAATTATGAGCTAAAAATAAAGAGAAGAAATTAAGGAATGAGTGGAGGAAGCAATTTTCATTCGTAGATCCTCTGCTCCTAGCAGCCAGATTACAATTTATAGAAGCTTCACATTATATCGGCCTTTTTAACAATTTCCTTTATTTACAAGCTAGCTAATACGTGGTTAACAAAATGAAAGAATTAACATAAAAATGAAAAAAATTAGAATCTAAGGAACAATTCTGTCTCACCTAGCTTCTATGCCAACGTGGCTGCTGCAAAACCATTTCCTGGAGAAGCTACATTATCTGCCTTGCATTTTGTGTAACAATTCTGTGTAAGCTGCATTATCTGCCTTGCATTTTGGCATACAAGACAATTCCTGATGTATTGAGCCACATCCTGCTTCATCTTCGGTTAATAAAATAGCCTTTAGATTCTTTTAAGTGTAGCAGTAATCCCCGAATGACCACCCTAGTGTGTGTTAGCATGTCTCCAAGGGTTCAGCCTGTTAGTGTTAGTAAACAGCCCACTAAGCCCATCTAAACCTACATCCGTAGGGGTAAGATGGGGAAGGGGACAAATGTCACATAGACAGGTTGTTAGGAGTTAGTTACAGAGAGAGAGATTGTGAATGAACGGGTGCGGGGGAATATAGAGGAATCTGTATAGAGAGAGGGGGGTATTCTTCTTCTTCTTGGGATATAGTTACTATATTGGCCAGGAAACTATTTTTCTGGGAGGTAGACTACTGTACCCTACTAATTACGTACATAATACAATCTCTATTGCTATTCCTATCAATTGGTGCTTTCATTGAGAGGCTAAGTAGGGAGAGATTGTATGCAAACTAGAATGGAGGCTAGAGTATCTATAATAGAGGCATCTCTTAGGAGATAGGAATCATCCCTCTTAGCCCAAGAAGGAATGGTTAAATCGCATGACACCACCTTGAAGGACCTACGGACGCAGCTCAGTACTCTAATGGCTAGCATAGAGACATTAGCAAAATCTCAAAATCTATTACAGTCAGAGTTAAGAGATGGGTTTCAGACTTTGTTGGCAAACAACCTGCAGAAACAGAACGTGAGTGAAAGAGAGGTACCACCGTTGTTTGCCCACCATGCGCATGCATCTTCATCAGCTGGAAATGATAGTCCTACCCATTCCACACACTCGGAAGGTGGTGACAGACCCATAGGCAGCTTGCAGGGGTTCGATAACCATCAACAAAATGAGCACATTTCCTTAGCTACTATAGAATGTGCATGGGAAGAATATAGAAATGCAGCACGTTGGGTCGACTTTCCGACATTCCATGGTGACGACCGATTCGCATGGGTCAAGCGAGCTGAATCATACTTTATAATTCACGAGATTCCTCCTGAGCTACGTTTGCCGATGGTCCAGATTTGCGTGGAGGGGGCGACACTATACTGGTTTATGACTCTTTGGGAGTTCAACAAACGTTCTTTGTTCGAACGTTGTGGGGGTAAGGATGAGGGTGATCCAATATAACAATTGAAGTCAGTCTCCCAGCGAGGCTCAGTGGATGAATATATTGACGAATTTGAGAGAGTTGCGTTGTAGATTGGCCATTTTCCAGAAGAGTGGTATATGAGTTGCATTTTGGGTGGGTTACATGAAGAAGTGAAGAACAGAGTTAGAACCCATGATCCCCCTACTTGAGCTCGCCTTATTTCTATCGCAAGGAAGGTGGAAAGAGAATTAGTGGGTGAAGGGGTGATACGACCAGGAGAAGGAAAAATAAAAACCAGAAGCTTTCATTCAAGTTTTGTGTCTCGACTAGGAAATTCCAGTACTCAATGTCCAGTTCAAGCTTTCCATGCAGCTGGTAATACCAAGGATGAAGTAAGGGAGTTACCCAACAAGAACAGAAGCGCTACTACTGAAGGCCACCGACCAGGGAACTTGAAATGGAGAGGAATAAGGAATTTGACTTATTATGGAGAGAAGGGCTAAAGGGTTGTGTTTTAAGTGTGGGCAAACTTTCGACCCACTCCACTGACGTCTAGACAAAGAATATAGGTTAATTATATGGGAAGGTGATGAAGCAGACGTGGGAGAGAGTAACTGAGAAGCACCAGTGGTAGAGGAACAACAAGAAGATTGGGAGTTAGTGTGCAATTCTGTGAAGTTCAGGGAATTAGGAAGGGATCAATCCTCACCCCTAAAGTCAATGGTTTTAGTAGGTAAGCTAAATGAAATGCCTATTGTCATTATGGTTGATAGTAGAGCTAGCCACAACTTTGTGTCCCAAAGATTAGTTCAGGCTATGGGTATTTCTGTTATATCCACTAGAACTTTTGGTGTTAGGTTGGGGGATGGACATCGATCCTTCTCACAAGGAGTTTGCAAGGAGATGAAGCTGGAGTTGAATGGAGAAGAGTTTAGAGTTTATGCATATGTATTTGACACAGGAGGGCCTGATCTAATCTTGGGGGTTACATGGTTAGAAACACTGGGAGTGGTGAAAGTTGATTGGAAGAAAATGTACATGTCATTCTATCGAAAGGGAATAGAGGTTACCTTATAGGGAATCAACATGCATACTTCTCCCCATGCACTACAGCAGATTTTGAAGCATCAGGAATTGGAAGTAAAGGGACTGTTGCGGCCTTTAAGAATGGGAAGAGCCGTATCTGAAGAGATAGGAAACTTGGATGAGGGTCAACAAGAGGAGCTGAGGGCTGTCTTATCCAGGTTTGGTTCGATTTTCCAAGTAATAAAGGAATTGCCACCAAGGAGAGTGCATGACCATGCAATTAATTTGAAGGAAGGGGCAAAACCTATGAACATACGTCCATATAGACATGCACACCACCATAAGGATGAGATTGAGAGGCAGATCCAGAATTTACTGGAAACTGGCGTTATAAGGCCAAGCATCAGCCCTTTTTCAATTCTCGTTATTCTTGTCAAGAAAAAGGATGGGTCATTGAGGATGTGTGTAGACTTCCGCGCTCTTAACAAGCTCACGGTTTTGGATAAATTCTCTATTCTAGTCGTGGAGGAGCTAATGGAGGAGTTACATAGTGCTAAATACTTTTCTATGGTGGATTTAAGGTCAGGTTTTCATCAAATCAGAGTTTGGGAGGAGGACATTTATAAAATAGGATTTCGGACCCATGAAGGACATTATGAGTATCTAGTGACTCCCTTCAGTCTCGTGAATGCACCAGCTACATTCCAATCCACCATGAACTCAATTTTTAAACCTCTCTTACGAAAGTTCATCTTAGTCTTCTTTGATGACATTCTGATCTATAGTGCAGATTGAAATCAGCATTTGGAGCATTTAGCTTGTTTGTTACAATTGCTACTGGATAATCAGCTAATGGCAAACCAAAAGAAGTGCATTTTTGGACAGCAATCAGTGGAGTACTTAGGCCACATTATATCCTATGAAAGGGTAGCAATGGACCCCTCTAAGATCAAAAGCATTTTAGAGTGGCCGATTCCTAAGAATGTTAAAGGGGTGAGAGGATTCCTCGATCTTATTGGATACTACCGAAAATTTGTCAAAGATTATGGAAAAATTGCCAAACCTCTTACTAAACTTACAAAGAAAGATAGTTTCAACTGGGGAAATGAAGCATAAGAAGCTTTTGAAGAGTTGAAAAAGAAGATGACTTCAGCACCGGTTTTGGCCTTACCCGATTTCTCCAAAGAATTTTGCCTTGAGTGTGGTGCTTCAGGGAGAGGTTTAGGTGCAGTCCTTATCCAAGAGGGTCGACCACTAGCATTTTTCAGCAAGGCTTTAGCTGAATCAACTTACTCTAAATCAGTTTATGAGAAAGAAGTTATAGCAGTGGTAATGGCTATTCAACATTGGGAGCACTTTCTAATTGGGAGGCATTTGAAGGTCTACACCGATCATAAAAGTTTGAAACATTTACTGGATCAACGAATTCCCTCCATAGATCAGTAATG
This sequence comes from Erythroxylum guanchezii, assembly GCA_025629825.1. NCBI lineage: Eukaryota > Viridiplantae > Streptophyta > Magnoliopsida > Malpighiales > Erythroxylaceae > Erythroxylum > Erythroxylum guanchezii. The sequence continues at coordinate 25,712,519 of JAOTAX010000008.1, read as the reverse complement.
TTGGCAAGCTAAATTGTTGGGGTTGGACTTTGAAGTAATATATAAACCAGGGAAGCAAAATGGGGCAGCAGACGCTCTATCGAGGGTTGAAGATGACAAATTACTATTTTCAGCGATTTCAGCCCCATTTTGGCTCGATATGGATGTAGTACGACGGGAGCTCAAGGAGGATTCTAAGTTGAACTCACTTATGACAACACTCAAAGAAGATCCTAATTCTAAACCTGATTTCCACCTAAGGGACGGTTTACTATTTCACAAAAACAGACTAGTCCTCTCATCCACTTCAGTGCTAATTCCTCAATTTCTACATAAGTATCATGCCTCACATTCGGGAGGACATTCTGGTTTCCTCAAAACTTATAAAAGGTTATCTTGTGGGCTATTTTGGTTGGGAATGAAATCTGCCATTCAGAAGTTTGTGCGTGAATGTGTTGTTTGTCAGAAAAACAAATATTTGGCAACGTCTCTAGCTGGTCTATTGCAGCCCCTACCTATACCTCAACTGATTTGGGAGGAAGTCTCCATGGATTTCATTACAGGGCTTCCTAAATCTCATGGATATGAAGTTATATTGCTGGTAGTTGATCGTTTATCTAAGTACGCCCATTTCTCACTCCTCAAACATCTATACACTGCTAAAACCGTGGCTAAAACATTCGTCCGAGAGACAGTGAGACTGCATGGAGTTCCTAGCTCCATATTAAGTGATAGAGACCCACTCTTCACTAGCAATTTTTGGAAGGAGTTATTCAAGTTACATGAGACAACATTGAAGATGAGTTCCTCCTACCATCCTCAAACAGATGGACAAATTGAAGTGATTAATAGGTGTCTAGAAACCTATCTTCTTTGCTTCAGCCTGCTAGTATTAGTAAACAGCCCCCTAAGCCCATCCAAACCTACATCCGTAGGAGTAAGATGGGGAAGGGGACAAATGCCTCATAGACAGGTTGTTAGGAGTTAGCTACGGATAGAGAGATTGTGAATGAAAGGGTGCGGGTAATATAGAGGAATCTGTACAGAGAGAGGGGGGTATTCTTCTTCTTCTTGGGATATAGCTACTATATTGGCCTGAAAACTATTTTTCTAGGAGGTAGACTACTGCTGTACCCTATTAATTACGTAAATAATACAATCTCTATTGCTATTCCTATCAGTGTGAATCATGCATTCACTGGAAAATCTTTGTCCTTATTTCTTGAGCCTTCCCGACTGCTAGTCTGTTCTTCCTTCTGAGTTCTTATTGCTGCCAAGAGTATTGAGGATGAGTTGATGGATCCCTCAATTTGTTAGTAATGATTTGTTGTAGAGTGGTCCTACTCCTAGGATTCTCTGATGAGGTCATAAAGATTAGAATGCAGGGTTGGCACAGCCATCTGGTGAGCAAATGATAATTTTCAAAATATAAACATTGAAATAAAAAAGTGTCAATACCAAATGGTTTTAAGAAAATACCTACTGTGTGGAAGCTTTTGAAGTGTGCAAGACTTTAGATAAAAGTCTGCATAAAGTAGAGGTTGTCCTCTTAATCCCGATTTGTATTAATCTGTTCCTTGACCTCTGAAGTTGATGTTGTGCTTTGTTTATTGTATTGCAGGTCAGTGGGATTACGATGTGGAAGAGGTATTAGGGAAAATTTGGATTCACACTTTTAAGTTGGAGTTATACTTGCTCACCAGACCATTTTCTGTGACAGCAGTTACTTTATTTGACTCAAAATTTCGAATTTCCAAGATTAATATGTACTTCTGTTCGTCAGTTAACGAAGAGTTTTCGACTTTTATTTGCAGCAGAAACAAAAGAAGTTGTAATCCACTGTTCTATATCTTTCACTGGATGCGTTGCTCGATTTATGTGTTTTTTCCCCAGAAAGTACAGAATTCAGTAGCTCAACTTTACTGTTTTGGTTTATTTCTGTTGGGTTCTGGTTGCATCTTTATCAACTTATTACTGTTGCATGCTCTTATACGAGGGCCATTGCTTAGTACAACGGTGAAGTTCCTAGATTTGGCAAAAAAAAACTGAAGACAGCTAGTGATTCCTTCTTCTCCCATCCTTACCCCATTATTGTTCATATACTTTGTGACAGTTGGCAGATAGATTTTCTGAATGTACTTCTCAAACATCAAACAATGAAGCTCGAGACAGTAAACGGGACCACGGGCACAAGTAAGCATGCTTGGTGTTGTTGACTCTGTTGCTCAATGGGATAGGTTACATTCCACTGTTTGATAGAGATACGTTGAGTTTGAAATGTGCATCTTGTCATTACTTCGGACTTGGATCTTTCACAATATTTTGTATGTTTGTTGAGATTCTAATGGAAAGAGCACATACTACATTATGTTTTAAGATTTTTCCAGCTGAGATCCTCAGAAAATGGTTTATACTGTAAATATTCATGGGATACATAGTTTGCTAATTAACAGGATGCATAAACATGAAGTTTTTGATTTTGGATTTCTGCTTCAGATACATTGATCGTTACGAGGATGCTTAAACATGAAGCCTTTGATTTTAGATTTTAGATTTCTCAAACATATGAAAGGCTTCTGGTTGAATCTATCAGTCTATAACTAATCCCCATTTTTTTTGTTTTCCTTTTAATTCAAGGAGCTTTGGACAGGCCTTTACTAAATGCAAAGCTCCATCTCCATCTAGTCTGCAGAGAAACGAGTCAGATCTTCTTCAAAACTCTGAACTTCAATCAAGCTTCTTGAAGAAGCAAACACGCTCACAGAGGGCTGGTACTGATGGAATTTCTTCTTCTGGTATGATTCTGTAGCCATGTCAAAATTAAGCGTCTGTGAAACGTTAGAGCCAGCAGTGAAGAACCCTTTAACTACCTGCCCTTGTGATAAACGTATTGTTGCTATACGATTACATTTATTGGTCTAAAGTTTGGTATCTTGAAACATTTTTAGTTGACAAGGAGTATAATCTGCTCAGAGCACCTGCAAGACAACACTGGGAATTGGTGAATTGGTACAAAAAAAGTGTAAGAAACATTTATCACTTCTTCTGTAAGAAGGCACTTCAGCTATTGCATTTAATTTCTTTAATTAAGGTCAACATAGTCCAACTTTTCTTGCTTCATTTATTTGAAGTTTTGATGATGCTTTTTCTCTTTAGGCTGCACAAGCATACTCAAGGGGGCATCGGGCACATGCAGCTCTCCTCTCCAACCTGGTGAGACTGAAGAAAACAAAAATGTCATTATGATTATTTCTACTTATCCTTACGTTATCATTGTTAAATAATCCAGTTTTCTCTGGTTCACTTGTCCCATATTTCTGTGGCATTTAAGCCACTTAAAGGGAATAGCTGTCATATAATCGATGTTGAGCTTTTTGGATTTCAAGAAGTTTTCGAAGGCTCAAAGCGCTTGAGACTTTTTGACTCTTGTTATTGTCTTCTCATCATGTCGCTTAGACCACTGGCAGAAGGTTGAAAGTTATAAAAGATAATAATGATTCAGAATGTACTTTGACTATGTATTAAGTTTCTGCATCTCAAATTCACCAATCATGCTTTAATTCCCCACCTGTGACATCATGATCTTTGTGCATCACCTGACACTAGGCGTAACTCCTGCGATAAAAAATAGCTCTGGGTTACATTTGTGATCCTTTTGTCTGATTCATCAGCCCCACCTTAGTTGGCATATTCTGGAACTTAAATGACTCGGAAAATTCCGTTTTAAACGAAATGGTGTTGATGTTTGATGCTGGAAGTTGGTTTACGATGACTTCCCATCCTTTCTCTGAAACAATTTGAACTTCCTGTCTTGCGGATAGAAAGCGGATACCAATGATCAATTATTTATCCTGTCTTTAATGTTGAAGGCCGATGAACAGAGAAATTTGGCTCGAGCAGCAGATGACGAGGCTAGCCAAGAAATATTTAAAGATCGGTCAGTACATGTACCAAGCCATATAATAGGATTGATCTTGTTTGCTCATGAATTCATAAATAGGCCAAAATATTGCATGCGTTACGCAGAAACAAGAACACAGAGAATCGGACAACTATTGATCTGCACGGGCAACAAGTAGAACCAGCGATTAAATTTCTGAAAGATCATCTTAGACACGGAAAAAACATGGGTACGCATTTTCTGAGTTCTCCTTTGCATGTGTGTGTGAACTTGCCATAATACGTTTCTTGCTGACACTATCCAATTACTGTATGATCTGCTCCAGCAATTCAAACCCTGAGCGTAATAACAGGGCGTGGAAAACATAGTGGTGGGAAGTGCAAACTCAAAAAATCGGTATGGGATCTGCTTCGTTTGTTTTTGCAACGCTGTGTTACCATGCTCTGCTTCCTCTATTTTTGCAGGCTAGGCATTTAGTTTTGTTGGCTGTATTGTGATTTTTTCTCTTCTTATTTCTTCTAATTCTGAGAAAAGTAGAAAAGATTTCTACTAGGAATTTCTGTTGCGGGCCTAGATGATGATAGGTTTGTCGGAAAAGAAAATTACTGGGTAGTTGTCGGCATAAAAAAGTCTTGGCATGTAACTGCTGGTGACATAATGTGTGGACATAAATTTCGAACAGAATATAGTGGACTGGAACATTAGGCATGCCATATTCTATTCAATGAATGTTAAGATTGATGAAAACCAAATCTATCTTCATTAGATTCAAATGGTTTGACGTAAGCTACGTTTTCTCTCAGTTCTAAGACCCAGTGTGTTGCTGTTAACTTCGTGCAGGTCATTGCATTTTTAAAGAAGGAAGGTATTGAGTGGGAGGAAGAGAACAGAGGATCTCTTCTAATCAAACTCGATGAAACGCACGAGTTTAGCTTATCGGATGAAGAAAGATATGCTGAGTAGTTAGCATAAATAGTAAAGCCTAAGGGCAGACGTTTTGCTCTTAGATATGTGTGGTGTTAGTTTCGCTTTCAGCCAATCAATTGGATGCAAATTAATGTGTGACATTATATTTTAATTAATGAAAAGGCTTTAATTTATCTTTATGTATTAATTTAATTAATATTTTATGTTTTAATACTAAAGATAAATTCTTTATAATAATTGCTATGTAATTGAAATTATGATAAGATCATAATTATGAGATTCAATTTACACTTATATATTATTCGTAAATGTTCCTAGTTGTAGTTTCATCAAGGCTAGATATTTGAAACTGTAAAACTAGCACACATTATATTTCTTTCTTATGAAGAAAATAATTGGTCTCATAAATTAAAATATAAGAATACTTAAACTAATATGTGAGTGATTATTAGAGAATAAGTTACTGAACTAACCTGATTATAAAAATTTCGAATGAAATATTACTTATGTGTCTATGGATTATCTCATAATGATGGTTGTATAATTGGTCCTCAGACTTGAGATTACCAAAGTATCTAGTATGAGAATTAATGTATTTTGGTGCTACTGATGTATCGTCCTAAAATAATTCAGTCGATAGTAATTGGATACAGTATGAACTATATGTAGATAATTTAGTAAGTAAATATATGATTCGCCATTCTAAAGTAATTAGAGAGAATATTCTATTGTTCTTGATTAGTAATGATTTATGGAATTCTCTGGTTAGAGTGAATTGATATTTTAAAAAGGACTTTTTAAATTTCAATTATAAATCAATTATTAATTAGCTAGAACGAATATGATTGGATGGTAAGGGTAGACATTGTATTCATATTTTGTCTAATTAGAATATTGAATGATGAAAGGATTAAATTATATATTATAGCCATGCATGGGCAGGTTAAGTCAATCACTTTGACATTTCTTATATTTGGGTAATCATGACATGTTGCTAGACGTCAATCATGATTTATGATTATGAATTATTTAATTGAAAAATTAAAGATAAATTAAAAAAAGTTTTAATTTATCTAATTCTAATTCTAATTATGAATTATAATTATAATTTATAATCATTGTCAATTTATTAGGAACCTAATGGGTCACACATCAAAAAGTAATTTGTGAAAGAAAAATCAATTTAATTAAGTTGGAGTTAATTATAAAGTTTGATAAACTTTGGGAATCAAATATAGATATTTGATTTTATTAAAATTAAATTAAATAGAATTAGAATTTGATTTTAATTATAATTAAAGAGATTTAATTTTAATAAAAGACTATTATGATTTTTCTATTTAAAGGAAAGAGTTTTTTAGAAGCTAGCACTTTTTGTCTTCTTCCTTTCAAAACGGATTGGGAATTACTCTGTGGGTACCATCAGAAACTGGACAATTGGACAGCTCGTGATTGATCAATCAGAAACAATTTCAAAGATTTTTCAACAGAAAGTGAGCAAGATACGATTTCTAAATTGATTTGTGTTTTATTCAAGTTTAATCAATTTTGAGATTTGCTCAAAATCTATAAAAAAATTTATTTTTCGCTGTGCCTATGATTCGATCACGATTGGATTCCAACAGTGGTATCAGAGCCTCCTTTAATTGTTAATCTTGATTTAGAGGCTTGATTATTGTTGATTTGATTTTATTATGCTTCGGTTTTTGTTTCAGAGCTTTTTTAGTTCTTGTTTTGTATTTCACGATTATTCTGGTTTTGAGTTCTGCCGAAACTAATCCTCTATGCTTATTTCTACAAATTGTTTCAACGAACATATGAGATTTCTAAAAAAAATTTCTGAATCCTTGTGTTAATTGATTATGCGCGATCTGGATTTTCTTATCTGAGCATATACGATGGCTATACAATGGTTCTGAAAATTGTTTTTGTGAATCTTGCGTTTTGATTGCAATCCCTAATTTTCTACCGCACCTATTTTATGATTTTGCAAACCTAAGATTTGCATATGTGATGTTTATGTTTTTGTTGGGTTTCTAAAACCCATATTTTGCTTATTATCTGGGTTTCTGCCTCGCGCGTGAATGAACACAATAGGCAATTATCACCCATCGGATTGTCACATCTAAGTCACCTGCGACGCGCATCGTGAGCGATGCTTTGCTTCTAGCTTCTACGTTTTCTGCCTGTGTTGTGATTGAATTATGTGATGAAAGCCCTAATTTTTTTTGGGTTAAACATGAAGTGAATCACACGTTAATACAATGATAATCAAATACACAAGAAGGGAGGTTGAATTGTGTTAACTTTTTTGTTAATCCCTTCTTGAAGAAAACTTGTTCAGATCAGAATTATTATAACTTTTATT
>JAOTAX010000008.1:25684808-25698966 GCA_025629825.1 Erythroxylum guanchezii | reverse complement strand
TCTTGTTAAGTATGTTTGATTGAGTGAAATGCAAAATTGCATATGCTTAAGTGAAAATGTGTTACTCATGTAAAATATAAAGTTGTGAAATAATTGTTTTGTGAATTGATGTGTTTCATGGATTGAGTGAGCCATCAATGATGGTTACCTCATTGAGTTCGCAAAACTCACCAAAATTGCAATGTTATCTTTTCAGGATCGAGAGACGACTCTAACTACTGAGAGGCTCTAACAGCTGTGTAGATTATGATTGGCAAGAGCAGTCATGGCTTAAAGGTCAGTCAGTTGGGATTTTTGGATAGATTAGTTAGATTTTGTATATTTTCCTCTTTCATGTAGTACTTTTATATAAGGTTTTGATGATGTACATATAGAAATATTGAAAGACACAATGTAGACATTCGGGTTTTATAAAATGAAAGGAGGAAAAAGTGGGTTTTAAAATATTGTGGTTTTTCTATTGATGCTTTATAAGTGAATATTGTTATGATTCCATGAGAAGTGAATGTAGTAATCGAACGTAGCTCACCCTTATCGTAGGTTATATACTAGAATGACCTCCGGGTGTCCCGGTGTGTACCTTATGGTAAAGGGCGCTACATAACATCCTAAGTAATCTACTAAAAGTCAATGATAAGTGAATGTGAACTTGTTTAAGCTCGTAATTTCTTATCCTCTAGCACAACTTGATATATGAGGGACTAATACTAATAATAGGCATATAAGCATCACCCAAATGAATTCTAGTTGGTTGTTGCTTCCTAATACTAATTACAACATTTTTTTCTAACATCATTGTTGTCAATGTTTCCAACATTATTTTAATTTATAGCCATATCTTTTTCCCTCCTTTTGCTGTTTTGTCTCCATATATGCTCAACTTTAAGGTCATTAAGAAATAGATCATCCAACTTTTCACTTATAGATCTCTTATCTATCATTAATTGCCTAAAAGATTAAAAGAAAGATAAAATTAATGAAATATTAATTAAAGTAGTCCCCAAAAATTGTTCTAAAAACTTAATTACCTAAATTTGTAATTGTATATAATTGAATACAGTAAACTTAGACCTAGAGTACTTTAAGTTATTGTTCCCTCGAAGACTAAGTCAATTACTAAGTTTATTAATCTTAGCAAAGTAATGAAATTAAATTAAATTAAACTTTAAAAAGTAATTAAATTATTAATCACTAAAGTAAGGTGATTAAATATCAAAAGGAAATTGATACAAATAAAATGATATGGCTTTAGGGTTCACTTACAAGGAATTTCAACTATCAATTAAGATCAGTTATCAAGGTTAAAATAATGATTAACCTAAAATATTTGTGTCCTCTCTCAAGGTTACAAAAATATATCTAGATAAGCAATTACATCTATTAATAAGCAATTTACCTAATCAAATTTAATAAGAATAGTTAATCTATTAGTTATCACTATAATCTATGACATCTCTATCACTCAATCTATAGTGTTTTATTCTTCCAACCCGTAAATTATACTTCTTTTTTGGTACATCATAAAATCTTTAAGATTGAATCTATGATGGCCAAATATAAATTTAAGAATCAAGCTTAAAAAGAATAAATTCAACCTAAGCAATAACTAATAATGCTTTAAAAATTCAACATAAGTTACATTCCCAACCTTAATTAGGGATTTAGTTGCTAAATATAATGTAAGTGAAATGAAAACAAATTAATATTATCTTAAGAGAAAGTAAAGAAGAAAAGGCTAGCAGAAATTTCCACAAATTGCTTCCAAGTTGTGATGAATCTTCTCCCAATATTACTCATAAGCTCTCCTTGATGATAAAGATGTTTAAAAAAATAACTTAATGTAAGAACTCTCCATCTAGATCTTTCCCAATTCCAACAATAATGAAGAAATAAAATAAGATAAAAGAAGCCATTCTTATATATTATTGAAGTCTTGATATTTTGGTTAGATCTTGATGGAATCCTTGTCTTTGTCTCCAAGGTGGCTTCTTTCTTGTGTTAAGATGCTCTAGTTCAACTCTTATTAATTTCCCTCCTTTTTTCCTGTTCCTCTTTATCCTTTTTATAATTAAAAAAACTTAAAAATTTTAAACACTATGACTAAAACGGGTTGAAGATGAACCTAGGTTGGTCTTATGTTGCTTAATAGCTCCTTCTAGCTAAAAGGTAGAATTTTTTTATAATAAATGACATATAATATAGTTCTATAATATAGACTTATATTTTAATTCATATTGGCTCAGCTACTTGATAAATTGTGAATTTGAGTGTTAATTTTAAGAAAATGAGTCTTGAAGACAGGAAATTCAATGTTTAGGTTGTGTTGCAAAAGATGGGTCTCTGTTGATGTTGTGATATGAGTCCTTATCTTAAAATTATACCAAAATTGGTCGGCTGAGACTTCCCTCTCGACCCCTGGGTCAAACCCAGCACAGATGGCTCTTTTACTCCAGGCCCGGACCTCGCGACTGCTGGGGGGCTTATTTGAGACAGTCAGGGCCAGTGGCGTGGAGGTTTTCTTCAGCATATTGGTGTCGGCGCCTCCGTTATGGCCAAATTATGGGGCGTCCACTCAGGACTCACCCTCGCCTGGGACTTTGGCTACCGTCGGTTCATCTTAGAAATAGGCGCTTTGGTAGTCATTAATTTGATTTCCTCTCTTGTTGTTGAGGCTGATAGTTATCTTTGTCTATTGACAGGTATCAAAGACTTGCTCCATCGTGATTGGGAGGTGCGCATCCAACAAATACATCGAGAGGGCAACCAGTACGTGGATCGGCTGGTTGCTATAACCCGCGGGCAGCCTCCAGGACTCCATATTCTTCGAGAGCCCCTTTTGACTGTCCAAGACCTCCTCTAAAGGGACCGACTGGGCCTTCCTTCCCACCATGTTTTGAGCGATTTCTTTTAAGTGGTTTTAGCTCCTTTGTTTTAGAAAAAAATTATACCAAAATTGGTGTAGCTTGACTTAAATCTTCTTGAGCTAATTCTTTCTTTATTAAAGAATTAAACCAAACCTAAAAAAATTTAAGCCGAATTGAATACTAATTTCTAAAAACAATACCAAGACATAAGCAAAATGCCCTTAAAATCATGGTAATAATATAACCTAATTAGCACTTATTAAATATGGTTTATAAGGGTTACTTTCTTGCCATTTCTACTTCTTCTCTAGAAAACACCCACCCCTTCCCCTGCCTGCTATCTCTTGCATTTTCTATAAAGTCTAATTTAACTTCTTTGCCCCAGCTTCACTTTGTTACAACCCTTCTATCATTTTGCTTTGAACTTAAACTCCCCCATTGACCACTTCTGCTTAATCACCAGAAAGCTTGCTATAAATAACTAATCTACCTCTCAATTCCTGCAGATATCACTCCTGTGCAGGTCATAACATCGTCTACACTTCTACAACCTCATTCCATAATTGCACTCATTTTGGCCTGTGCTACAACTTATTATCCATCAGTCCATAAATGGATCTAAAGGACACACATTCTAGCGCATCTTTGGAACATGTCCCTGCCTTAAGATTGGATAATCTTTATTCCATAAGCCTAAACAAACCTCCAAATCCGTAAGACATGGACTTAGGTTGTAGATGACACTAAACTTGAGCATAAACTAACGTTGTATCCACCTAGTGAATCACTTGAATAGAGGATTGTCTCCCCTCATCTGGACATCTTAAAAATAGGTGCAGATAGATGGAGAACTATGCTAGTTGGTTTTTTCATCAATAAAGGAATTGCTTTTCTTGTAATTAAACATTGGTCATTCAACACATAGAAGTAAAATGGTTTAATGGAGGTGATGGTAAACAATGACCATGTGTTTTTATTTAAAATTTCCAACACGGAGGAAGCTAAACAAGTTCTGCAATCTGGACCTTAACACATGTAAAACAAACCCTTATTACTGCAGTCTTGGATACTAGGCATCAAACTAGAATATCTGAAACTAGACAACATATGGATATGGTTAAGCTTACATAAGGTCCCTTTTGAATATTGGAACATTAGTGGTTTAAGTTATCTTGCAAGCTTTATTGGAAGACCCATAGCATTTGATCAAGCAATGGCTGAAATAAAGAGTGTCAACTATGGTAGAGTATGTGTCTTGGTGACTTCCTTAATTGATTTACCTGATATTATTCCTTTCATTAGGTTGAATGAGGACTTGGAATCCATAGAAGATTACCTACAAGTCACATACGCATGAAGGCCATAGATTGGTAAAAAGGAGAATTCAATACCTAAGGGGAGGACTTTTAAATCAGGCAATTATCAGGAATTATTACTAACAAGCAACAAGAAGTATATAGTTAATAAAGAAGCTAAAATTAGAGTTGCTGATGCAAGCATAATCTTAGTACAAAATCCTATTTCTGTAGTTACACATGCGATAGAAAAGACTAACCAATGATATAACCAATGAAACATAGAAAAGGACAACACAAATGATGCAGTTGAATATAATTGTAGTGGAAGACAATGACATAACCAATGAAGCGCTAAAAAAGACAGCACATATAGTGGAGTCGAAGACAAGTGTTGTGGCAAGGGGGAATTCTGGAAATTTAGAGAATATTCTTATTGAAACTCCTGAAAAAAAAACAGTAGCAATCACAGACAATATCAGCATCAGAGTTTAAAACAGTAACTAGGAGAAGATCAAATAGGAAGAAAAACTTTACCTAGGGGAGAAAGTTGCATGATTTTTCTCACTTGACACATAAGAGAGGTTAATACCCCTAATAAACTATTGATTATTCGAGACATTATCTTACAGAACAAAGTCATCATGGCTGGTATTTTGGAAACGAAAATAAGGAGGGAGAATTGCAAACCACTGAATTACCTTCCAGTTAAGTGGTAAGCATCTCAAATATTTCCTTTCACCTGAATGGTATAATTTTTGTCTTATACGACTCTAAAGCTTTAACTATCATCTCATCTAGCATAACTGATCAAATGGTCCATTTAGAAGTTTCTATTAGATAGCTTAATTAAAGATTGTGTATCTCTTTCATATATGCATATAGCAGTGCATATAAGAGAAATTTTCTATAGAATCACTTCAAAGAAATTGCCACTTCCAATACAATCCTATGGATGTTGTTAAGTGACTTTAATTCCATACTAAGAGTCGAGGAAGCTAAGGGTCCAAGGTCATTTTGTAATCCTTGCATGGAACTTAACAAAAGTTTTGAGGAACCCTAATGCACTGATATACTAATGGGAGGTTGCTTCTATACATTAACCAACAAGCAATCTAGTCTAAATTTGATAAAGAATAAATCAGATGGAAGTGTGGAAAATTCAAGATGGATAAATTTGTTTCCCAACTTCTTTTCAAAGTTTGATATTAATCACTTATCAGATCATACCACTGTTCTCACTTTTTTGACTGTAGAGAGAATTGTTCATCCTTTCAGGTTCAATGATTTTCTGATGCAAGTAGTTGGCTTTGAGGAAGGATTATGGACTGCATTAAGGTTTGACGTTCAAGGATCTAAATAGTTTATTTATTTAAAGAAATTGTAACTAATCAAATAGGAAATGAAGATGCTTTATAATGTTAATATTGGCAACACACACCACTTTGTCAACATAGTTAGAAAGGAGTTGGAAGCTATCCAATAACTTCAACACATTAATCCTAGAAATTAGAGAATTAAAGCAAGGAAAAGGGAAGCGTTACATAACTATTCCCAAGCACTGTTATTTTATTATTTCTTATCCAAACAAAGAGCAAGAATGGAATGGATGAAACATAGAGACAGAAACACTTTAGTATTTCACAAGGCCTTAATTTCAAGGAAGGCTAAAAATATAATTATCTCACTCAATCATAACAACATTGTCCTTGATTCTCAAACTCAGCTTATTCAAGGAGCTTATAAGCAAACCTTTAGATGCATACTCATTTAAGCAAGTTCTCAAACAAATCCTAAAAGACTCTATTTCATCAAAAGATGCAACTCAATTAGCCAGATCTATTTCACTGTAGAGGATTAAAGATGCAATTACATTTCTCCATCCCCTTAAAGCCCGTTGACTAAATCCCTTCAATATCAAGTTTTTTAAGTAAACTTGTTCCCTAAATGGTAATATGGTTTTAAAAGATGTGATGGAATTCTTTAATAAAGGTACACTTACGATCCCTTTTATAAAATCATTTCCAAACTTATATCTTAAAAGCTCAAAGAAGGTCTTCATAATAATATTAGCACATTCAAGGTGCATATATACCTGGTAGAATAATTGGTGATAATATTCTAATACTTCAAGAACTCTGTACCAATTACTCAAAGAGGAAAAGCAAACCTAATTTTTATGTCAAAATTGACCTCAGGAAAGCATATGACAATGTTTATTGGATTTTCATCACAAATATTTTATAGACTATAAATTTTTTTAGGTATTTTCATACAGTGGATTGAGCAATGTTTGATGAATTCTTCACTTAACATCTTGGTGAATGGAAAACCAAACAGGTTTTTTCAAAGTAGCAAAGGGATCAGACAAGGAAATCCTTTATCTCTATACATCTTTGCCTTGGTGATGCAATCTCTCTATAAGATCATTGAGAATGTAGTGTTAAGACAAAGGACTTCAGATATCACTCAAAGTGTGGAAAATTTAAAAAGTTGATATCATCTCTAGTTCTACCTTAATTACAGCTCTAAAGATGTTCCAAAGAGTCTCATGATTGTAAGTAAATTGTTCCAAAAGCAATATATTTCTATCTAAGAGTGCCTCGGATCTCCATCATTTGATTTCAACCTTAATTGGTTTTCAGTTACAAGTATTCCCAATGAAATACTTAGGCATCCCTATTTCTCCTTAAAGATTGAAAGCAAGGGATTCCGCTGAACTGCTTGATAAAATACAAACCAAAATTTCAACTTAAGAGACCTAGTTTAAATCCACAGAAATTTGACATATGGAAAGTGACAAGTTTCACTTGCCAAGCCAAGTCTTAAAGTCTATGATTCTTTTCAATTTGAAAGACCATCTTTGTTTGGTCAAATTCGAGAAGTTTCTGAAACTTTTGTGTATTTTTGGACTAGAAAAAATGACAAGTGGCAAGACAATTGATAAAGAGTAGTAGAATTAACTATCAAATGGCAGTGGAAATTTTGATAAATGGATTTGGGATTTATAGACGAATGTCATTGCAAATTGTGAGACAATTGGATTAGGAATTGGACTTGATTGGACTAGTTAAATAAGAGACCTAGTTTAAATCCACAGAAAATTGACATGTGGAAAGTTACAAGTTTCACTTGCCAAGCCAAGTCTTAAAGTCCATGATTCTTTTCAATTTGAAAGACCATCTTTGTTTTGTCCCTCATGATTGCCTTATGCTTTCTTCCTCTTCTCCTTCATTTTTGTTTTCTTCACTCACTCTCGCCTTATCAATATTGAAGATCACTCTCACCTCCATTTGCTACTGTCATTTTTGCTATCTTCTTCATATTTGTCACTAATGACCTATTCCTACCATCTTTAGAATCATGAAGATCGCATGATGCTTGGGATCTAGGGTTAAGTGATATTTTGAAGATAAATCAAGTAAGTTATGCTTTAATTATCATGGGTAGTGTTAAATATGATGAGTAATTATAGATTGATGACTTGATCATGAAACTTAGATGTGTGAGTCATAAGTGATGAGATGAATGCATTGATGTCTTGCTTTTACATGTATGATGATTAATGAATCATAAATTGTTATAGAGATGTTTCTGAGTTCAAAAGATCGTTGAAAATATGTATAAAATGAGTGTATAAAATTTTTGGAGATGAAATGATGGTATTAAAGAAAATGGAGAAGTGTAGAAAATATGGTGAATATGCATGTATGATAGGTTTTGTTTTCGTTATTATGGACAAACATAGAGTATGATTTCTTTATGATTAAAATTGAATTGAAATGGAAGTAGGAATGAAGAGGAAATATTGAGGAAATAAGCTAGAAGAGATAGACTAAGCAAAAGAAATGATCTAAGATCAAAATGATGATGAAGGGTGCTTGGAAATGTGCAGATGCAATGTTTTCACTGAACATGCATATGTAGTTTGGCCATATCTTGATTTGTAGAAATTCAAATGAGATAATTTTTGATTTAAATTAAACTAGAGATATATGAATACAAATTTCTTGAAGAAATATAGTTTTATTTCCATCTTTAAGAATTCCTAAATATGGCTTGAATTTGAGTACAGGGTACGATACAGTTTAAGAACAGTCTGAAGTGTTTTGAGTATAACTTTCCGCCAATAACATTGTATGATCTTGGTGTCATTAGAAACTTAAGACATAGGTAAGCAATTTTTTAGAAGAAAGTGTTGCCTAAATACTCCATTTTCCTTTTCTTAATGAGCGTGCAATATTGACCGAAAGTTTTTTTTGAGAAAAAGTTGAAATGATTAATTGAGTGATGAACTTAGAATAAATTTGTTTTATTGAGGTGTAAACCTAGGTTCAAATCATACGTATGTGAGTTTTGATATATGAGTGATCAGGTGATGACAATAATGGATATATACCCAAGATTATCATTGAACATGCATAGTACATAATTTATATATACTTATATGCATAAATGAGTATTTAAATAACTGTGCACATTTGTGATATGTGTAAATGTATATTGCATGATATAGAGGAACATTCAGAACATCAACATCCAGACGTTGCTGGGATTTCAAGGAAATAGCTTCCTAGAGCAACCTGTGAGTATCCTAGATAGTCTTACTTGATTACTTGTTTGTTTTAAATTGAATTATTTTATGAATATGATTGTGTTGATTCCAGACTTTGAAAGTCCGAGGCGTTTGATGCATGGATGTGATACTAGAAGTGCTCCTTGTATGTGAATCTAACTGAAATAAGCGTACTTAACAATTTTGCTAAATGCCGGAGCAAGGTCTGATGACAAATGTGAATATAAAATCATGTGATTGATTGAGAATATGAGAATGTGATGCATTTCATTACATGAATGCATGAAAGATAAAGGCAGTTGTGATCGGAGTCGCCAGTAAAAAAAGCTTAAAGCTCATCATGTGATAAGAGCCTCTAGCTCAGCTACCATTGTACCGGTATCCACTAAGGGATATAGGACATTATCTGATACACGCTCGATATCCACAAGGGATATAGGCTAGTGAAAGGCACTTGGACACAACAAAATAATAAATGAAAGTGAGTCTCATGAGCATTGCATTTATAATTAATACGTGTATTATAAATGATTGAAATGATCTGTATGATTACTCTTAATGTGATATGTGATGCTCCATGATAAATGAGATGAGGTGAATTACGTGTTTATATAAGATGTTGTGTTGTATGAATTGAGTGAACCATCGAGGATGGTTACCTCACTGAGAGAGGACACTAGTGACAGAGAGACTCTATAAGAAACATATTTATTGTACTTTTGGATTAGAGAAATGGCTCAAAGGTCGGTCAGCTGAGACTGAAGGAATAGATAGAAATTTTTGTATAATTCCTCTTTCATGTAGCATGTTTTATATTAGGTTTTGAAGATGAACATATTTAGTTGAATTTGTAAAATTTCAATGTACTTCTTTTATTTTTATGAAATGAAATGAAATGAGGATTTCAGTTTTAAAATATTGTGACATTTATGTATTTATGGTGATGACATGATTAAGTTCGTGATGTGAGTACCCTAAC
The DNA here is from genome assembly GCA_025629825.1 of Erythroxylum guanchezii. Lineage (NCBI taxonomy): Eukaryota > Viridiplantae > Streptophyta > Magnoliopsida > Malpighiales > Erythroxylaceae > Erythroxylum > Erythroxylum guanchezii. Next base: position 25,689,252 of record JAOTAX010000008.1, on the reverse strand, counting down.
ATGCCACTCTTGTGGGGTACGTATTTAGATATCACTCAAGATGTTGGGTACGTGTCTTGCGAGAGTAGAGTGCTATAATTTTTAGTATCAGAGTACAGTTGGCATCTATAGGGACATATAGGAATATTAGACATCAATTGTCATGAGAAATGCGGTTAGTAATTGAAATTATTGTCTATTATAAGTCATCCGCCATAGGTGATCAACTGGAACAATCAGCTGATCTATAATCAATAGGGGCCAGTAGAGAGTCTTTTGTACCTCAACTTGAGGTAATGCCGCCTAGAATTCCCGAGAGAAGGGAAAGGAGGTATGATAAAATGCAAAAGTAAGGGGTTGTGGACTTCAACGAAAGTACAAACCCTGTAGAGGCCGAGGGATGGCTAAAGATAACGAAGAGAGTTTTTGGTCAAATGGACTGTGAGTCGGACGAGAGGTTCGACTATGCAATCTCTTTACTGCAAGGCTCAGCATATCAATGGTGGAAGACTGTTCCAACAGTACCACCAGGCCTTGTATCTTGAAGTGGGAAGATTTTCTGAGGGTCTTCAAGGAGAATTACATGCCCAAGATCTACCTAGAGAGAAAGATGAAGGAATTTCTAGATCTGAAGCAGCGCAGATTATCAGTAGTAGAGTATAAGATCAAGTTTAATGAGTTGATGGGGGTATGCTACTGCCTTGATTCCTACTGAGGAAGACAGGTGTAGAAGATTTGATGATGGGCTGAACATGGAGATTAAGACAAGGTTAGCGATCTCCAACTTGAGTAGTTTTACTGAGTTGAGAGCTGCTTCAATTAGAATTGAGTAGCTATTAAGAGAGGGAAAAGCAGAGTATGGGTAAGGGTCTAGAATGAAGAGGCACAGTTAAGTTCAAGGTAGTTCTGGCAGAAGATTTAGTAACTCCAGAATAGATCTTTTTGACGACCGGCTAGATCAAGATAGTTGGGGTTAAAACAGAGGGGTAGCTTCATATAGTCTGGCAGTGGAAGAGCTGCAGTGTTGGGTTAGTTAGCCAATTGTGAGCACTATAGGAAGAAGCAAAGTGGTGAGTGTTGGATATTATCGGGAGCTTGTTTTCGATGTGGCTCTCTTGAGCACAGAATCAGAGATTTTCCTATTATTGCTAGAGCCCAATCTGGTGTGAGAAGGGGATCAGTAAGTGAAGCTACTATCCAGCAGGGTCGAGCTAGTGGGTCTCGACTGAGAGGCCGTGATAGAGGCAGAGTGAGCTCTAGGAGTCCTTTAGTTAGGAACGAGATGCGGAGCAACCAACCATAGTCTTAGGCCTAAGTGTATGCCATAACCAGACAATAGGCTTAGGATTCTTCAGATGTTGTTACAGGTGCGTTACTTATTTTTGATTATGAAGCATTTGCATTGCTAGATCTTGGATCTATACATTCTTTTATCGCACCGCATTTAGCATCTAGGTTGCATTGTGATAGAGAGTTACTGAAGCATGGATTAGAGGTGAGTACACCAATAGGTGGTACCACAATTATAGGAGAAGTCTGCAAGAGGTGCTTGATTCGAATTGATTAGGTAGAATTGGAGGCAGACTTAATTGTACTACAGTTAAGGGAGATAGACATTATCCTAGGCATGGATTGGCTTACTGCTCATAGGAGGTGATATTAGAATCTCCTAATCAACCGAAAGTAGTTTTTCGAGGTATTATTCAACAGTACCAGCTAGGCTAATCTCATTAATGAGTGCATTAAGGTTGATGCAAGGGGGATGTGAGGCTTATCTGGCCTACGTTATAGATACTCGAACTGAGCAGAATGTATAGGATATTCTTGTGGTTAGGGAATTCCTGGATGTATTTACCATCGAGTTATCTGGTTTACCTCCAAATCGGGAAACAGAGTTTACGATCGATTTGGTTCCGGGTGCTGCTCCTATATCTATTCCTCTATATAGGATGGCACCTATGGAACTAAAGGAGTTGAAGGCTTAGTTACAGGAGTTTTTGGACAAGGGTTTCATTAGACCCAGTGTTTCATCTTGGGGAGCTCTAGTATTATTTGTGAAGAAGAAAGATGGAACTCTAAGATTGTGCATCGATTATAGGCAACTGAATAAGGTAACAGTGAAGAACAAGTACCCGTTGCCTAGAATTGATGATTTGTTTGATCAGTTGTAGGGAGCTCAGGTGTTCACTAAATTAGACTTAAGATCTGGGTACTATCAGTTGAAGATAGCAGAGACTTATATACCCAAAATTGTGTTCAGGAGCAGGTGTGGGCATTTTGAGTTTTTAGTAATGTTGTTTGGGTTAACTAATGCCCCAGTTGCATTTATGGCTTTGATGAATAAAGTGTTTCAACCCTACTTGGATCAATTTGTGATTGTGTTTATTGATGATATCCTAGTGTATTTATAGAGCAGAGAAGAACATGCTGAGCATTTGAGAGTGATCTTACAGACTGTGAGGGAGGAACAACCATATGCCAAATGCAGTAAATGTGAATTTTGGTCGAATCAAGTAGTATTTCTGGGTCACATAATGATTGGACAAGGCCTTTAAATGGATCCAAAGAAGATAGAGGCAGTGATGAAGTGGAAAGCTCCAAAAATGTGTCAGAAATTTGAAGTTTCTTAAGATTGGCCAGATATTACAAGAGGTTTGTCGAGAGATTCTCGTTGATTCAGCTCCTCTGACTAAACTTCTGAGGAAGAATATAGCATTCAGATAGAATGATGATTGTCAGAAGAGTTTTGAGGAGTTGAAACATCGGTTGACTATAGCACCGGTGTTACTTATTCCATCGAGAACTGGAGAATATGTAGTATATAATGATGATTTGCATCAAGGATTGGGATGTGTATTGATGCAGTATAGCAAGGTGATAGCCTATGCATCGAGACAACTAAGGCCTCACGAGAATAACTATTCGATACATGATTTTGAGCTTGCTACAGTTGTTTTTACTTTAAAGATATGGAGACACTATCTATATGGAGAGACATTCCAAATATACACTAATCACAGGAGTTTGAGATATCTGTTGAGTCATAAAGAATTGAATATCAGATAGAGGAGATGGGTAGAGTTATTGAAAGACTATGATTGTACGATTGTGTATCATCGGGGGAAAGATAATGTGGTGGCTAATGCTTTGAGTAGAAAGTCGAACAACAGTGTAGATCAGATTCAGTTATCAAGGCTACCGAGCTTAATTTAATTGAGAGCTCTAAATGTGGAGTTGAATCTAGAGTAGAATGAGGCATTAATTGCTACATTAAAGTTGAGATTGATGTTGCATGATAGAATCCAAAAATTTCAGAGTAAAGATCCTGAAATGGTGAAGCTTATTGAGAGGTTAAAGATGAAACCGGATTTTGAGTTTGAATTAAGAGATAAGACACTGTAGATAAAGTAGAGGCTGTGTATGCCTAACGTGGATGATCTGAGGAAGGAAATTCTTGAGGAATCTCATATGGCCATTTATGCTATGCATCCTGGTACCACTAAGATGTATAACACGCTAAAGCAACATTTATGGTGGCTTGGAATTAAAAAGCAAGTAGCGGATGAAGTAAATCACTTATTAATATAGGAATCACGTAAAGTATACAAAATACACAAGAAAGAGGGTTGAATTGTGTATTCTTTTCGAGAATATAAATTGTTTGATATTTCTTGAAAATATTTTCAAATATCAGATGAATATTAAAGATACTTTACTAAAGTTGATACATATTTGAATCGTAAGTAATTTTTATCTACTCGTTTAACAACAAAAAAAATAAAGTGTAAGATTAGAGAACAGATGCCGCAATTTTATACTGGTTCACCCTAAACCTTAGGCTACATCTAGTCCTTAGAGTTCATATGAGATTTCACTATACTCTTCAACTTTACAAGTACTCTTTCTTCCCTTCCAGAGCCTCTTCAGGTCTCTTTCACAAAGTATTCTTTTTGTTATCTTAGCCTCTTTAGGCTCTAGCCTTTTCTTTCTCTCACTAGAAAGATATTATGAGCTTTTTGTTACAGTAGTATTTGCTCTCTTGTTTTGCACTTTGAATACAGAATTTTTTTCTAAGTAAACAAAAAGTTGTTTCAGTCTTCGACTAAGACTAGTATTTATAGACTAAGTCTCCAACTACTTCTTGAGAAACTGCTTCTTGTTTCTTCTAGAAACCGTTATTTAGTTGAGTTCTATAACTAACTCCAACTAATTAACTGTCTGACATTCTAGAGTGTCTTCTTCTTTGTATCGTCTGATTTTGTCTCTTCGTTTGTGTTTTGTGCTTCGTCTGTGTTTTGCGCTTCGTCTGTGATGACGTGTCGTCTAGGATGACCAAGAGATACTTACATTTTCCTACACACTTAACAAACTTATCAAAACTGTTCATTCATTTCTAAGATTATTATTATTTGATTGTCACCAAAATTAATAGAAGTGAAGTCTTCTTGACTTAACAATCTCCCCC
>JAOTAX010000008.1:25673097-25684708 GCA_025629825.1 Erythroxylum guanchezii | reverse complement strand
CTAATTAAATCTAGAGATCGTATCCTAGGTTGTTCGATGGTTAGGTTTAATTAACGATCGTATCTTGATTAAACAAAACCTAGGGGAAAACTCGGGTTAATTTTTAATCCACGATTAATAGTTTCTAGGAGAGTTTAAAGAACAAAAAATTAATAAAATATGCTTAGTCAGAGTGTAGCCCGAGATTGAACCAAAGAACCGGGTCCCTATCGAATTCCCCGCTTTTATTATTTTTTGCATGTTTTCTTGAATTTGTTTTTATTAGTTAGTTTTATTTTATTTTCTTCTTTCAAATCCAAAGCCCCCCGTTAAGTGTAAAAACTGATTAATTTCATTTCATAAACTTTACACATACTCTCTGTAGGATCAACCTAGACTCATCACTATTATAGTAGTAGGTCTAGTTATTTTATTTTGACTAGCGTAATGATGCGCGATCAGAGTAGAAGGTAATGGGGTGAGCTGTGAAGCTCAGTGGCTTATATATTTATAGCTATTGGCATTGAGCCATACAATTTAGGCACATACACATATATATAATGTGACAATGTATATACATATATCCCATTAATCTAGCAATTCTATCATGCTCAATTCGAGCTCAAAATTTCATAATTTGAATGTCATCACATAGAACATATCATGAAGATGCATCCATCAAAACGTAACACTCAAATATGCATTATACTCAACAAATCAAGAAAATGCAAATGCATAAACAAATGGCTCGAGGGTTCCATGGAAATAGAATGGAGAAACTGAAGTTTACCCTATGAACAAAATGAGTCAATTTTCGAAGCTCATATGGCACAAGCGGACAGCCGGGAGAAGGCTCTTGTCAACGTGCACATGACAAACAGAATGGTTCCACTCTCACTCAAATAAAAGCACATAATCATGCTCAAAATCATTTTATCAAATGGATTCATACTTTTCATGCTCTTTCCTTTCTTTTTATCCATACAAAAAGCCATGACATATTTTAAGGCATAACATGATCAAAGTCACAATTCAATTATATCAAACTGTCATACATCTATCAATGCATAACTTAAAACACATCGTAGAAATTTTAGCATATACATACACATAAGCAAAATGCCCATTTAGACAATAACCATAAATATGTTACCCACCTAATTTGCTTGCAAAAATCCAAGTCAAGGTTGTCTTTCCCCTTACTTTTGGGTAGGATTCTCTGGGTTATTTGAAACAAACCAAGTCTCATTCAATAGCAATCTAATGGAAAATCCCATAATGCAAAATCATTAAAATTGTTCTAGAATACTTAAACCCAAGCATTTTCTAAATTCCATGGAATAAAATCCTTCCAAGATCCAAAGGATTCAAAATGATCTTACCTTCATTCTTCACCAAATGAAGGGATCTTTGGCTTAAATGAAAGCTCTTTTCTTCCTCTACCTTTTTTGCTTTTTGAACAGCTCCAAAATCTCTCTTGAAGACTAAGAAAAATTAATTTCTCTTCTTTCACTCTTTCTCTTCTTCTCTTTGTATTTCTCTCTTTTCTTCATGACACTTTCTCTTTTTCTCTTCAATTTTTGTTCTCCTCTCTGCCTAAAATGCAAGACAACACTTCTTCTTCCAATTATGGCCTTAATGATTGAGAATTGTCCACTTTGTCCTTCCATTTATGCCTTATGTCTTTTTATGTTTAAGTGTCTTGCCAAAACACCCTTAAACATTTCTATAACCTTAATACTTTAATTCAGAAAGAGCTCCTCTTGTCTTAAGTTTCTAATGACACTAAAATAAATCCATTTGGTTCAAAAATCTGAAAGTATTGTCCCAAACATTTTCAGACTGTTCTTATTCTAAAATAATATACTATGCACTACTTCCATCTAGAAATTGAAAGTCTTAGATACTGGATTAAATTTTGATTTCTTCATGCCATTTGTAGATCTATGTCTCTAGTTTATTTTGAAACAAGAATCATCTCATTCGAAGCACTACCGATCCAAAAATCATCGAAATACTGAAGTATGTTCGGTAAAACATCCAATTCACACTCTTCCAATCAATACCCTTACTTTGATTCAATCAATCCTTTTTCCAATCAATAGGAAAAGCGATAAAATTTAATGGAGACATAAAAAGAAATTTGTTAGGAATCTATGGGTTCAAGAATCACTGCATTTGGAGGTCAGATAACAAAATTATAGCCGAAAGAATCAAACAAGATTTGGCCCTCAACCATATTGAATCTGTCTTGGGACAATTGGCATAACTTTCAATATAGATGTCAGATCAAGACTATTCTTAGATGGTTTGAAATAAGACTTCAAGATATACAATTTTCATGAAGATCGAGAAGACAAATTCGATCATCTACAGGGTCAAAAATAGGAACAGATGATATGACATCACTTATAGACGATGTGACATCATTAGACAATATAGAATTGGGAAAATTTCCATAACTTTCTCTACAAATATCTGATTAAGGTGTTCTTTAGATGGTTTAAAACAGGACTTCAAGATCTACAACTTTTATGTAGACTTCTAAGACAAATTAGATCATCTACAGGATCAAAAATAGGAACAAACGATATGATGTCACTTATAGACGATGTGACATCATCAGACAATACAGAATTGGTAAAATTGCCATAACTTTCTCTAAAGATATCAGATTAAGCTTTTACTTGGATGGTTTGAAATAGGACTTCAAGATCTACAACTTTTATAAAGACCTAGAAGACAAATTCGATCATCTACAAGGTCAAAAATAGGAACAGATGATAGTATATAGAAGGTCAAACATAGAAGAAGCAGATGGTCAAACATAGACGATATGACGTCATCATAGATGATACATTTTATAGATGATATGATGTCATCATAGATAATATGACGTCATCATAGATGGTACATGTTTACAGATGATATGACGTCATCATAGATGATATGATGTCATCACAGACGATACTATTTATGCTCCTAAACATCTCCACTTATAAAGACCATAACTTTTAACTCCAACATCCAAAATTCTCATACTATATACCGTTGGAAAGATAAAAGAAGGCCTACAATTTTAGAAGATAACTTTGTCTAAATCTATCTAAGTCAATCCAGAATTTCCCCTGAAGTTAAAACATGAACTTTACATTCCTCCACTAATGTACTACACCCGGTTCTCAACTTCTTGATAAATTTTGAGATTCTTAAAGACAAAATTTAAATTTGATGTCTTCATAAAAAATGTATCCATATGTTTCTAGTTTAATCCAAATTAAGAATCATCTTGTTTGGATAACTAGAGGAAATGTTGCGGCTAAAATACTAAAGCATACTCAGTGAACATTTTCCAGATCAACTACAAATTTTGTTTCAAACTCTTTCTTTAACACAACTCATACCAAGATCACCTTTTATTCTTTATTTACTCCTCATTCTCAACTCCATTTCAAATCAACATCATCCATAAAGAAATTATAGTCCATGATTAATCATGAACCACAATAACATAACATATACATATATACATATACATATCCTTCATCAACTTACTACACATATTCAAATTCATTTTGCTTTCATTTCACTTCTAACTTTCACCTTAATTCTTCCCATTTCATAATCTGTAATCCACCAAAACACCAAAGCAAAACATCAGAAACGTTCGGGGTCCAACACCACTTGTTCTGAAATTTTCACATATAAAAAAGTCAATTTATGCTTTAATGTCTTTTAAAAATTTATTCCCCTAAGTCTTCAGTTTCTATATTATCACAGATCAGGCCATTTGGACTTCTAATTCATGGGATAAGTACCAAACTTCACAAGCTACTCCAATACAGGGGCAACATCAGGTTGTCATTTTCGATCTCAATTTCTAGTATCATAAAGTTAGAATTAAGTCAAAGTATCTTCTAGAGATTTCTAGTTATATGTCTTATTTTTCATATGCAACTAAATCACCCAATTTAGAGGTCTATAAGTTGAGTTATGACCAAACAAATAGGACTAGTTTGAGTGAACTGAGAACCTAAGACAAAATTTCACTAAATTTGACTCTCTCTTGTCATATTCAATCAATTAATAAAAAGTAACACCAAATCACCGTTCCAGCAACCATTCCATGTCCAAATCAATCTTTGTTCAAATATGCACAAATATATAAATTAACTAAGAGTGGAGTCCCAAACCTTGAGATTTGCCAATTGGCTCTTCTTTTAGTACTCTTCTTTCTCTTCCCCTATGGCTTAGCTTGATTCACCAACTAGACCACCACAAATACATATCTCAATCCCATATCCAACCTTATAATTCCAGCTCTTCATGAGCAAAGCAAGAAAGATGAAGATGTGAAGAAAAACCACAAACTTTTACCTTGATTTTCTCATAGGATTAGCTTGATTCCTTATGCCAAAAGATGTGATTAAGGAGATGAAATGGAAAGGAGGTAAGAAGAGAAAATTCTGTTGTTAAAACATTCCATACATGTCCCTCTTCCCACTTCAAGAAGTTTCTAGTCTTACACACATGTTTCAATCCCATTGGTCTATAAGATGACTTTTGGAAAAATTGCACATTTGGTCCTTCTTCTTCCTTTAATTCCCACATTGGCATATAAAGTCATCAATTGATTTCATTCGAGTCCATAACTCACATATAATTATTCATGTCGATGCCTAAATTATCAATTTACCCATGTCTTTTAAATTAATTACTATTATGTCCCTTAATATGCTTAAATGCATTTAATTCTTTATGTTTACTTCTAGACATACTATAATGCTTCTAGGGTGTATATTGGGCCCTAACAACTAGTATGTATGTATGTATGTATGTGTGTATGTATGTATGTATGTATGTGTGTGTGTGTGTGTGTGTGTCTGTGTCTGTGTCTGTGTCTGTGTGTCTGTGTCTGTGTGTGTGTGCGTGTGTGTGTGTGTATGTCTGTGTGTATGTATGTGTGTATATATGTGTGTGTGTGTATGTATGTATGTATGTATTTTTATACCATAAGTTATATGTTTGGAGTATATTGAAAAACTTGGCCTAATAGGATTTTACAAAATTTTTTTGCCAAGAACACTTTGTTGTGCATGGCTCTTAAAGGGATGATAAGTAATAAAGTGCATTTCTAAGTTCAATTGAATATGAATATCTCTATTAGTACTCAGGTTTTAGTAACCATCGATTAAAAACAAAAAGATGATACTTGTAAATGGAGTTCTACTATGCATATATTTTGGTTGGAGTTTATATTGAGATGACAACTAAAACAATCAACATTTCATTGCGTGTACTATCCTCTTTTAAGTTTTGATTCTTTGTGGACTTATTTTAGTCATTTTTTCTCATGTAGCCTTTTATATAGAGAAATGACATTTATTACATAACCAAAGGAGCATTGGCTCATTTGTTACATAACCAAGGGAGCATTGGCTCATTTGTTAGTGATTGATGGTATTTATATATTGTTAACAGATGATTAAGTTTGTTGTTGTTGATTAGTTATATTATTGCTTGGGACTAGAGACATCATTTTCTAGGTCTTTAACTAACAATGGTTTTTTAGCTAGCATTCAATGCTTATGTGGATTTAACGATTGTTTAAGGATTTCATGTAGTGAAAAAATAGTCGTAGGTTTAATGATTGCCCAAAATATCTGGTTAGTAACAATTTTTTGTTATGATATTCAATAAGGTGTTAACGAAAGTTTATTTTGGTGATGCTTACAAGGGTGGGAATTGTAAGTTCTTTCTTTGGCATGTGTTTGTAGATAGGGTTATTTATGTTATTCAAAGATTGTTGAATGATATTGCTAGGTTGAAGCACCAATTAGTTTTACGTTACAAAGATCCAATTAAGGATGAGATGTGTAATGAAATTGTTAGAAGACCAAATAAAGAGGAATAGAAGGAATAATTTGAGTTAGATGAAAAAATAAAACAAATTGAATACGAATTGAAGAGATAAAGAAGATATTAATGACATATATTGCCGTTGTTTCCATGGTTATATATTTTGTTATTATATGTTTCTCAGTATTGAAATCGTGGGGATAAAGATATTTTATGTGTATGTGTTGTGTGAGAATTACTTATATTGTACATGAAAATATGTTTAAATATTAGTTAAATATTTTAGTTACTCCATTCATAAGTAAGTACATTCAAAATGAAGTTCAACTTATGACAATTTATCTAGAAAGGCAATTGTGAAAAGTTCATATGCAAAGTTCCATTTAACAAGCATATGAACTATTTGACGAGCATAAGCCTATAACTTTGTAACTTTGATAGTCACAAACCTATAACCTTGTAACTTTGACATTCATAAACATGAAAAGTTAATATTCATATAATATAATGTTATAATTATAAATTATAGTGGATCCAACCGAAATGTTGCTAAGAAACTACAAGGTGGATCCAATCAGAATGTACACAAAATAAACATAATGGATCCAACCAGGATATATATACATAATGGATCCTTCCACAATTCTCTAAAAAACAAAATTATAAACATAATTCTTCATAAACCAGAAACGGATACAACTGGGATTACAAACAAAATTGATAATTATGCACCCAAAACATAATGTATCCAACTAGAAATCTATCCAAGCAACTCACGTAAAACTATTTGATCGTTCACACTTTGTTGATTTCCAATTTAAATGTTAGAAGGTGGTTCGTTTGAATTACTAATAACTCTTCGTTTGAAAGCTTTCTCTTGCAATTGTCATCATGTGATATTTAGGGCTCCCTTCCACCTCCCCCTTGGTTGGAATGATAGCTTAAATTTGTTAGGATCAATTAATCCAAATGTTGTCTTTCTCCTCAATGGTAGAGGTGGAGATACATATGACTGTTATAAATAAGGTTAAAATAATAAATGATTTATTAAATTGATACATATAAGGCGATTAGTAGACATAAATAATAATATATGGCTACTGACAATTGTGTCAAACTAACCTCAGCTCCACCAACTTCAGAAGGCTATATACTAACCTTAGGTCTACTAACTTCAGAAGTCTATCTATTCGAAACTATTGTTATTGTTGGATCTTCACTACACCTAGATGATTGCCTAATGTTGACATATAAATTAGGAGTTACTAAGATATATTTAAATTACAAATTTTAGTTAAATAACAACATCAACTTTGTCTTAACTGGAAGGAAGTGTACCAGATTTATACTTTCTCTTGTTATGGACACTTTTGCCACACACTTGCGAAGTGAATCACACGTTAATACAAGATTTAATAAAAGATATACAAATGCACAAGAAGGGGGGGTTGAATTGTGTATTCTTTTTGTTAATCACCTTTCGAAAAATTTCCGTACTGAACACAGTAAAATAAAAATTTCAAAGTAAAGAGAGTTGAGAGTTGAGAGAATGTTGACATAGCAGATTTATCCTGGTTTACCCCAAACTATGGGCTACGTCTAGTCCTCAGAGATTTTTTTGAATTTTCACTATCTCACAACACATTACAAGTATTCTTTAGTACTGAGCCTCTTCAGGTCTCTTACAACAAGTATTCTTTTACTCTTAGCCTCTTTAGGCTATCTGCCTTTCTCTCTACTGAAAGAATTTTTGAACTAATGTTACAAAAGGTAATTGCTCTAGTTTTTCACACAATGAGATTTCTTAAAATCACTAATTTTTTCAGTCTTCGACTCCGACTCACATTTATAGCCTTCGTCTTCAACCACTTCTTGATAATTGCTTCTTGATCTTTAAAGAGTCAGTTATTCAGTTTGAGTTCTGTAACTAACTCAAGCTGATAAGAAAATTGTCGTAGTATCGGTTCTTCCGTCTGATTTCTTCGATTGCGCCTTTCGTCTGTTTTTGCTTTTGCGCTTCCGTCTGTTTTTGCTTTTTCGCTTTCGTCTGTTTTTTATCGTCTGACTATTGCTTTGTACTTCCATCTGATTTTTTATCTGTTCCTTCCGTCTCATATGCTCCTGCTTCCATCTTACTTTCTTCTTTCATTATTATTTGTTCTTCATCAAATCATTTACGTAAAGTCATTTTGACTTAACAATTTGGAATTGTAGTGGTTTATGAGGATACTTCACTTGTTTTGATTCATTTTTATTTTTTGCCTATTCTTTTTATGCCTACTAGGAATAACTCTTTCCAAAGGGATATATCTCCTCATGAGTCTTTGGTGGCTAGAATTTTTGCCCTCTAATTTGTTGCATGACATTCTCATAAACTTCCATGAATCTCCCTTTATGATAGTAGTCATCCACATATGCCTCTAGTTGTTGTTTGACATGGAAAATGACACTAATTGCACGACTACAATGATAACCATAAAGTTCTCCTACCCTATAAATACAAGTTTGCCCCTCCCTAATTAGACAATATATGTGCCATCTTCATTAGTCACTTCATACTTCCTATCCCTATTCTAAATAACTCTCTATCTTATTGCATCCTTTTTATTCTTGTTCAATTTTTTCATCACCATAAGTCTTATGTACCCTTTCCATCTCTTAGCTTACTCATGAAGGTCTGAGTGACTTTTTATTAACATAGTTTTAATAGTATCCAACATGCTAATGATATAGTGATATCTAGCCACCAAAATCCAAGAGTTAAATGTCTCGCTTATTTTGTTGTCCATAAAAGCCCTAGTCCATATTTCCTTTAAATAGTCAAGCAAATCATGTACCAATCTTGGTGTAAGCTAGTTTCATATGATTAACCTGTCATCAAACTCATGAGGGAATGTTGACCAGGAACAATTCCAAAATGCTTTCCTCATATCCTTTTCCTTGTATTTCCTTATCTAGTTGTGATATATATGCTTGCACATGTCCTCTGTGTAATAGAAACAATACATCAATCCTGGCTCGTATAAGTGTTTGAAAATTAATAACAACTAGTTAAATGCATTTATAGATAAAGAGGGATATAATAAATAGCTTTAAGTTGGATGAATCACCTTTTGTATATCAAAAATTATAGTTATTCCTTCACCATCTTTAAGCTCTAAATCATTGACTAAATGTTCTATAAACCATGTTCATGTCTTAATATACTCCACCTCAACTACTACCTCTACAATTGGATAGATAGGCACACATCTACGTGTAGGGAATGCGTGACGCACACGCGCCAGAGGGCACTCACGCACTTCCCTGCGCCACACGCACTGATGTGATGCACCACGTCAGCTGGCTGACATCATTCGTACGGATTCTGCTACATTAGTTTAAAAAAACACACAAAAATTTCAAATTTCCTATAAGGGTGCCCTGGGGTGTTTTGGGTTACTTTCCAGGTCTAGGAAATTCATAAAGTAAGTTTTGCCATTTTTCTGAATTTATTACATTAGTAATAAATTAAAGTTTAACTCCAGAAAAAGGAATTAAGGTATTCTGAATCCGATTTTGAATAAATTTTCATACTTCAGACATCACATGAGGGAGATACTTCAAGTTTTTGTGTCTCGAGTCTCATGTTCAATGTTTGGGATTACATGATAGTCAACCAAAAAAGGAATTAATGTTAGACCCCGAACTTTTCTTAGAATTGCGAGTTAAAATTTGACATGAAATGAAAATTTTGTAGTGAATTAGGCATGTGCAAAGGAAAGGAAATTCAGGAATTTGAATGATTATGTTTAATGTTCTATATGAGCAAATGCTAGTTTGAACAAATTGAAACGATATTTTGAGGATTATACATGAAATGGGTGTTCTTGAGTTTAATGAAATTGATGAAAAAAAAAAGAATTGATTGGTTTTGATGACTTTGAGATTTGAGTAAATTTGTACGGGTCATGAAAGTTAAAGTGAATGAGTTGGTTGAAATGGAAGTTGAAAAGCAAGAAATAAAGAGAAAAAGTGTGAGAATTTAAAGAATTAAGAAAGTTTGACTTTTTGGGAATGAATAGTTGACTTTTTGATTTAGGCTAAATTTAAGAAAATGATCTTCATGAAAGTTGTAGCTACTGTTGATAGCTTTCTATCGCTTTGAAATGTGATATTTTTCAATATCTGGATTGAAAGTTATGATCTTCGGAAGATAAGGAAATTTTGCTTTGTTTTGCAAAATGCCATTAGGGTAAGTTTGTGTGTATTGTGTTTTGAGGAAAATTCTGGACTGATGTGATTTAATTTGGATTAAGTGGTCTACATGAAAGTTATAGAGAAATTGCACAGCTTTAAAATGATGTATAATATGTTATTTTTGGTTGTGAAATTTGGAAGATATGAAATTTTGAAGTTTGAATGTGGTATAGGATTACCAATTTTCTGGCAGAAACTTTGATTGCAAAATTGACCTAGTTAGAGGTTGATATTGCCTTTAAGTGCTTCATGAAAGTTGAAGATTTTGTTTTGATCTTTCCAACTCTATAAAGTATGGAATTTTTGGGCATTGGAGTCAAAAGTTATAAGGGTTAAAAGTTTTGTTGCTGTTCAGGTAAGCTGATCGACCAGCCATCTTTGAGTGAACTTTTGACCCCTTTAGAGACTGAACTTGTTTTGAGTTCTTCGTGAAAATGGTAGAGCTGTCTTTTATCTTTCCAGTGATACCAAGTTGATAAAGTTTCGAGTTCGGAGTAAAAAGTTATGAGTGTTAGAAGTTTGAAGGTCGGATTAGGCGTGACCGACCGACCCCTGATTCTTACAGCTTTTCCGCGATCGCTCGGCCCTTCCGCGATTGTTCGGCCCTTCCGCGATCACTCGGCCCTTCCACGATCGTTCGGCCCTTCCACGATCGCTCGGCCCTTCTGAGATCGTTCGGCCCTTTCCGCTATCGTTCAGTCTTTCCACTACCGTTCTGCTTTTCCGCTATCGCTCAGTGCTTCTGATTGCTCAGCGCTCGCGATCGCTCAACTTGTCGGCTCGGCCTATTTCTTTTAGCCGAGCGACCTTTTCTCTCTTTGTAGTCGCTCGGCCTATTTGTTTTGGCCAACCGACCTTTGATCTCTTTGTTGCCGCTCGGCTGATTTGTGGCCGACCGACCTCCCTTCACTTTCTTTTGATCATATATTTTTCGTTCGACATCCGATCGATCTGATTTTCGAAGCGTTGGATTTCTAGGACATCCCTCTATCCTTCCATACCATGTTTATGATTTTTGAGTTTTAACTGAGGAAGACCGATCGACTCAAAGTGGGATGATCGATTAAAAGAGAATGAGCTGGTTATTTTTCTGAACATGGTTCAGTATTTTGGAGATATCTTGAGCTATAGAGCTCCAATTGAGTTGATTCTTATTGCTAATTAAACTAGAGACATGGGGCTACAAGTTATCTGAAGGAGTAGATCGGCAATTTAGCCTTTAAGACTTTCAATTTCTGAATTGAAATTGGTGATAGTGTTCTGTCTTGGTTTAGTGTCGGTCTGAAAGTGTTTTAGTCATAACTCTTTCGTCCGACCTCCGATCGATCTGATTCTTGAAGCATTAGAAACATAAGACATAGAGGAACATTTTTTAAGAAGAAATTTTGTCAAATTGATTCATTTACCTTATCTAAACCAGGAGTTAAGATGTCAGTTTTTAAGGGCAATTTGGGAATATCACTTAAAGTATTAAGGTCTAAGGCTTATATGGAAGGGCAAGCTGGTCATTCAGCATTCATTAAATGACATGGCA